>CM076570.1:1347758285-1348358285 GCA_034641835.2 Pinus albicaulis | reverse complement strand
AGATGAGGATGGGAAGATCATTGATGAATTTCATAAGGGTGATTGTGTAGGACACCATTATGGGAAGGCTACAGTAAATAAGATACTCAGTGAAAGATACTATTTTCCTTCGATGTTAAAAGACATCTAAAAAAATATTTTTGGCTGTCATGAATGCCAAATTTTTTATGGGAAAAAGAATCTAACGACTTTACCTATGAAACCCATATATGTTGAAGCTCCTTTCTAACAATGGGGATTAGATTTCATTGGTGAGATACACCATTTATTCTTAGGCCAACACCACTAGATCTTGACAACCACTAGTTACTTCACCAAGTGGATTGAAGCTGTCCCTACAAGGCAACCTACATCATTGGTCATCATCCATTTTCTGCAAAACAATATTCGGTCAAGTTTTTTCTATCCCATTAACATTATTACTGACAATTCTCAAGCTTTCAAGTCTAAAAAAATGATTAGATTTGTAATCAATATGATATTACTATTGGTCATTCTACAACATATTACCCTCAAGGTAATGCATTAGCTGAGTCATCAAATAAAATCATAGTCAGAAACATTAAGAAGGATTTGAAAGAAAACAAAAATTCATGGAATTTGAAGTTAAAATTTTCTTTATGGGATAATAGAATTTGTACCAAGAGGTCTATAGGTACATCTCCTTATGAGTTGGTATATGGAACCGAACCAATTTTCCCAAACTCCCTTGGAGTTCCAGTAATGAAGGTACTGCAAGGGTTGGAAGAAGAACCAAATGCAATCCAAAGAAGGATAAATCAGCTCATTTCTCTGCAATAAAAAAGAGAGGGATTGTACACTAATCACCAATAGTCACAAAATAGAGTCAAAAATACTTTTGACAGGAAGAAAAAAGAGGAAAAATTCGAAGTTCGAGATGTGGTTTTGAAATGGGAAGCCAGGATTAAAGACAAAGGGAAGCATGGAAAATTTGAGAATATAGAGAAATGACCTTTTATGATAGCAGCATATCATGGGAACAACACATTTTTACTCCCAAAAATGAATGGTGTAATATCCTAAAAGGGAGAATGAAGTAATAATAAAACACAATATAAGAACTGCAGCAAAGTAAACAATAAATCTATATATACATCAAAATGCACAAAAATAGCTAAGTCATTTTATTATATTGGGGGTGAAAAAGAAAGTACAACAATGCTCAAAATATGAGACACTCAAGCCACAAGGGTAGCCTAGAATGACTCTGCAATGATTTCCCAAGCGGGACTATGTAATTGTTGATCTGCTAGAAGGTAAACCGCGTTGTCCCTGCTGCAACTATTGGGACTGCAACTGCTTGAAAGATAAAAATTCAGATCTAGGAATAATGGGAGCTCTGATGATGCTGAAATTGTAGATCTAGGCTCAATGATGGATTACCAAGACAACCCAGGAAGGGCTTCTCAGATCTATAAGTCTAATAAAACCACCCTCTTAGGCCTTCACATATATGCTACAGGAAAATGCATATCTAAATCTAGATGTGATGATATGATTGCTGCAATGATGCCCAATCAGATCTATGCAAGAAGGGCTAACCCTTCCACTAGATCCTTGGGCTAAAATTTCAAGATCTAGCTCCTCCAATCTCCTCCACTGAAAATAGTTGTTGGATGAAAAATAGCTTCAGAAAACTGCGATGTCAGAGAGGGAGGCTAGATAGCCTGCTGCTAGATATTTCAAATCAACTCCTGAATGATGGAAACAATAGATCCAATGTGAGGAGATAATCCCTCATAGGATTTCCATCTAAAATACTGGAAACTTCCTTCCTCCAATAGATCTACACAATTGAACTGTGCAATCCTTGAAGGAACTACTACTGCATGGAGGTAAAACCCAATGGCCTGAATTTCGGATGTAGATCTGCTGCTCCTAAAAGGATGGATATGAAGGAAAAAAGTGGTAGGATGAATCCTCCATTGGCTTCCTAGCTAAATTCTAGAAAAAACCTCATGGAGATGGCACCAATGCCTGATAAGGAATGAAGGAAAATCCTCTTTCCAAAGCTACTCAAAGAAAGAGGTGGGATTCCTGCTCGGGAACACCTTGTGCTAAAAAACACTGAAAACTCTGCTAAACAGCCCAAGACTGCATAGAAATGTCCTAAGACAAATCTAGATCTAAACAGATCAAGAAATGAATAATCCAAATCATGCCTTCCATTGTGCCTTCACCTTCATTATATGCATGAGCCTTCCATACCCTAGGCTCACTCCAAAACTACATTGTATATGTGGACAAAGTCTCCATGTTTGACTGCAATGTTGCCTCATGTCCTCCGTCATGTTCACATAGGGTGATCATACTCTCCATCATATGTGCATTAAATTCATCACTTCCTCCACTATCTTATCATAAGTGCTCCATGATCTTCTTTGAATGCACTATGATCTTAGTTAACCTTATCAAATATCCTCATTATTTTATATTTAATATCCATGATTCATCCTCCATAATCTATCTCATAAATGAGACATGACATCCATTAATGGAGCTGCTCCATTACTCCATGTTTTTATATCTAGATCTATAATATCCAGATACACACATTAAAAGTGGATTTTATTCATCTTTGAGGTTTTTGGGTCCCTCCACCCTTTTATTTACTTAATTAATTAAGTTTATTAAGGACTCTAATATTCCAAATATGATGTGAAAATTTGGGAATATTACAGTCGCCCCAGGAAATTTTTTGCTTATTCTCAAGCAACTCCAAAGTAGATGCAATCCATCTATTCCCCTCCATATGGCATCCACATAAGGAAAGCTTCCTCCATTTTCTGCAATGTGATGTGCATGTTTGGTTCGAAATTAGTTGTCTTTCAATATATAGAATGACCTCCAACTGCATGGTTAGATGTCCTCCTTCCACCATGAAATACCAAGTGACAATCATATGATGTACAAAATCATCATTAATACATGAGATACATAGAATGAAGTGGCTATTTCCACAAAGGAAAAGTTCCATCTCACAATACATATTTCTATCCCATGCTTTATGAATCTGATTGAGCATTGACATGCTCTCATCCTTAGCCCTGTTGGCCTTATTAGATCCAAGCATCATTCCAACTTTATCCAAAAGAAGAAAAGGAGATATATGGGTAGACAAGGATGTCAAACCATATTCTCCCAATAGTAACCACCGGAGTAAGGCCCTCTACTGCCATCCCCCATCTCCTCCATGTAAGATGGACAAGCCAAACTCCCCCAAAAGCAACCAAAGAAAAAATAGGTCTTGTTGCTTCCTCTTCTCCTCATGTGCATCATGGAGTAAAAACATATTGATAGACATGTGCAATGTCACATTAACCCAATACAAGCAAACACCATCAATACACATCATGAGAGCATCATGCCAAGTTCTACCCAATACAAAACACATAGACATAGGAGATGTTATATGGTGGCCAAAATCTCTCAAGGGAAACCAAAATGAACATGCCTTCTTTTGCTACATTCTATCACTGATACACAAGGCATGAATCATCAAAACATGAGCCATTGGTTGGTAACCATACTCACCCAAGAGAAACCAGTGCAACCATTCCTCCTTCTTCATTTCATAACTGTTTTTCAAGGCATGGATCAAAAAAATAGGAGCCTCTGGGTAGTGAAAAAAATCTCTGAGGACCAACCAATGTAAGCAAGATTGTAGCCCATGTCATATATCTGCAAGTGGTCATGCAACCCCTTTCTCATCATCCTCACCCACTCATCCCAATGTGGATGATGAATAATGTACTGCATAACCATGGTATCCTCCCTTTGTAGAATACCATCCTCCCCAAACTGATGAAGAACTTTTCACTTCATGAAATGTTGAAGTGCACCTCTAATGAGATCTCTCAAGGAGATTCTATTTTCACCAAAGACCCTCCAAAACCAATGAAGTTTTGGATCTGCTGCAGGTAGAATTTTCTCTTTGAGTAGTGAGATGCTCATTGAGAAAGTGTCATCTAGAAATGAGAAAAGATTCCTCATCTCAAGATGTATACCATCTACCATCTTTACCTCCATTGCTTCATGAGTGAAACTACCTTCAGAATATTCCAATAATGATGGGGCCTCTTCATTTTCACAGCTAATAAGTGACAACGTTGTACATCTGCATGGTAATACATATGCTATCTTAAAGCAAGTCACAATATTGATCTCATAACTAGTCATTGTACATAGGATCATACTCATCCCATTTTCTGAAACTCTACACTTCAACTAAAAGGGTTGAATGTAGCTCAACAATGATGAACTGGGATAGCTCTTCATCTCCTCTGTGATTAGATCAAGGGTCCTCTGCATTGTGATATGTTGCTACTTCAAATTATCATTTTTTTGTAACCCTTGGTTATGCATTAGCCCTAATGGCATGTTCCCATAAGTTTTAATAAGATCTACTGAAAAAATATGTGATGAAAGTTCATGCATACCTTGGATCAACTGATGTGTGGAAACCTCTTTCTAGAACACAAGAGTTCCTCCAACTGGGACAATAGTGTTTCCAACTACTGGTAAGAGTGATAGTTGCTCTTCTCCAAGTGTACCAATGCTGGAATCTTCCTCCTATTTCTCATGCATCTCCTAAATCATGCATGGGACTCTAGGTGTCAAGATCTCAAGACTATCTTGTAGGAGTGCAAGTGTCTCTTCTCTGGATGTAAGAACTTCTACAACTGGTGGTGAATGTGGTGACTCCTTGTCCAGAGTGACAAGATTGGCATCCTCCTATGTTCCCTTGGGAAATGTCTCTTTGTAGCACATCTCTGTATTTCTCACATCAAACTTCTTCCTCAACTTGTGAAATAAATATGAATATTTAGTCACCTTTGCATGCTCCATGTGACCAAACCACCAATCATTGGCTTCACCATAGAGATGAAGTGCTGCAATCTGGACAACCTCTCCTTCAGCTACATGATGTAGCCTGAAAAATGCATCTAACTCTTTCCTCCAAGCCTTAACAGTTCTTGAGGAAGATCCATCAAATGTAGGAAAATAGAATCTATTTTTCCTCTTTCTTCTATTTCTGTTATAGGATCCTCTTTATTCTTTTATTTTGAAGAATTGTTCGAGAGTTAGATTCTATTTGAAAGCTCTAAACTGTGCTTTGTACACTTCAAGATACAGACTGAGAGTCTCATGAGTCTCAGGTTCTCTTTTTTATTCATTTTTATACCTATCACCTTCTTTAAACAAAGTTGGCATAAGAGGAGATCTATGATTCTCCGGTTTTCTTCTTTGCTGATAGGAATTGATTGGGCCTTCCTCATCAATTCTCCTTCTTGGATCTTCTTTTTTCCTTTCCTTATTCATTTGATTGACCTCCTTGGAGAGGTATTGAATAGACATAAAGAAAGGAGTGGCAACATTATCCTCCCTCATGATAGATCTCATCTATCTGCTTCTTCTTTTGATGTAAAATATGAAGTGTCCACAAGCTGAGCCAAATATCATGCTCTGATACCACTGTAATATCCCAAAAGGGAGAATGCATTAATACTGAAACACAATATAAGAAATGCAGCAAAGTAAACAATAAATCTATATACACATCATAATGCACAGAAATAGCTGAGTCATTTTATTATATTGGGGGTGAAGAAGAAAGTACAATAGTGCTCAAAATATGAGATACTCAAGCCACAAGGGTGGCCTAGAATTACCCTGCAATGATTTCCCAAGAGGGACTGCGTAACTGTTGATCTATTGGAAGGTAAACTGCATTGTCCCTGCTGCAACTTTTGGGACTACAACTACTTGAAAGATAAAAGGTCAGATCTAGGAAGAATGGAGCTCTGATGATGCTTAAATTATAGATCTGGGCTCAATGATGCATTCCCAAGATAACCCAGGAAGGGTTTCTCAGATCTATAAGTCTAAGAAAACCACCCCCTTATGGCTTCACATATATGCTGCTAGGAAATGTAGATTTGAAGCTATATATGATGATATTATTTTTGCAATGATCCACAATCAGATACATGCAAGAATGGCTAACCCTTTCACTAGATCCTTGGGCTAAATTCTCAAGATATAGCTCCTCCAATCTCTGCTACTAAAAATAGTTGCGGGATGAACAACAGCTTCAGAAAACTGTGCTGTCAGAGAGGGAGGTTGAATAGCCTACTGCTAGATATGTTAAATCAGCTCCTGAATGATGGAAACAATAGATCCACTGCGAGGAGATGATCCCTCACAGGATTTCCAGCTGAAATACTGGAAAATTCCTTCCTCCAATACATCTACATGACTGAACTGTGAAATCCTTGAAGGGATTGCTACTGCATGGAGGTAAAACCCAATGGCTTGAATGTCGGATGTACATCTGCTACTCCTTAAAGGCTGGATATGAAGGACAAAGTGGTAGGATGAATCCTCCAACATTTTCCTAGTGGAATGCTAGTAACAACCTCCTGAAGATGCCACAAATGTCTGATAAGGAATGAATAACAATCCTCTTTCCAGAGCTACTCAAAGAAAGAGATGGGATTCTCGCTCGGTATCACCTTGTGCTAAACAACACTACAAACTATGCTAAACAACCCAAGCCTGTATAGAAATGTCCTAAGACAAATCTAGATCTAAACAGATAAAGAAATGAATAATCCAAATCATGCCTTCCATTGTGCCTTCACCTCCATTATATGAATGAGCCTTCCATAGCCTAGGCCCACTCCAAAACTGAGTTGTACATGTGGAAAAAGTCTCCCCATTTGACAACGTTGTTGCTTCATGTCCTCCATCATGTTCACATAGGGTGATCATTCTCTCCATCATATGTGCATTAAATGCATCACTTCCTCCACTATCTTATCATAAGTGCTTCATCATCTTCTTTGAATGCACTATGATCTTAGTTGACCTTATCAAAGATCCTCATGATTTTATATTTAAGATCCATGATCTTATTTTACTGTTTCATCCTCCATAATCTATCTCATAAATGAGACATGACCTCCATTAATGGAGCTTCTCCACTACTCCATGTTTTTAGATCTAGATCAAGAATATCCACATACACACATTAAAAGTGGATTTTATCCATCTTTTAGGTTTGTGAGTCCCCCCACCCTTTTATTTAGTTAACTAATTAAGTTTATTAGGGACTCTAATATTCAAAATATGATGTGAAAATTTTGGAATTTTACAAATGGGTAGTTGTGTGAAGGAGGACCTATCAATAGAAGGTTTCTAAGACACTACTCTTCTTAATTTATTATTCTGAAATACACAGCATTGTATATATTCCATTCTTTTTAATTTATTTGCGAATAAAAGTGATATTGTCATCAATTTTGAGCCTGAGAAGAAGGCCACAAAAACTTGAAGAATATTTCATCAAAATCACAATTTTCAGTTTTTAAGTAATGCATTGGAGCTATTGGTTCTTTACTACACCACAGGGGCATAACATCCCTAGTTGAGCCACTATTATCCTTGATAAAAAATAGGTTGGTTAGGGTGTCTTTTTTTTTAGTCAGGTTTGGTTATTATGGTGAAATAAGGTCGTGAAATTCATTAAATTTCAAATTCTGTATATAGTTCCATGGAGTCTAAATTGTCATTGGTCATGTGATTGAGGTCTAGTGAAAGTAAAATTCAAAAATTTGATTGCATGGGTTAAAAGAGTCATTTTATGACACTTGGCAACTTTTTCCCAAGTCCGCAACATTTTCTGTGTAAAATAGTATGTTTTCGCTATGGACTTACTTAATAGTTTCATAGCGAATTTTCCCTTCACTAGCACATATGGCCCAATTTCCAACGGCCAAAATGTTGCTCTTGCAACACATAGGCATCCCAAGAGCGACACTCTGAGGTGGAGCAAAACGTCATTTTTAGTCTCATCGCAGTTTTGACACTTCTAGTAACTGTTGGTAGAGCGACACTTATTCGACGTTTCCAAGTGGTCATCGCTCTTCTGACGTTAGCAACTTTACATCACTCTTCGGACGGTTCCATATTGGCATCGCTCTTTCGACGTTAGCAAGTGTTTTTCACTCTTCCGACGAAAACAAAATTCCGTCGCTCTACTGACGTTAGCAAGCATGTGTTCCTCTTTCGATGAATCCAGAAGTTCGTCACTATACCAATGGTGGCACGCATTTTTCTCCCTTCTGGCGAATCTAGAAATTTGTCACTATATCAACGGTGGAACGTGTGTGTCGCTCTTCTAATGAATCTAAAAGTTCGTCGCTATACCAATGGTGGCACACATTCTTCTCTCTTCCGACGAATCCAGACGTTTGTCACTCTACCAACAGTACCACGTCCAACATTTAATGGCATCAGTATTCCGACGCTTCATTGGGGTAAAACAAAAAAAAAAACAGCCTCATTTTACAAGACACCACCTTTATTCCACATGGTGGAGGGGCATTCATGACAGATTTCATATCATGTTATGTTTGATCTTTGATTTAGGAGCTTATGCTTTATGTTCATGGTTGTACTTTCCACACAACATCATGTGTTTTATTTGAGCATTGAAATTAGGGCTTTGGGTGATATACAATGAGGCTCTCTCCTATATATACAAGCCTCTCACAACAACAAGCGCTTCATAAGGAAAACCTAGATCACTGTCTCAAATGTCAAAATAAGAGCGGCACCCAAATCCCTAATGTCAATGCTCAAATAAGACACATGATGCCATCTGGAAAGTAAAACGATGAACATAAAGCACAAGATCCTTACTCAACGATCAAACATAACATGATGTGAAATGTGTCATTAATGCCACTCCAACATGTGGAAGAAAGGGGACGTCTTATAAAACCGACCTCATTTTACAATGTATGTTAAGAGGGTAAGAGGGAAAATAAAAACTCCCCTCAATCCCCTGTTGATATATGCTAACAGGGTGTGAAAAGGAAAAACCACAACAAAAATTCAATCTACAGTTTCTATTGGAAAGAAAATTAAACAAAAGTGAAGGCTTTGAGATTGAGGGCACAAAGTGGGTATCATGAACCATGACGGTAAGTTTTCCACATAAATTTCTCTTGTATTTTTTCAACTTTTTATTTTCTTACATTACTACAAATTATATATATAAAACACCCCAACATCCCCCTACATCCTGATTATGAAAAATATGTAAACCTTGGTACCTTGGGACAATATTCATATATTGAAAATAGCATATAGACCACTGAAATTTAAGAGAAAAAAAATGTACAAGTTGGTTTCTTCCAAAATTATTTCATCTTATAAATCAATCAAAGAAAAAAATATCCCTTTTTAAAAAGAAAAAGACTGCTTATGTAATATCAACCAATGACAAATTAAAGGATGATAAATAAATACAAAAAAAATTAAGACACAAGACTCCACGGAAGCATCTTACTAATGAGGTTCTTTTCTATACATGGAAAAGAAAGAGTTGAAACAAATATGAGGACTATTACTTCGAAGTTCCTTCAAAGAAGGCCTCAAACACATATAATTGAACCAAACAACAGCCGAGAAGATTGTTTCAAGTGCTACACTAGGGAATAATTCATACAAGGGTACTCCATGAGTTCTGCGGAAAGAATGGCCACAGTAGATTTGATGACTAAGCAAGAGAAATCTTCATCTCACCACAAAAAAATAAATACATATGACTATGGTAGATCCACATGCATTGCACCATGGAAAAATACCATTATAACCACCTTAGATCTAGTCTTATCAAACTCAATGTATTGTAGATTCGTTTTCAATAGCCAACTAGCCTGCCTGATAAGCTTAATCAGGGAGGGACCCCTGTTTGGCTGGCATTGATTTCGTGAAGAATATGAACCCCAGAAAAAATAAAAATATTTCACCTAGAAAATTGAGTTAAAGTATATCTGAATTCCTGTAGCACTACAGATCAACTTGGTTACCTTGAGGCTTACATCAAGAAACTAGTAATAAAAAATATTTTCCACATAGACCTGCATTAACAAAATGTATCTCTCATCTGTTTGTTCCATCCCTTTTTGAAACCCGTGATACTTGCTGAGATTTAGTTTGGTTGTCATGTTTTCTTTTATTTCTTCTCGTCTTGGAAGACTTGCCATTTTTTCCTCGATGTTTATCTAAATTATCTGGAAGGGTGTTGGAACTTGCAACAAATGATGCATGTGATACATGTGGTGGATCAGGCCATGGTGTGTGTTTTACTAGAACCACAATCTCCAAAGGAGGGTCTATAACCCATCTGCAAGTAAAAGAATAGTCCAGTGAAGGTAATAATGAGTTACAAACCTACAAAATAAATCATGTAAACGAGAAATTAAATGCTATTATACTTGCATGTTTAAGATAACATAGCATCAAAAAAAATGTCCATTAAATTTTCCTTCGCTGTCAAATAATTCATTAAGCAAAGCATCAATTATGCATTTTTTTTTTAAATGGAATCTTGATAAATTATTTTGTAAGGAAATTAGACACACTCAGGCTTCGTAATGAAATATCTGTCGATGACTCCAAGTCTTGGAATATCAATGTATATCCAAATTCCATGCACACACTACTAAAATCCAAGCAAGTCTCAAAGTTATTCGAATTGAAATTTCAAGTCCATTCATGACAAGAATTACATTAGTTTCCTAAATTTGAAAAGAATAAGCATTTTATATGTAATCACTTCAAGCATACAATATTGTATCAAAGGTTACAAAATCCACAGACTTTTAGATGTAAAATATATTTCCACTCTTAAACAAGCCTACAACTTAGTCATTTATGTAAACATGGGTGTTACAGTTGCAAAATGTTGCCACGACTTTCACTACATTCTGGTCAGTCATCTTAAACCTTCCTTAAGCCTTGCAATGGATAGCATAAGATACCAACGACAACCTTTGAAATAGAGAAAAGTATTCCTGAACCAAAAACTCAAAACATGGTTATATATATATATATATATATATATATATATATATATATATATATATATATAACTCAACAGGCAAAAAATAAAATCAAGTTATAATCTTTATGAAGAAAATAAAATAAGTGGACAATAAGAAGAGATAAGTGAACTAACCCTTGAGGGAATTTACTCTCTGCACGAGCCTCCATACGAAGCCACCACAACAATAAATTACTACCACATCTACCAAGAGGCTCGACAAAGGAGTCATACTTCAACATAGATAAAGCGATCTCCACCACCTGGCTGTCTATAGTCCAGTCATCCCAATCTCAAAGCCAAGTTGGTTTATCGCTATCCTTCCAAACCATTCTTGCATTAAGTGCAAAACCTACCAACTCAAGTATCCTTGGCAATACAGTGGCCCCATCACAAAAAAATATGTCACTTTTCTTAGCATATGGAATGGAATTAAAAGTATGCCAACCAACTAGATGGCCTGAGGAATTGCAGGCAGGTCCCTCCATAGGTAAATGGAGATTTTATTCTCCACCCTGTTAGCAAATGGATTTGAATCCCTCTTAGCTGCAAAATCTGGACTTGGGTGATGATCCTACAGGAGACATTGGTGTAAAAAATCTCATTCCCTATTTCCAAAATATTTCTAAAAGGGATATACAATGGGTGATGTCCAGACAATAAAGGAAAAGAAATCCAGAGTTTTCTCTGGTTTTGAATTCATTTGATTCAACAATACCTCATCAATTTTCCTCAATTTCTTCCAAACCATCATGTTTGACCTTTACAACATCAAACCCTATGCAATGGGCACTCGTTGCTGCTCTTTCGGCCCCAAACTCCTATTATGAGGAACAATCGAAAGACTACAAGTTCAAGCTGTCCAGAAAGCCAAAAAGAGGCCATGTTGTTTTTGGGTCAATTTTCTACAACTGATACAGAATGCAAGGTTCACATAGTGGCAACGACATGAAATACGTCCTCTAATTCAAAATATTTATGCTCTAGAGGCTAAGATTAGGTCTATGGTTTCTTTTTCTCTTGGCAGACTAGCAAAAAACACACACAACCAAGCTAGCATAGTTCCTGATGGAGGACGGTTGCCATTGCTAGAACTTCTTGACCCAAGAGATGGATCCCTTCAGCACAATGTTGCCTTTGAAATATATGGTGTTGCAGATAATGAGGATAATGTGTATGACATTGTGAAAATAGGTTTCGTTGAAAGATTACAGGATGGAGAATCGATTGCTCAAAAATCAAAGGATTGTGTAGAAAAAAACACTAAAAAGGTTGGAAGAGAAAATTCATGGAATGGTATTGAAGCATTTAATTTATCTGATGCGTCTACTAGATAGAATTTTCCAAAGATGAATTGCTTTGGACCTTGCCCATAGTTGTTCTTGGAAATATCTAAGGAAGACCGTCCTTGACTCCAATGGCTTGGATGTGCTACTAGGGCTTCTTGGCCGGAATGTAAACCTAAAGCACCAATGTGAGGGTGTCTCTTCATTTCTTTCATTAGAAAAAATGACATTCCCATCTCCTATGGTTGCTGCACCACTTCCTTCTCCTCCTAAGGTATATGTGGGGAAATAGTTTGTGAACAATGAGACTTTATCAAATGATCATTTTATTATTGAAGGCAGACAATTTTATGCTCATAGAGTTGCACGTCTTGCATCATCAGATGCATTTCATGCCATGTTTGATGGTGGATACAAGGAAAAGGAGGAAAAAGATATAGAAATCCCAAATATAAGTTGGAGAGTATTTGAACTAATGATGAGACTTCCCTACACATGTACAGTAGAGGTGACCTTGGAAATTACACAGGATATTCTTAGGGCTTCTAACCAGCATCTGTTAGAAGGACTAAAGCGCTTGTGCGAAGAGTGTCTTGCTAATCCTAAGGTATATGTGGGGAAACAGTTTGTGAACAATGAGACTATCAAATGATCGTTTTATTATTGAAGGAAGACAATTTTATGGTCAAAGAGTTGCACATCTTGCATCATCAGATGCATTTCATGCCATGTTTGATGGTGGATACAAGGAAAAGGAGGAAAAATATATCGAAATACCAAATACAAGTTGGATATTATTTGAACTAATGATGAGACTTCTCTAAACATGTATAGTAGAGGTGACCTTGGAAATTAAACGGGATATTCTTAGGGCTTCTAACCAGTATCTGTTAGAAGGACTAAAGTGCTTGTGCAAAGAGCTATATCTAAGAATTCATGATATTATTAAGTAAAAAACAACTAAATGTGGAAAATTATACATAGTGATTGTCTTCACAGCCATGAAATAGTTGCAATATTTTTTACATTGAGAGCTTCATCTAGGAAAGAAATGCAATTTTATCCATATATTTTGACACCTTGGAATTGCTATTGTTTTCTATGATGTTTATTTCAAATAATTATAACGAGTTCCTCTCCCATTGTTCCACAAAAGCATACATGAATCCATTAATTTTTAATGTGATCCAGGATAGTGTAAGTAGAGAGAGATATTATATGCAACAAAGATTGATGAACATATTTTCATGAAGATTGGACTTGAGCATTATGAACCCTCAAATTCCTCTAAATGGACTATGGAAACTGAGGGCCCATACTACAACGAAGTCAAACAATGTGCCAGGGAGGTTGAAATCGGTTTCATTATGTTTCCAAGATACCATCCAACGATGAAACTTGTGGCTCCAGTGAGAAAGGCCCTTAAAGTAAAGACTATTTTCAATATTTTAGGCCCCATTCTGAATCCAGAAAGGGTTCATTACGTAGTTGTTGGTGTTTATAACAAGAGCCTCGTAATATTGAAAAATGGCTGGGGATTTTTAGAGCTTTGGAATGCAAGGGCAAAAAACTAGCATGCCTGCGCTACCTTTATCGATGGAGGCATATAAATGAAGAATGGGTTGCATTTTTGGAAAGAAATTAGCTTATATTTTAATGAATTTCACACATTTTCCTTCACTAGAAGTGAGTTTTATGCATAAATGCAAAAGTGTACCTAAAAAATAGCTCTCTGCCCTCATTTCAACACCCACAGACCAGTTTTGGTAAATGCATCTTTTGAGTACTTTTTTGGATGTTTTGTGATGCAAAACCACTTAGGAGGCATAGAATACACTGTCATCAACCTCCAACAGCTTTCAGAGGCACAATTTACCAAAGCATCACCATAAATTCACCTTAAGAAGCCAACACTACGCATTTGCTGCAGACACGCTACACAAACATAGTTTCATGCCACGTTTTCACCAAAACATAGCGTCTATGCACTCATTCATGCACCCTTATATAGACCCATGTGAGACAATATACATGAAAACCCATAGAATGTGCAAGCAAAATGCTCTAGCTCAATCCTTCTTTTTATATCTATAATATCTACAAATACTATAGGAAAAAACCAATGCATTTGATGTTGGTAATTTTCACCATATCAATTCCATCTTGTCTACACAAATCCATGGCTGAAACCTTGGTTTCACTCATGGTTTTTATTTTTCACCACATACAACCATGGTTGCATGGAAGATAACTAGAAATCTAGCTATAGCCACTCTCTTTATATGTCCTTCCTAGCACTTGAAACCTTCTAGCCACACTATTAAGATGTCCTCCCTATGATTGAGTCTTAAAATAGGGAAAAACCTTCTCTTCTTAGTCCACAACTTTGAGACATAAATTTTTATCTCCTGTAGCACCTATTCAATATTTTGTAATATTTGTATCACCCTACAAGCCTATGAAACTTCTTGCACACAAACATCAATCCCAAACCTGACATTTAAAACCTACACTCAAACATCAATCCTTTTGCTTGAGTTCCATTTCACTAAGTTGAGGAGATTTTGGGTGAATGTAATTCTAGATTGATAAAAAATCCTCCCCTGTGTCATTAACCTGAGAAATAATGCTCCTTTGTATCATTTTATTAAGAAACAATGCTCCTCTTTGTCATTGGCTTGAGCAACAATACTCATGTGTGTTGCTATATTGAGAAACAATGCTCCTTGTATCGCTAGGTTGAGGAAAAATGCCCCATCATGCTTAGAATATACCTTTAGGAGTCTCAAGGGACATATAAACTTGGTATCATCTTGAGAAAGGTCAATCGATTTTTTCAGGGTGAATTTAGATACTTTTTGTTAGGTCGCACCCTATGGAAACAAGATACTAAGTGGAATAAAAGGGGATTGTAGTGGTTAACACAAAAATTAGATATGCAATGGTAGGACCTATAAATATCTTAGTGTTTCCCATGAATATATACCAAATCATTTGTGATTAGTGTTCCTTCATGGTATATTATTTCTACCACAAGGGTATCACTACTTAGAACAGTGGAATGTTGAACTACATGAACTCCCCTTTACTGATCTTGGTTGAAACTTAAGGAAGGACCTAAAGGGCATAGATTGTAAAAAGTAATTTCCTCTCCACTTTAGAATCTTATGATGCTAGGACATAGATATTTCATGAGACTCATTAAATATGGAGCATTTAAGATGATTTTCTTGTGTTTCCTCACTACTAGTGAGCATCCATAGCCATGATAGAGTCACCTTGAAATCAAAAGAATTTATTTTCTCCTAAAGAGTGTTAAAAAACCTAAAGAGGATACCTAAATGTCACAAATAGTAAGGAAACCATTCTCAATCCTTTACCTTTCTATGGATTGACAATTATTTAATCGTATCTTTTTTTGTTGGGTTCAATTGGCCACAAGGTAGATGAGAAATCCTAAGAAGTACTTTGGATGATTCCTTTGAGAAAATTTAAATATTGATTTTCTTGTAATATATATGTCTCCTTGATATCACTTATGAAAATGAAGCCTTCATATCATAATAAGGCCATTGTTAAGATATTGTAGGATGCTTAAGGCCTCTCAACTATTTTGGTAATTAGAATAGAGTTCACTCAACATTTTCACTATTATCAAAGTGTTACCCATGTGGTAGTGATTGTAACTATCCATAGATAGGATGTGTGACTATGGTCATTATTAATTATTTCCATATGTCATATATAGATTCATGGTCTAACCTATGTTGTGCCTGAAAAGTAGCTTGGTGAAGAAAACTTTTGTTAGAGCAATTGTAAGGACATAATTTTAAAAATAGGATATATTTATGTACAAGAATTCACTAGGTTGAATATGAAAGGAAAAAAGAAAGAGAAAATAGCAAACCAAATAAGAAAACAATTTTATTTATTGATAGAAAATGAGAATTGAGGTCATTATGCAAAATATCCTTTTGAATTTGGAAATTTACAAGGCGATGTTCAATATCTGGGAATTATAAATTTTCTGCAACAAGATGGAAAATTTATAGAAATTTAGTCTCCAAATGTGAGCACTAATAGCTTGGCTTC
This sequence comes from Pinus albicaulis, assembly GCA_034641835.2. Classification (NCBI taxonomy): domain Eukaryota; kingdom Viridiplantae; phylum Streptophyta; class Pinopsida; order Pinales; family Pinaceae; genus Pinus; species Pinus albicaulis. The sequence goes on along the minus strand of CM076570.1, from coordinate 1,348,341,989 downwards.
AATCAAAAGGGAATTCCTTGGTCCTCTACTGTAAATATAGTCTTCCTCCAATGTGTTTTTTGGAAAACATGCCCTTTTAAATGCAAATGGCAGGCTTCAAGGATGCGCTTAGCCCATGGGAATGTTGTTTTGGCACCTGTAAAAGCATGTGCACTCAAAAATGATTAGTGATATTCCTTCTCGAAAACTCAGACCAAATTGGTAATAATTCACAAGAAATACCCAATTTTGAAGGTGATACAATGAACTCAACCCTGTAATATTAAGCTTAGCTCCCTCATGAATGAATAATAGCTTAGTGAATATAACTTGCCTAGAATTTAGCCAATTTTGTCTCTTGATATATGTGAAGGAAATCTGATGAATGACTTAGCAATTGATCTCAGAATTCACTCTCAACACCATGAAATGTTGTATGAAAATTCCAGTACTTGGCCTGTTGGATATATCTAGTCATGGGGTTTAAAATAGGCAGCACTAGCACTCAAATTACTTCATCGAAAGGCTAAGATGGGAAGAAACCATCCAACAATGCAATAATTAAGTAGGGACTGCTCTAGCACACAATGAAATTCAACGTACTGTTGGAAGATAAATAATATTAGAGAATTTTGGCCTATGGAAATTAGTGAATTCGACCCCAATTAGCAAGAAGAAAACATATATTTGTGATATATATCAGAGGTGCCAATCTTATGAAATTTCAAGTGTGCACGAGATGATTATGAATCTCAGATTTTGGGATTTTTAAAAAGCAACGACTTAACCCTGAAGGATGATTTCCTTTTAAGATTTCAACACTGTATTTTGGTGCAAGATTCTGGAACAATGTGCTTGACAAGATGAGAGAATGGCTCAAAGAATAATTTTTCCCACGTCTTGTATAATATTTTGGCAAATATTGTGGATGGAAAAATCTTAATCACTTAAATCAGTCTGTATTCCTTGGCACCAAACAACCTCCTGGAATAAATGCCAAACAATGCAGAGACAAATTAAAGAAAATTTTCAAGGACGTCTTATATCTCAACTAAACTCTATGCTAAGAGTCCCATGGAGAATACAACAAATCATGGTAAGCTATTCAATTCAATAATACTGCATGGACTATGATATATATTAGTTTAAAAGGATTCACTGAGCTTTGCATTCTACAAAAGCCTATGGTACTTCACAACATGATGCTTATGGAAGTTGATGTCTGCTCTAACAACCATTTTCTTGGATGAAAGTTGCTTCAAACCTTATAGGAATACTCAAAAATCACAGTTCCTGTGGGACAGCCTCAATAACCCACTTCAGAAATAAGAAAAGGGCAAACCAAAACAAAACTAAGTCAAATTTTTTCTTCCACACTAGGCTTCTAGGAATAAAAACCATGAACAAAACAGAGGTTTTCCAAGTGAAAGAGAAAAACAATACCAGGAAAGAAAGGTGTTTGAAATTTGAAGCATTAGAGAGAGTTAATGCTCAACACTGGAAAAGTTAAAATGTAAGTAGGGAGACTACCCATGTCACCCCACATAATCCTTCGACACTTTGGGCTACCCCTACCATAGGGGAATCCCTATGTAGCCTGAGAATGAAATATGAACAGAGAAGACCAAAGAATGCCTTCAAACTCCATGAAGTACATGAAGATATGTAAAAAAAAATATGCAATCAACTACACTTAGAAGCATGGACCAATCTTCACATTGGGCCTCCACATATATACTTATCTTCCAATTCATACCACTTTATAAGAACATAAGTCTTCTAAATATATAAAAAATATCCAAAATAGAAAACTTCAAAAATAAAATTTACCCAAAACTAGAAGCTTCTTTGATTTTCCTCAAATTAAAACAGCAAACCTATCTTCCAAATGGGTATTCAAATGCTCTGTCATCTGCCTCTAAAAAAGACGTAGTTTTGTGTACTAAAATATGGGTTTAAAAGGTATGATAATATGATAGCCTCTTTTCTACAACTTCTGATCTTAAACTGGTAAGGCTCATGAATCAAATGTAGCTCTACACTTTTTAGGTGCACCTATCCATTCCATCAAGAGCATCCACACAATAATAAGGAATATTTTTTTTGACCCATCACATGTTACAAATCATATTTTTTTTTGACCATAGCATATTGTTCAAAGACTAGAAAGAAATACCTGATAAAAGTAATCTAATGGCCATATCATTGGGATTTATTTTCTTGTAGGTACTACAGGTTTCTGGATGTTTGTACATTGGTAACAAAATGTAAAGAGACAAAGTGTTGGTGTTTGGTAATTAAGTGTCACATCACATTAATAATGAGATAGAAGATATGACATGTAATAAAAATGCCAGCAACCAAAAACTTTTCCTTTTTAAGGTCTTTATAGACCATGCATTTGTTGCATTTATAATATGGTATTGGAGGCATTTCTTTAAAGGCTAGGTTTGGAGGGTGTTGAGAACACATGGAGTAGCATGGGAGGAAGTCAGGACACTTTAAGAGTGTTCACACATCAAGTAAGGGATACAAGATATCTAGTTTCACACATCAAGTAAGGGATACAAGATATCTAGTTGTGGAAGGCTTAGCCATTGACGGTGAGGAAACACATATGCATAGAAGAGTGCATGTGGGAAAAACCACTTGGGAGTGCCATGAAAAGCAGATGGAGAAATACTTGGACATACAACAAATTAAAAATTATGGGGGCAAACTCCATAATTATAATTTGTAAAAGCATAACAATGTCATGAGGGAGATTTATACTTTTCAAAGTTTAGGTTTAAAACAAAATTGAGAGAGCCATAGCATACACAAGGTAATAGATGGGTGAGTGATATGGATGCATTACCATACATAGCTATCACAAATCAGTAGTCAACGTTTATTTTGGTTCTGGTCAGATAGATAAGTGATTAAATGTATTGTAAGTAGTTGAAATGTAGCAAGGAATGTAGTAGATGAATGTTGGAAAGGAACACATCAATGTCGCATGGGGAAGGAAGATAGGCGAAGCATGAGAATTACTTGTAACTTTAAATCACACTAAGACAGTTAATAATAAGCAGACAACATAACTAAAATTTTCATTTGGGACATGTGGAACAAATAACAGAGGTGATATGATTCCTAATCCAATGGGTGAGTAAAAAACTCCCGAATACACTCAAATTGTATTTAAATTAAAACCAATAATATGCCTATTGTGATCATCCTAGCCTATATTCCTTTCATCTTTATGGATTCAACGAAATAAGGAAAATAGGAAAATGTGCACAGAACCTGCATTCACAAAACAACAATATTTTCAAAGACAACAACTATGAGGAAAAAACTCCACTTTATTCTTTAGTCTGAAATTTTCAACTAATTAGTAGTTACACATGTAATCTTGCACAAACTCTGGGATTCCACAAGCCTTCATTCAAACGAGGAAGATGTTATTCATTAGAAATAGAACAATTACCTAAACTATGGAATAGGCCAATGGCCTTGGTTTATGGATGTGTTCAATTCTTTGAATTGGCCCAATGTTCAAATGCGAATGATGCATGGAAAGTGCCCAAGACTTCAAAGTGGTTAAACATTTTAAAACTTTCAATTTCTGCATATTCTTAGGGTGGATACCATGCTTCTATTATAAGGAAACTAGTAGACATTCAATCAAAGGAGCTTTCATCCATAACCAGAAAGTAACAAGTTACAAGGATTAGCTTCACCCTCCTTGTGGCAATGTTTGACTACCTAAACCATGAAATAGATACAGATACGAATATAGATCCACCAGATTATTGAAATTCCAATACCTAGATATGACGGGGAAGTGCCATATACAAAAAATACAGTAGTATTTTTTAATTTTAAAACAATTCAAAGTTAAAAATCAAAACAATTCAGAGATCAGAACATTAGAACTGAAATCATTAGATACTTTATAAATCTAAAGACTAAAATAATGATGCATCATGCTTTAGAAAAAGGATAACTGTAAATTCAAAATTGAGTGTCTCATCAATGGTTACTGAATTGATATGATGATGTAGAGTAGGTCTAACTACATATAATAAAATTAGTCTACATATGAATATTTCAACCTGTCATCTTCCTCAAAATTTTCCTTAAAATCTAAAATATCCCAGCTAGTTACGATGGTAAATGAAACGTACAATATTTGAGAACAAACCATAGTCTAAGTACGATGTTGTTGTAAGGGGAGTCTTCACGTAGAATTGGGTTGTAAATGAATACGGTACACATTTCAAAAACATGCTATAGTCTATGTATCATATTTCTCTAAGGATTTTTCAATTAGAGATTAATGGGATTGAACTAATTAAATTATTAACGGCACAACCATATTTTTTACAAAAATAAAATTTAAAACTAAGTATATACTATATATTTTTATCTATATAACGTCTGAAAGCTTTCCCAGAGCTTTCCGCTAGAATTATTAAAATTGAAAACTAAAATTTGAAATGTCTCAGACCTTTCTTACTATCATTATCATGTGGTGTACAAGCTACAGGCTACAGGTGACTGATAAGTTACCAATATAGCTATAGAACCTACAGATTAATAATATTTTATATAACTAAAAGTCTAATTAGAATATTTTCTTTTTAGAGTCTCAAACAAGTGCTTGAGATTCATTTTGTGAGGGTTAACTGGCACAGGATCCCTTTTAACATCATGGGATCTGTTTCCAGGTTTGAAGGCTCCACTTATGTGGTGGATCCTATGTGGATTTGGGTGGATCCATATCCATATCCGTGGACCTGGTAACAAAGCTAACTAACTAATTCTAAATAAAATAATTTGAAGGGCCAACCTCAATAAAAAAAAATACACCTACAAAATATGAAGACAAAATTTAGAGGCCACAAAAGAATCTATAAATGGCTCCAATGAAGGTGAATTAATGGTTGTAAATGACAAGGTAGGTAAAAAATTATATTGTTTCAACAAGAGCTATAGATTGTATTTCAAATGAGTTAATCAAAACAAAGACAAGGATAGAGTTGGATATCCATCAAGCAGGATCAAGCTAACAACGAGATGTATATTGAAAACTGAGACAAAGGAAAGAATGTGATGTAGCACCCAAAGTCACATACATAGTAATTTCTATTCATTTTGAGCCTTGCAATATATAAAATATTTCTTAAAAAGAATCAAGATAGCAAAATTGAACACCTTCCAGTGGTGGATTTTTGTTAAATGTGCAGTGTGCTTTAGAGTACACAACCTTCAGAAGTATTACAGAGGCTACTGAAGTGTGGAATGATCCAGATCCAATCAGTACTATCATTGGGGAGGATGCTGAATTTGTCAAATCCTGTTATGAAATACCATATGAGGATATGGCACCAGAAACAATATCTCCATGGCTTCTCTGTATAGAATTGAACAGAGGGATGATGTTTGATAAAAAACTAAGTATGGTAGACATTGCGTAAAAGAGTAACCTTGAGTTTGATGATGATTTGAGATGCATTTTTAATGACGATAATGCATAAAAACTTATTCTACGTTTACGTATTATGAATGAGGAAGGTCCTAAAGGAGAGCTACAAAACGAAAAATTCTAAAGATGATGTGTTTTTGAAAAAAAATGAAAGTAACATGATTACATAAATGGATCTAAGGGGAATTCAAGATATGAATAAAGTGTTTATCAAGTATAAAAAAGTCAACAAGTTTGACGAGAATGATGGGTTCTGGACTGAGACAGAATGGATGCTAGACACAGAAGGTGTCAATATGTTAGCTATGATATGCCATGAATATGTGGATGCTACTAGGACAACTAGTAATCACTTGATTAACGTTGTTGAATTGCTTGGAATTGAGGTTGTGAGGAAGGCTCTTCTAGATGAGCTTCGAGTTGTGATATATTTTATGGGTCATATGTGAACTACATACATCTATCCATTCTATTTGACACAAAGACATATCGAGGTCATTTGATGGCTATTACTCAACATGGTATAAATCGTAATGACACAGGACCAATGATGAGATGTTCATTTGAGGAGACTTTGGATATCCTTTTGGATGATGCTGCATTCGCTGAAGAAGACCCTCTCAATGGTGTTACAGAAAACATCATGCTTGGACAATTTGCTCCTATTATTACTGGTAATTGTACCTGGTATTTGAATAACAAGATGTTACAACAGGAAATTGCACTCCATCTACCTAGCTATATGGAAGGTTTAGACATTGGCATGTCACCATCTCGGTCTCCTATTATAGGGACACCATACCATGATTCCATGATGTCACCAGATTATTTTCTCAGTCCCAAACTAACATTTGGTGGGGGCATGATTCTAGCATCATTCTTCCCACACATAGTCGAAATGGAAAGAATGCATGCTTCCAAGTCAAAATATGATGTAAACCACCAAGATGGTGCCAAAACCTTAGACACTCTAAAATATTAAACTATGATTGTAACAATATGTTATTTATTCACATGAAATTTCAATTCATGAACTGTGGTATATTTCAATATATTAATAGTTTATAAAAAAAAGGTTTCAATGTTTAAAAGCATGTTCAAACTTATAATCAAATAAAGGAAAAAACACATATAGGAAACCAGATAATAATCATGAACAAGTTTCATCTTGAATTATGAACTATAAAGGAACTTACAAAATGTCACACTATGAACCTGGTCAAGTGCACAAGAAAACATATTCTGGACATGACCCTGGTTGACAAGTTGTATTGCTCATGATGAAAGAGGATTTGTACCTGTGTTGTCAAGTCATTCAAAATCCATAATTATCTATACAATAAATACAAGTAATATTTTTAGTAATTTTTACTCTAATATTCATTCTTATGATAATGTTAGAACATATGTTGACAATGTCAAAAAATACATAAATAAGCTCCTCTTCATTTCAAGAGAAATTTATTGGAGTCGCCTGAACTTGGAACATGCCTCCCATGATCTGAAAGAGTAGCAACTAAGTCAACAGTGACTTTTTTGCTGCTACGTTGGATCAAGGGAGGTTTTCTCCAAGATTAAATCACTCTAATAAATTATTCTCTACTAAACAGGGCGAACCACGTGAAGGTGGAAGCTCTTATAGCTACTCCCTTCCCCCCCCCCCTCTCCCACATCACTCTCAATTCCCCAATACCCAATCTATATTTCATTTTTTACTTTCATGAGTACAAAAAAAATATTCAATAACTAATTAAAAAGCAATGCAACAAAAAGTACATAAGAAAACATTGAAAGTGTATGGCATAAAAATAGTATGATAAATGAGTTTTTATATAACACAAAAAAGGTACGATGTATGGTATGCCATTCATCATCTCTCTTATAATAATACAATATTTTACATTATCAATTTTTCTTTTTCTTCTTCCTATTTCTAAATCTCCTAACCATATCATCAACATCATTGTTCTCTACTTATATTTCATGCCTATCCCTCATAGTTGACCTAGTTGGGTACTCCCGACATTTGGTCTCATGCAGTGACGAGGCATCGCCTACAAAAACAAATAATATTAAATTTAAATTTCTATTTTTTAAATATCATTGAAGTAGTTCGTTAATATTAATAAAAAAAATTGCAATGAAATTATTTACCTAGTGCACTAGCTGTCACCATTGGAACCGTTGTCCCGTGTTCCTCTCTGATTGTAGGATGCTCAATTACAACATTCTCTGTCATTTAAACAAAAATGGTATAAGGACACAACCTTCAATGTATAATTAGAAAAAATTATAAGTAGAAATTAATTACCGTCGTGGGCCTCACTGATAGCAGCACTACCGGCCTAGTCCGGTAATATTCCAAATTAGGAAAAGTAGCAATATAACACATAAAAATGGAAATATTAGTGAATAATATTACATAAACATATGAGACCAATATGGAGCCATTTTATTATGCAAATCGGCATAAAAAAGGTGCAATATATTGAGGCACAAATCATATAATACAAGCAAACAAGCCTCCAATGATCTAACACTCTCAAAAGTGAGATGTTGCTGTTATACAAGATGTCGGAGAGCCGCTATAGCACAGTCATAGTGGAAATAGTTGTATCTAGGAACATGCAATGGTATAAAAAAATTGATATATACCTCAAGAGATACTGGAAATAAATATCAAGGCTCTATAACACCTTACCAAGGCAACACCAAAAGGGTTTCGAGAAATACACAAAAATGCAAATGGTGAACTGCAGCCTTAGGGCTAAAGATTCACTACAACTAAATAGATAGGAAGATATGGCTGAAGCTGATGTAGAAATTTGTGGCTCTCCTCCAATGGATTCTCTAGGTGAAAGGCTGATCCCTTCACTGAAGATCTAACTCCCCAAATGATGCACTAAAACCACCCCTGCAACTGCTCCTTAAAATAACGCAGTCTATGACTGGAACTGCACTGTAGGGGATGGTGATGGCTTGGCATGATCCCAAAATATGAAATTATTCCCAAGGACCTTTCTTGTTGGCCTCCCAATGTAAATAATTATTCCTCTACTGAAAACATGCTCAGAAAATGGCCCTACAAACCTTGCACAACTTCTGCCCTACAACACAGCACAACCCTGGAAGAAACTACGTTGTATAATAAGAATAAAGCTTTGGCCTAATCCCAGAATGTGGAAATGCATCTCACAAACCTCTCCTGAGTGGGCACTCGAAGTCCCCCGAAGATGAGGGTGGGATTCCCGCTCGAGAACACCATTGTGCTAAACAACACAACAGTCTCCGCTAAACAACTGAAGAGAGCAAAAAATGCATTCAGACCATAAACATAACAATAATCAACATTCCTTCCATAGTTTCCTTCCCCTTCCTTATATGCATGGTGATCGTTCTTACCTTGGTCCCCACTCATTAAAGCCACTAATTCCATGCAAAGACTCTCCCTCCAAGACTGAGTTGTCTCTCATTGATTATCCACTCCCTCCATACTAGCGTTGTTGATTTGGTCAAACTTGACCCTATCAACATGCTTCATCCCTTATTCAGACATAAGGGTGCTTTATCCAACTGATTTGATGCTCCTTATTCACACTAGGAGTTATTTTATTCCTACTAAGGATATTTATGGGTCTCCCTACCCTCTTATTCTTCTAACTAAGAAGAAAAAAAAAAATTTAATATTCCAACTAGCTGAAAGATAATTAATAATATTACAGTCCTCCCATCCCAAATGTTGCTTGTACTCAAGCAATTGTAAAGGTGAGTGTTGCAAAACTTCTTCTCCTTCCCCTGTGACACCTCCATGTGATAGGCTCTCCTCATGAACCAAGTTTTCCCCAATCAATCCATCCCTGAAATGATCCTCCCAAGTGCTCATGAGATGCATCTCCCAAGTGCTCAAGTTAACCAAATGGCTCATCCCATAAGGAAAAAAGAGGTATAATTTAGCAATCATGTATTGCCCAATGTTATCCTTGAAGCATGAGGCAAAAGGAATATGGAGAATCTCATTCCCAATGGGCACATCCCATCCATGTTTCATCCCTCCAATCATGCCCACAAAAATGATAAGAACATCATCAACATATGGGATCATAATCAAAGTCATACTAGCTTCCATATATAAGACCGGAGAAGGATACTTGTCCCTCAAGTGAAACCAGCACAGTTTTACTCCTAACCGCCTCAGAGTATTATATGATGAGTGGTTTCCCAACCACTTTCTTTCTTCCCCAATCGTCTCACATGCTTGGTGAAGGTGAATGATGTGGGGTGTCAATTGAGCACACCCTGAATAAGGTACCATCTCCCCAAAACCTCCTAAGGAGTGGCCATCCTTATCACTGCTTATGGCCCCATGTAGACCATGATGTCTATAAGAAATAATGCCTCCTATGGGAACAATGAGCTACACATGAATGGTAAAGGAATGCAAGTACTCATCTAGTAGATCATTATGCACAAAACATAATCCTTACCATATACATTGAGCAAGCTAGTGAAGTGGCTCATAGATGGGCCTCCCCTCATCTCCATCGGATAAGGACAGTGCTATGACAACTCTACCAAGAATTTGTGCCTCTCCCCAATCTCCAAACAACCCATGCATCTACTGATATGCTGGTGTATCTCCTCTTTGAAGCCCTCCCAAGTGAATCCCTCCAAGATAGTGTAATATGTCCTCATGACATCAGTGTGGCTAGAGAGAAAATCCTCATATGCTACATGTAGTAGCTTCTCCTTGAGCTTAGAAGATATAGTCAAGAAGATCCTAATCTAATAATAGATGACCCAATCTCTCACTGCATATATCCCATCTGAATACTGGCCATCAATTATTCTGCATGAGAAGAGAGCCTTAGAGTACTACACCAATAGCTGGTATTTCCAATAAGGATCTACACTCCATAATGACAGTGCTTCAGCTCTACAATGTAAAACACTTGTCATGTTGTTGCCATCTCCTTAGCATCTCCCATGCCAAATTCATATGTTGGGATGCTACTATCCTGACTCTGCTACTCCTCCTGTAGCTTCTCATGCTCAAGTAAAGGTTGAAGTTTTTGGAGGTTAGCCTTCCATGGGAAGCTGTCACCTATCCAAAACCTTCTGAATTTGGACAATGTATGCATTAGTGGCCACCATCCTCTACCATGTGTGGAAGATTCCTCCCTATGTGGAAGTATCTTCTAGCTCTCCAAAGCCATGGAGTGGTCTCCTTGCAACATTATGGTGCCATCCTCCATCCTTGAAACATCTTCTCTTAGTGCAAGATGTTTGGTGAAAGTGGGTAACACTGATATTCGAAGAATATCTCCCTCCTCCTTAAGCCTACCCAAGACTCTCTTCACTATGCCAATTACTCCCATGGTTCTCACCCCTCCTAGATCTATGAGTGGTTCAACATGTTGTGAGACATCTCTCATTAACTCCTAGTTTGGTGGCCTCCCTGGTGGAATTCCTCTAAAGAGTAATGCATCATGGCCAAAGTAAGCTGTATAACTAAATGGATTGTTAGGTCCTAACTTCCATTAGGAAAATCCTGCTCTGCCCTATGTGTGGAAGTTGTTTGAGAGGGATAAGAATGCATGCACCTAATCACCTGATGCTTATCACTCCTCTTATATGTCCACTCCATTTGTAAAGTCTCCCAATCTATGGTGACCTTCAAAGTAATCAACCACTGCACACCGAATATCGCATTGGTGTCCAGATAGTCAACCAAAAATAAGTGATCAGTCAATTTATATGTCCCCATGGTGACAGATAATGATGGAACATAACACATGCACTGCATGGTTCTAGCACCTGGGACCAAAATTTAAAACCCCTCAAAGTCATCAGTGGGTATTTCCCTCCTTTGCATTAATTGGGCATCAATAAAGTTGTGGGTAGTCCCACTATCAATCAACACTAATACCCTTTGATCATGAATGGAACCTCAAAATCTGAAGTTCAAGTACTTGGGTACTCCCCTCAATGATGCAAAGGCCCCTCCAATTGGAGAAAATGCTCCATTCCCACCTCCTGGTGGTGGGGGATCCTCTCCTACTATCACAACGCTTTGGCCTCCTTCTAGTTCCTCTTCCTCCTCTTCATGATTAGAAAATACCTCTATATAGTGTGCCTTCCCTGCTGCACATCTATGTTTGGCTCAATTCTCTTCGGACATCATCACTAAGAGGTACTTTGTTTTGGTTCTCCTTTGAAAGTGGAGCCTTCAAATATTTTCCCTTTGGTGGAAAAGTGGGCTTTTCCTGAAATGGTGCCTTTTCCCTAGGCAACGCATCTTGTAGATCTCTAGCCCTTTCAATAGAATCTTGAAGGGTAGTTGGTTTGGTTGACTTGACCAACCCATGTATAGGCTCTACTAGTCCATCCATAAACATATAGACCCTCCTAGCTACAGATAAATCATGAACCCTAACAGAAAGTTTTAGAAATTTAGAAATATAAGTTTATGGATTACTTTACTGTTTGAGCTTATCTATCTCAATGAAATGTGCCTCTGGGTCTCTTCGATCAAACCTATCCACCAACCTCTTAGTGAACTCTAAATATGCAGTAATATTGGCATGCCCCAATGTAGAAAGCCCATTAAACCACCAATCATGTGCCTCGCCCTCAAGGTGCAACATTTCTATTTTGATGGTTTCCATCTCTGGATGTCTAGTTTCTCTACCCAAGATTTGGTTGTGCATTTGGATGACCCATCAAAAGTGGGTAAGAAGAATCTACCCATAGTCCATTGAGGATCATTTTTTTTTATGAATCCTCCACCTCTATTGTGATCTCGGGGTCTCCTATTGTCCTTGATCTGACAAAAATCTTGAAAGATAAAATGATCCTTGAATCTCTGAGATTGAGACTCATAATGAAGAAAATAAAATTTTAGAGTTTCTTGTTCTTGAAACCCTTCATTTCCCACTGTTAAGAATGTATGCATAGTGGAGCGTTGGTAAATCTGCTGGGGAGATCCTCTCACAAATAGAGAGAATAGATATATAAAAAAAAACCATAGATATGATGACATATTGGCTGAAAATGCACAGTCTGAGACAAGATTATGCTCTGATACCAATAATATTACATCAAGATATGAGACCAATATGGAGCCATTTTATTAAGCAAATCAGCAGCAAATAAGTGCAATATATTAAGGCACAAATCATATAATATAAGAAAACAAGCCTCCAATGATCAAACACTCTCAAAAGTGAGATGTTGTTGCTATACAAAATGTCGGAGAGCTGCTACAACGGAGTCATAGTGGACATAGTTACAGCTGGGAACATGAAATTATGAAAAAAAATATATATATTCCTCAAGAGATACTGGAAATAAAGATCAAGGCTCTATAACACCTTTACAAGACAACCCAGGTAGGGTTTCCAGAAATACACAAAAATGCAAATGGTGAACTGCAGCCCTAAGGATGAAGATTCACTGCAAATGAATATTTGGGAAGATATGGTTGAATCTGATGTAGAAATGTGTGGCTCTCCTCCAATGGATTCTCCAAGTGAAAGGTTGATCCCTTCACTGAAGATCTAACTCCCCAAATGATGCACTGAAACCACCCCTGTAACTGCTCCCTCAAATAACGTAGTCTATGACTGGAACTACACTGTAGGGGATGGTGATGGCTTGGCCCGATGAAAAAAATTTGAAATGATTCCCAAGGACCTTACTTTCTGGCCTCCCAATGGAAAGAATGCTTCCTCCACTAAAAACTAGCTCATAAATGGCCCTACAAACCCTCCACAAATTCTGCCCTGCAACACACAACAACCATGGAAGAAATTGTGTTATATAAGAAGAGTGAAGCTTTCGCTTGATGCCAGAATATGGAAATGTAGCTCACAAACCTCACCTGAGTGGGAATTCGAAGTCCCTTGAGGATGAGGGTAGCATTCCCGCTCGGGAACACCCTTTTGCTAAACAGCACAACATTCTCCGCTAAACAGTTGAAGAGAGAAAGAAAACATTCATACCATAAACATAATAATAATCAACATGCCTTCCATGGTTGCCTTCCCCTTCCTTATATGCACAGTGAGCCTTCTTACCTTGGGCCCCACTCATTAAAGCCACTAATTCCATGCAAAGAATCTCCCTCCAAAAAAACATTGTCTCTCATTGATTATCCACTCCCTCCATACCAGCATTACTGATTTGGTCAAACTTGAGCCTATCAACATGATTCATCCCCTATTCACACATAAGGGTGCTTTATCCAGCTAATTTGATGTTCCTTATTCACACTAGGAGTGATTTTATTCCTACTAAGGAGATTTATGGGTCACCCTACCCTCTAATTCTTCTAACTAAGAAGCAAAAACGAAATTTAATATTCCAACTAGCTAAAAGATGATTGGGGATATTACAGGTCCCCACTGGAATGATCAAGTTGCACGTGAGGGACATGTTCTAGAAATATTTCACTCTCAATGCACTGCTCTACAATTGGGTTATTTGGCTCGTTGAAAGTGTTTATCCCCTAATTTAAACAAATTGGTTAGACATTAAATTTATGGACGAAAACAAACATATTGAAAGGTTAACATTTTACCTTATCGGGCATTCTAGATCTTGGGACCTGTCCCAAGCTTTTAATACATTCAACTACAGATTGATAGCCAGAATGAGAAGGGATCTCTTTGTCTTCCTTTGTGGTTTATGTTCCAAAGTTGTCACCCTACATTAAATATGATTGTGTATTTTTATTTTTATTTGATGGGATTATGAAAATGTTGGAAGGTGATACAATTAATTATAAGATGTTTAGCTACTTTCAATTATTGCAGCTAATTTCAAGTAGTTTCCTTAGCCTAGCTTATGTTGGCCTTTTTTTTCAATCCTAGCTTTGGTTTCCTTCGAGGTGTCACGAAACCTATCATCAAAATATTGAAGTCAGTTATGTAGCACACTTTTATTTAAGACAGAGAAAATTGAAGCTATTGAATTAAAGTTGTAATTTACCTTGCAGGTCCAGTTAGCATTTTTTCTTCTTTCTTGGTATTTTTCTCTTTTTCCATCATCGATGAGTGCTCTCCACACCCTCTCTATAATTATGAGAGGATGCTCGTATCTAGATTTAATTTTCAAGTGCATCTTATAGGTGTCCCACATATATTTCAGATATTTTTCAACTTCCCGAGCGACCATTGTTGTATCAAATGTTCCCACCCCAAAATGGCCTTCTAGATAATCTAGAAGTTCTTTCTTCATGTTGGAATCTAGGAATTCTACCTTGTGCATATGGTTGGGCCAAAAATTACCAATGCCTTGCTCTCCAAGGCCCTATAAAAATCATTGTTTCCTACACACAATAAAGATATTGTTGGAACAGGGTCTCCTAACAGGCTGCGAAACAGGTCCATTTTTTATATTTTTGGTTATATTTAGCATGGCAGAGGGGTTTTGGGGTGGGCCAAAGCCCTGAACGCATTGTAATGGGTCAAAGGGTAAACTAGGGGTCTGAAAACCATGGGTTGTTGACCATAGGAAAGTTGAGGCTATATTGTTATAACTAGAGATGCATTTTGTATTGTAAAGGATAGGAAATGATGAGCTATTGATGTGATCTATTGTTTAAGTGATCTGTTTGGGTTTTGGGGAATGGACTCCTATTGGCTGTGTGCGCGGAGATCCTAGTCCAGCTATGTGCGGACCCTGCTACTGTGTGCGTAGGTTGGGAAGGGAATTGGAATTGTAAGGAATAATTGATGAACGAATGAATGCGAAAGATTGTTAGAGAACTAAATCTGTGAGTACTGTTATATGAATTACTGATAATTGTTGTATTGTGAATTTTCTTTCCTTAAGCTATGAAAGATCTGTGTATTGTGTTCTTGGATCTGGATCTGTCCTGTTCTATTTATGTACTGCTGTACTGATAATATAATAAGCATATATCTATAGATCTAGCGCACGTGGATGCGAATAGAGACTTAATTAACTCTGCGTAGAATAAGGTAATCGGGGATTACAGGATCGAGCGCTGCTCTGCTTGCTTTGCCCATCCTTTCTCAGGGTGCGGAAACCTGGTTGCAGCACCCACCCATACTACTTCGGGTGGGACTTTAACTTGCGAAAGTAGGTCACTACCAAAAAGGCCAGTAGTATAGGGGTTTGTTGGTAAACCTTACTTACCGAACTTGGGTCATGACTCCTCGAACCAAAAGATATTATCATTAATTTAAAAATAATAATCATGATAAAATATGTTTTAGATAGAGTACAGGAAATAGTTAAAATATTAAAACTTACATTGGAGTTGTACTTGCTTTATAGGAATACCTTCATTGTTCACCAAAAGCGTTCCTAGAATGGTCCCCATGGAGGTGACACGTGTAGCTCTAGGAAATGCAATCATAAATTTGGCCATATCACCCTCATCACTACCACCACATTCAATGGTTGGTCGTGTGTCTTCTTGGGGGTGCGTTTCTTGGCTTCTACCTAAAGGTGTACGCCGGTCTATGAGAGGGTTTCTTGGGAATCTCTTGACTTTGTGCCCCACTACCACCAACACTGGGGACAATAGGTTGTAGAAAATGCTACATACGAAATGATTTTTTTGTTATTTTAGTTAATGTAAAAGTTATAAATCAACCTATCACAATTGATATTATGCATAACAATAAAAATATCATTTTTATTTTTTGTTATTACCATGTCTAGAGTTGAGTCATAACTTGTAATATCCTTTCTTCTAATTCAGCTGTTTGAGGCACAATGTATACCAAACACTCAATTTCCTTGTTTGCGTTCATAATATTTTTTCGCAGCAAAAAAAATGGACTTGGGGATTAATACAAATATTCCTCGTTGAGGAAATCATGATGCACACCATGGCCAGGAATCTGCATTTTGAACAAAATTAACATTATTTCAATTATGTAAACAATTAAAATACCTAAAGATAGAGCAAGGTTGGCACTTTACATGTTCTTCGGCTAGCCCCTCTTTGCGATCAACCTATCACATTATAAAATAATAAGAACCATGATATATATATATATATATATATATATATATATATATATATCTATATATCTATATATATATATATTAATATATATATATATATATATATATATATATATATATATATATATATATATATATATATATATATATATATATATATAAGTTAAAGATAAAGAAACTAATCTGAAAGCAAAAATTTTATTTGTTTACCTGTCCTGAGGTTATTCCTGTGCCACGATTAGTCTGCCACATTGCAATAAAATTAGAAATGTGAAAACTTGAAAAAAAATATCTAACTTCAAAACACAAAATGAAAACTGAAATAATTTTTAAATTTACCTTTATAATACATAAACTTTGTGCATTAAACAATAAAAATTTACCATCAAATGACATTTGAGTTTAAAGAGAATAAACAGTAAATCAAAAATATTAAGATCAGATCAACATAAAACACAGCAAGTTCTGCACAAATCATGCCCAATGTTACCATCTACAGTGTCGTGCCGATGCTTAGCTAGGGGATTTCAAAATCAAAACCTGTTAAACAACAAAAGTGTATCAATGACATCAACATATTTGGATTAAAATAAATGATCATAAATCTTAGTAAAGATGTGAATTGATATTACTGTTAAATCTTAGAAAATAACACAGGTAGACGAGAAAACAAGAGACCAAGAAAACAAAATAGGATCAGACTCTTTCTTCTAAAATATGATAGTTTATAACCTTACAACCTCACAAGAACAAACCACATTATCACAATGTGCTATATCAAGAATGTCACAAGATCACTGGATGAGATGTTATGATTTTTAGCTCGAGTTGTGCATTTTTACACAACTCAAGTGAGGCATCGTCATAGCGGTTATGGACTCGCATAACAAGGGCACACACCCCAAGAGGGTTAATTGATCCTACATTTTAAGTTTGACTAGCTTGGCCTTAACCATCATCGGGTGCGTTACTAAGGCACTTCTTGATGTGAATTTTCATTTTTTCCTCCAAAAGTAAAGGTCGGATTCATATTCGTAATTTTATATAAGGAACACTCTTCATCCCATTCTCACAAATCGACTTCTCATATATGAGATAGGGCTACGAATCTATGGCAAGGGCTTGAAGGCTTCCAGCGTAGGATGTAGGAGAATAATGAAAAGTTCTAGATAACATATATCTAGACTAGCGTTCATGAGTTTTAGGTCACAAGATCAGTAGATTAGACGTTACAATTTACAGCTTGAGTTGTGCATTTTAGATCAAGAAGGTCATAAGATCACAAGATGATATGTTACAACTTTTAGCTTGAGTTGTGCATTTTTACACAACTAAAGTGAGACATCCTCATAGGGGTTATGGATTCGCATAATAAGGCCACACACCCCAAGAGGGTTAACTGAGCCTACATGTTAAGTTTGACTAGATTGGCCTTAATTGTGATTGGGTGCATTGTTAAGGCACTCCTTGATGTGAATTTTTATTTTTGCCTCCAAAAGTAAAGGTTGGATTCATATTCTAAATTGTATATAAGGAACACTCTTCATCCCATTCTCACACATCAAATTCTCATATCTGAGATAGGGCTACAGATCTATGGCAAGGGCTTGAAGGCTTCCAGTGTAGGATGTAGGAGAAGAATGTGGAGGTCTAGAGAACATATATCTAAGCTAGTGTTGAGGAGTTTCAACTCACAATATCACAAGATGACATGTTACAATTTTTAGCTTGAGTTGTGTATTTTAGATCAAGAAGGTCACAAGATGAGATGTTACAATTTTTAGCTTGATTTGTGCATTTTTACACAACCCAAGTGAGGCATCCTCATAGGGGTTATGGACTCGCATAACAAGGGCACACACCCAAAGAGGGTTAAGTGAGCCTACATGTTAATTTTACTAGCTTGGCCTTAAATATGATCGAGTGATTTGTTAAGGCACTCCTTTATGTGAATATTTATTTTTGCCTCCAAAAGTAAAGGTTGGATTCATATTCTAAATTGTATATAAGGAATAGTTTTCATCCTATTCTCACACATCGACTTCTCATATCTGAGATAAGGTTGTGGATCTATGGCAAGGGTTTGAAGTATTCCAGCGTAGGATGTAGGATTATAATGCAGAGTTCTAGACAACATATATCTAAGCTAGCATTGAGGAGTTTCAGGTCAAAAGATCACAAGATGAGATGTTACAATTTTTAGCTTGAGTTGTGCATTTTAGATCAAGAAGGTCACAAGATCACAAGATGAGATGTTACAGTTTTTAGCTTGAGTTGTGCATTTTTACACAACTCAAGTGAGGCATCCTCATAGGGGTTATGGACTTGCATATCAAGGACACACACCCCAAGAGGGTTAACTAAGATTACATGTTAATTTTGACTAGCTTGGCCTTAACCTTGATCAGATGTGTTGTTAAGGCACTCCTTGATGTCAATTTTGATTTTTCCCTCCAAAAGTAAAGTTTAGATTCATATTCTAAATTGTATATAAGGAACACTCTTCATCCCATTCTCACACATCGACTTCTCATATTTGAGATAAGTTTTTGGATCTATGGCAAGGGCTTGAATTCTTCCAACGTAGGATGTAGGAGAAGAATGCGGAGGTGTACAAGACATATATCTAAGCTAGAGTTGAGGAGTTTCAGGTCACAAGATCACAAGATGAGATGTTACAATTTTTAGCTTGAGCTGTGCATTTTAGATCAAGAAGGTCACGAGATCACAGGATGAGATGTTTCCATTTTTAGCTTGAGTTGTGTATTATTAACAACTTAAGTGAGGCATCCTCATAGGGTTTATGGCTCACATAACAAGGGCACACACCCCAAGAGAGTTAATTGAGCCTACATGCAAATTTTTCCTAGCTTGGACTTAACTGTGATCAAGTGCATTGTTAAGGAACTCCTTTATTTGAATTTTTATTTTGTCCTCCAAAAGTAAAGGTCAGATTCATATTCTAAATTGTATATAAGGAACACTCTTCATCCCATTCTCACATTTCTACTTCTCATATCTGAGAAAGGGCCGCGGATCTATGGCAAGGGCTTGAAGGCTTTTAGCGTAGGATGTAGGATATGAATGGAGTGGTCTAGAAAACATATATCTAAGCTAGCGTTGAGGATTTTCAGGTCACAAGATTACAAGATGAGATGTTACAATTTTTAGCTTGAGTTGTGCATTTTTACACGACTCAAGTGAGGCATCCTCATAGGGGTTATGGACTCACATAACAAGGGAACACACCCCAAGAGGGTTAACTGAGCCCACATGTTAAGTTTGACTAGTTTGGCCTTAACCATGATTGGGTGTGTTGTTAAGGCACTCCTTCATGTGAAGTCGTTGGTTCAATTCCCTTCCCCGATTTAGGTGATGTATTTGGACATGATCATGAACAGTGTAGTCCTACCCAGCTCACAAAAGGAAATGTGTTTCAAATAAATTTCATTCAAAAGTTTTACATCAAACTTACTATTTCAAGACTGTGGGAATCAAATTTATGCAAAAATATTGAAACTGTGTTGAGTTTCAGGCTAGCAAAAATTTCTACATTTCTACCCAAATATCATAAGAACCCACTCTAAATTGGCCCAGGTAATTTTGAAGGGCATACACCCAATGAAAAGTAGCACCAACATCTTCTGCAGTGCCAATCAACACCACAATGGTATCATACGATCAATTCCAGATAACAATGAATCTAAAAATGTAGCTAAAAAAAAAGGCCAACATTTGATATAAGTTTTTTCTTGAGGAGGATGCTCAAGAAAAATGGAGAGAGAAAGAATGAACTTCAATTTTGAAGTGAATTCATAATTTTTCCTTTAGTCTATTTTATGACTTAGTGTTGTTTCACTTATTAGCACTATTATGAAAGCACATATATTCAAAGGAGTTATTTGTTAAAAAGTCATAGCTTACTTCTTAAGTAGTATAAGGGGTCATAAATTTATGTTGAAAGGTCATGATTAGGAAATCATGTTTATAAAATATTCATTGTAGCGAGTTGGGACAATTTTCCCAACCGTCAACTCACCAAGGCCTTGATTAGTACAAGAGACATCCCTTTTTTTCAAACTGAGTTATCATTACGAGTGGAGGAATCAATGCTAGCATTTTTCTTCAACCTCCATTCTATTAATCACCTATACATATAAATATAAGATTCTTCTTGATAAAATGATTTCATTCTTTGTCAAACTGCGTTAGCATTATGAGTAGAGGCATCATTACTGGTCATTTTCCTCTACCTTCGTTCTATTAATTACTTATACATTTAAATTTAAAATTGTGCTTGATAAAGATGATTTCACCCCTAGTAATCCCTTCTCTTGATTTTTTTTTATGTGTTTTCCTTTTCATTTGAGTCAAGTTCACATTGTTGAGCCATTTCATTGCTAACACTCTAAACTAATAGCCACAAAGAAAATCATTCTCAACACCCTCTCAAATGAATTCTTGTAAGCTGAAAGTTTTGTCATTTAAGACTCTAACAAGTTCAAGTTGGTGATCTACTAACTAAGATACCAATCCATTAAAACAAGTTGTCCTTATGAATGTATTCATGCATAAAAACTTATAATTAACAAGTAATGGATTCTCATAATACGTAATGATGTTACAGACATTAACTTGTACAACATTAACATTAACTTTTAAATAATGCATCCACATGAAGGAAATGAAATACACATTCCAAAGTGAGAACATAAAAACCACAATCAATCAAGCTACCTTGTTCCTATAATTGCCATGAACTGCAAAATTTCAGAATTTTACTTTTAACAAAAAAAAAAAATAAAAAAAATCAGCCGAAGTAAATGCCAAGAGAGTAGAAAGATGAAAGAGATTTTGGAACTTTACGACAAGGATACAAATATGTAATTTAATCTTCATACGTATCCTTCTCTATTCATAATGGAGTATATGAGGAGACAACTCAGAATTTGGTCAATTTTTTTTTCTTATAACCTATTGCAGTTCTAAGTAAATTTTAAATATATTGGTTCTCCTTTGAAGCCAGATGGACATCAAAAATTTGATTGGAGCCAGTTCCTCAGTAAGATAGAGACAAGAATAAATCACTGGTGTAACAGGTCACTATCCAATAGTGGTCAATTCATGTTAATGAGATAAGTACTGGAAGAAATTCTAGTCTATTGGAATTCTTTGGCCCATATCCTAAAGGGTGTTATTTAAAGATTGGAAGGGTGTACCACAGGTTCTTGGGGTTAAGAAATATAGAAAAATAAAAGATCTCTTTGGTGAATGGGAGGCATTGGAATTAGCTAGGTCAATGTAAGAAGGCAGATGGGACTGAAGAACATCCATTTTTTGGATTCTCACTGAAAGATACCCCAGGAATTGTCTAAGGAAGGAAATTTTAGATGAAAAACACATAAAGCCTTGCGGTATTACTTATTGGATGAGAAATTTAGGAAAAATGAAAAAAAAAAACAAATCAGCGGAAGGCTTTGGTTCTTTTGTTTCTAATCATTGGACAATGTTTATTGTGGAAATTTGGGAATGGTGAACGTATATGGTTGGATATGATATAATGTTAAGGTCTGATAAGGTTTTTTGACCTGAGGATCTAAATATTTTTCTGAGAGATAGAGGCTTTATGTACATAAATCAAATAATCAACCCGAATGCTACTAATGTCTCATCTAAATGATGGAAGCATGCACACAATCTGGAGCGAGTAGAAAGACATGTTGGTCTGTGGAGAAACTTTGTTGAAACTCTTTAAAAGGATCATTTACAACTACAAGAGAAGCCCAAATCCATAGCCTAGTGTTACAACAAATTTGGATATTATTACTCTGCAAGGTTGGGATATAAACAACAGTTTACTACAAACCCTTATGGCCTTGTGTGGTGATGGAAGGAGATATGGAATAACAGGAATTGAAAAAAACCATATATTTCTATGGCTGGCATTAAAGAATAAAGTTTTGACTTGGGAACCAGTTCAAAGGAGAGGTAGATATAGCCTTGGCCATTATTACAAGTACATAAAGATACATATGAATGGGCCATGGTCACATGTACAGATCATACCAATAATTTTAACATGTAATGGTGCAACTTAGTTTTCTAGTAATCGGGTTTCAATTTTTAGTGTGTCATCAATTTATGCCACTACAAGGAAAATACCCTCTACCAGATGTTTTTTGGGAACCCCTTATAAAAATAGCCCAGATATCCGTTTGTAGCGGAGGTTTCTAGAGGAGGTTGGCAGGTGGAGGTTTTTTTGGATTTTTTTTGTCCAGTGCATTTCTAATCCTACACTGCACTAGTGCATTCAACTGGAAAAGCTCAAGCGCGTACTACAAATTGGCACATCAAGACACCATGCTCTCCATACAAACCCTTCATGTGCATCTCATTATTGAAGCACACCAGTGGTGTACATAGATTCAGGCCCAGTGCGTCATAAAAACCCACGGTAAACTAAAACATCCCTGGTGCTCTTGGAAGAAACTGCCTGGTGCGCCTCAAAATCCTGCACACTAGAACAGGGTTAAATAAAAAAAAATTACAGCCAAAAAATCTGCATTTTCACTTCTTCAGTGCTCCAGAGCTCTTAATAATCAGTGTGAAATTTCCCTTGTGTGAGGTGCCCTACCATCGGTGCTCCCATTGCACGCACTACTGTCATCCATTGCCCACCATCTCGATTTTGAATTTTGGAAAACGGTGGGAAAAAATAGTTTTGAAATTTTTCAGAAAATATTCCTCCTTGATGCCCAAATGTACATGTATTTTACTTGTTTATCCCTAATTAAACTTTTTAGTGGATTATATTTCTAAAAAAAAATCTTAAAATTCACGCTTCCTTTATAAAAAAAAAAATCTCGCTCGATGCGCTCGAGTCGTTCGGCTCGCACCATTTCGTGATGCTTCCTATAAATTTACAGACGGCACCATGACTGGTGCTAATGATAACCACACTAGTTTCGATGTGGTACCAAAAAGGCACACCGTGTTTTTTTTAAATATATAAATGGCGGTGTAGCGGGTTAACCGACCGCATTGTTGACTATGTACAAGTTCAAGAGGGCTGTGAGATGAACAAACTATGCGCCCCAGGGCAGATAGTTTAGTTAGCGCACCACCCTTTGGAAACCAATACATATTCAACTGTGTATTAATTTAAACGACCGCATCGTTGACCATGTGCTGATGTCAGGAGGGCAGTGCGTTGACTAAACTATATGCCCTGGGGTGCATACTTTGGTCAGTGCACTACCCTCCCGATACTGGTACATAGCCAATGGTGTTTTTGGTTAAACGACTACATTGTTGTTCGTGTAATGATGCAATGAGGGTGGTGTGTTGACGAAACTATCTGCCCCGGGGCGAGTATTTTGGTCAGCACACCGCCCTCCCAAACTTGTACATAGTCAATGGTGTGATCGGTTAAACAACTGCTCCATTGACCATTAAGTAATGTTTGTTGGTGCTTTGACGTAATTATCCTCCCCGAGATGGATATTTTCATCAATGCATCATAGGAGAAATTACATTTCATGTTGTGCAGTGCGCTAAAAATTTCTAGGTGCACCACGGATGATGCGCGATAAAAACAGATGCACCAGTACCGATGCGTGACAATTTTTTTGGTGCACCAATTGATTTTTTTTTTCAAAAAAAATTATACATATATATTTTTAAATACATGTCTCATTTAAAAAAAATAATTGTATTTAATATGTGAATCATTCAGTGATGTCAAAGGAGAGAAGAGAGGGAACAATAGGAACAGATGGCAGACCAGTATAACGTGGTGTTGGAAATATGATGCAATATGTTGTCCTTGATGGCAACCTACTTGATGAATTTGTCCTTGATGGAAACCTACTTGATGAGTTGCCTTTTGATAAGCAACATATGTGTTAAATATGTAAAAATGATGTATCTACAGGTCAGTTCAAAAGTGGCAAAGAATGGCAATCTAGTTAGGATCAGAGAAATGATAAATATAATATGTCATGATGTATACGTAGGTTTGATGAAGGCAACCCGTGTACATATGCCACTTGGTATACAGGCAACCCACGTATACATCCAGAATTAGTATATTCACAGTTATTATGAACATAAGTCGCATATACATGTGGGTAAGAAGAAGAAAAGTCATGTATGCCTTTTGCGCTCTAAAATTACGATACCAGGGGGCATTACCATGTTATTAGCCCACAGTATTAAGTGTTGTCTCGTCTATTTGATTCTGTCCAAGAATGCCATTGGAACTTGTGTGGTTTTGGCTCTTGGCATGTTGAGATTCAACAAGATGATGATCTTAGTGAAAAGAGTTGCCTTCACTAAGTGGGCCCGCAGGCTATTTCTAGCACAAAGTCTATTTTTAGACATGTCGATCATATTCTATGAGTTGTAGGATGATATTTGTGGATGGTTGGTCAAGTTGGAAAAATATATGGACTTCTACTTTTAGAAAAATTGGGCAGAATCTATTTTTAGATTGCCAATCTAAAAATAGATATGTTGAATATTATTAGCTCTTAATAATCTTTAGACTCTAAACATTATCTTATTCTCTTGGAGCACTTTAGTTAAGTACATAGATGAGGCACAGGAGCTGACAGAAGGAATTACGCTATTCCTAAGGGTATACTGGAGCTATTGCATGGAGGACTTCAGTTAGAACTCATGTGATAGAGTTTGGTGGAGTTATAGAAGTAGTTGGTGGAGTTGTGTTCAGTTTAACTCAGTTAGACACAGTTGAGCTAGTTGTATCTAGTCTAACTGATTGATACACTAGTGAGAGTGGTGTGAATTAATTAATATTTAAGTCACTAGATATTAACTAATTAATCAACTGAAGAATACATCCGTTAACTACAGTGCATGGATAGTTTCAGTGGAGACCAGTGGAGAGATAGGTGAAAGAGAAAGATGACTATCAGTTGTGACTATAGTGATGCATTGATTGCATCCAAAACTTAGTGGAGATGCCAATGAGGATTGCGTGAGCAAGGCTGGGGAAATTCGAGTTCATTCAAAGCCATTCTTTAGCAAGGATTGCACAGTAGAGGTAGGCTAGCAGGTGGCAGAAATCAGTGCATGGATTTGCTAGATTGGGCCTGATTAGTGTGTAGCGATTGTATTGTACTGAGAGCCTGATATGATTAGCTTTTTATGAGGATTGTTACATGATCTCTATGAAATATATTATATATAGATAGTTGGGGTTTTCAACTTCAGGCTTTCCCATTAAAACACTGTGTTCATATGTGTGAAATTTTGTGGTTTCATGTGTGCTTTGCAATTGATTTAATTTCTGCATGTGATGATCAATAGTAGAATAGATTCTGTATTGTGCATGAAGTTAAAATAGTGTGTGATCAGGAGAATGTTGGATATCTAACTCATTGGTTATATAATTTCTACATGGTATCAGAGCGATATTGATCACAGAAATTGTATTTATTGAAGAGGTTGAGTTTTGTGCTAGTGGAATTCGAATTTGCAGCAGTGTTTTCTTGGTGTTGAAGTTGAGCATTCATTAAAATGTCTTTCAACAGATTGAGATTGGAGTATTCCCTTGATGGAAGTTTGAATTATATTTCATGGAAGGACAGGATGGAGGCGGTGCTGGAGGATAATGGGTTGAAGGAGTTCATAGATGCAGAAATTCCAAAACCTGCTTCTAGCGATGCAACCGCACTTGACGCATGGCAAAAGAAGACAACAAAATGTCGAAGAATTCTTTTGGAAGGTGTGAAGGATCACATAATGTCTAGAATTCATGGGAAAGCTTCTCCATTCTTGATGTGGAAAGCTTTGACAAACTTGTTCCAAAGTAGAAGCGACCAGAGGAAGTTGGCGCTTAAAGACAAACTCAAGAAAAAAAAGAAGGAGAAAGGCAACAGTATACCCAAGTACCTCACGAAGTCTGTCCAATGCAGGGATGAGCTAGGAAGTGTGGGGGTTACTATAGATGAAGAGGACTTGGTGAGCTTGGCTCTCCTTGGGCTTTCAAAGAGTTGGCATTCCTAAAAGGACTATGTCAATGGTCGGGAGAAGCTGCTAGGATGGGAGTGACTTTGGTCCGATCTTGTGCAGGAGGAGATAAGGCGGGGTACCAGGGATGGATCTTCATCGAAGAATGAAGATGAAGAAAATTTCACTTTGGCTACCAAAGCAAGGAAAGGGAAGGGAAATAAAAATCCTTCTCAATCCGGTGCGAAAGGAAAGAAGCAGGACATGTCCAAGGTGAAGTGCTTTCACTGTCACCAACATGGACATTACACCACTAATTGTCCATAGAACAAGAAAAATAAGCAGGCTGCTGGATCTGCAGCTGGAGAGACCTTAGCCTCATAGTTTGAGCTGGAATTTTCACTGATCACATGCTTGGTCTCAAGTATGATGGGATTAGTCTGGTTTCTTAACAGTGGTGCATCTTTCCATATGACCAAAGACAAAGATTTGTTCAGTGATCTGGATGAGAAGGATCTTGGATTTCACATCAAGATGGGCGATGATGGTAGATACAGTGTGACCGGTATCAGGACCATTTCCTTTGAGAGGGAGTCTGGTAAACCCTTCATATTGAAGGATGTCATGCATGTTCCAGGATTGAAGAAGAATCTGATCTCTGTGGCAATGTTGGAAGACAAGGGATATGATGTTGTCTTTAGCGAGGGAAAGGCTTTCCTATGCAGTAAGGCAATTGGTGAAACGTGGAGGATAGGGGTTTGAGTTAAGAACCTTTATCAATTGCAGGTAGATGGCTAGGCAACAATGGCAGGCAAAGCAAAAGGAGTGGTGAGCCAGGATGAGGGCGAATTGTGGCACAGGAGATTAGGCCATCTTCACCATGGCGCTTTGGAAATTTTGTAGTAGATTTCTACTGGGCTTCCCAAGGGTACACTTGCGCAGTCAGATCAATGCAAGGGATGTACTTTGGGAAAAAATTTCAAAGCCACCTTTCATGAGAAGGATAGTCGCACCACAAGATCCTTGAGAGAATTCACACAAACGTGTGTGGACCTTTCTCAGTAGCTTCGACAGAAAAGCACAGGTATTATGTGATATTTGTTGATGATTTTTCTCGTAAGTGCTAGATCTTCTTCATGCAGAATAAGAGTGAGACATACTCAAAGTTTTGTGAGTTCAAGGCACTGGTTGGGAAAGAATCGGGGAAGATGGTGAAGGCTCTTAGGAGTGATAATGGTGGAGAATTCATCTCTAGTGAATTCAAAGACTTTTGTAGCACAGAAGGAATTCGAAGAGAGCTCATAGCGCCTCATAACCCACAACAGAATGGGGTCGTGGAGCGAAAGAACAGAACGAACGTGGGTGCTGCATGGGCGATGTTGCATGATCAGGGCCTTCCCATACACTTGTGGGCTGAAGCATGCAACATTGAAGTTTATGTGAAAAACCGTTGTCCTCATAGAGTACTTGGCATGAGTACACCCGAAGAGGTTTTTTCTGGTAAGAAGCCTAATATTTCTCATTTGAATATTTTTGGCTCACCTGTTTACATTCATGTGACTAAGGATGCTAGGAAGAAGCTGGAGCCAACCGTAGAGGTTGGGATATTTGTGGGGTACACATAAACACCCCACAACTATTGTGTGTATTTTCCAGACAGTCGGAAGACTATTGTGCGACGGGATATCAAATTTCATGAGGAGAAAGCCATGAAGTTGTTGCTTGAGAGGGAGCTACACTTTCATGCAGATGAGGAGCTATTAGTTCCTAAGGATGAGCCTAAAGATGTGGATCAGCCACAAGAGGAGGTTCATGGAGTGGAAGAAACCACTCATGCAGTGCTAAACATCAGAGGGTAGAAGCGCACTATAGAAGCTGAGCGACTGAATCTTGATGCAGTGAAAAATGTAGGAGCACCTACATCACAACGCAGACAGAGACAGTCACCTGATCGATTTAATGGATACATGGCTTTGATGAGCAAGTGTATCATGATGGAGCCATCCTCTTTTGAGGAAGCTGTGGAGGACCCTGCATGGGTAGATGCCATGGAGGAAGAGTATGATTCGATTGTCAGAAACAGTGCATGGGAGATTGTCCCAAGGCCGGAAGGGAAATCAGTGGTAGGTTCGAGATGGATCTACAAAGTGAAGCAAGCTACTGACAGGAGCATCGAGAAGTACGAGGAAAGATTTGTTGCCTGGGGCTTCTTACAGATTTAGGGGATCGACTATGAGGAAACCTTTGCACCTGTCGCAAGGTATTCTTCCATACAGACCATCC
Source organism: Pinus albicaulis (assembly GCA_034641835.2). Classification (NCBI taxonomy): domain Eukaryota; kingdom Viridiplantae; phylum Streptophyta; class Pinopsida; order Pinales; family Pinaceae; genus Pinus; species Pinus albicaulis. The sequence goes on along the minus strand of CM076570.1, from coordinate 1,348,313,281 downwards.
TTGCTCTCTCAGTGAAGATGGGTTGGCACATTCACCAGATGGATGTGAAGACTGTGTTCCTCAATGGAGTCATTGAGGAGGAGGTGTACATAGAGTAGCTTGAAGGTTTTTAGATCTTCAGCAGTGATTCACATGTGTGCAGGCTCAAAAGAGCGTTGTATGGGCTGAGACAAGCACCTCATGCTTAGTACACACGAATAGACAAATATTTCACCGGACTTGGATTCTCCAAGAGTGAGGCGGATCCTAACCTATACCATATTGTGGTTGAGGGTAAGTTGCTGATCATTGTACTTTATGTAGATGATTTGATACTAACAGGTGATTAACTGTTGATACACTCATGAAAGGCAGATCTTGCAAAGGAGTTTGAGATGAAGGACTTGGGCCTCCTTCATTATTTCCTGGGATTGGAAATTTGGCAACGCAGTGATGGACTGTTTGTTTCTCAAGGAAAGTATGCCCGGGAGATACTGGAGAAGTTCAACATGCATGGCTGCAAGCCTGTTGATACTCCTCTTCCTGGTGGATGGAGGAAGGAGGATGCTACTTCAGCGGAGGTAGTGGATGCCACTGTTTATCGACAGTTGGTGGGGTCGCTCATGTATCTGGTCAATACACGACCCGACATATGCTATGCTGTTAACCAGCTTTCAAAAGCTATGGTTAAGCCTACCAAGCTCTACTAGAAGGCAGGCAAGCATGTATTGAGATATCTCAGAGGCACATCGTGATATGGATTATGGTACAGACAGTCAGATGAGGTGAAGCTGTGTGGATTCACGGATGCAGATTGGGCAGGGAGCCCAATGGACAGAAAGAGCACATATGGAGGGATTTTCAATATCGGGTCGACAGCAGTTTCTTGGTACAGCAGGAAGCAGAGATCCGTGGCACTCAGTTCAGCAGAGGCTGAGTATATGGCAGCGAGTTTGGCTGCATGCGAGGCTATATGGATGAGGAAGATCTCGGTTGGATTGTTCATTCTACACTTAGATCCCCGATGTGATATTTTTGATACAATCGTAGTTTCATTAAACTCTCGGTTAATCCAAGATTTCATGATAGATCTAAACACATTGACATCCGGTATCATCATATTGGAGATTGTGTGCAGTGGAAGATCATGTTGCTTTCTTACATTCCCATGGAGGATCAAGATGCAGATATTCTGAAGAAGGCACTCACCAGGAGAAAATTCGAATACCATAGAGACAGGATTGGGGTGGCAGATAATCCCTATCTTGTTGAGAGGAAGTGTTGAGATTCAACAAGATGATTAGCTTAGTGAAAAGAGTCACCTTCACTAAGTGGGCCCGTAGGCTATTTTTTGGTGCAAAGTATATTTTTAGACATGTCGATCATATTCTATGAGTTGCCGGATGCTAATTGTGGATGGTTGGTCAAGTTGGAAAAATATATGGACTTCTATTTTTAGACATATTGGGCAGAATCTATTTTTAGATTGCCCGTCTAAAAATAGATATGTCAAATATTATTAGCTTCCACAATATTTGGACTCTAAACATTATCTTATTCTCTTGGAGCACTTTGTTTCAGTGCACAGATGTGGAACATCAGTGGATTGAGGGAATTACGCAATTCCCAAGGGTTTACTGGAGCTAATGCATGGAGGACTCAATTAGAACTCAAGTGGTAGAGTTATGACACAGTTGGAAGAAGTAGTTATGGAGTTGTATTCAGTTTAACTCAGTTAGACTTAGTTGAGCTAGTTGTATCTAGTCTAACTGATTGATACACTAGTGAGAGTGGTGTGAATTAATTAATAATTAGTTCACTAAATATTAACTCATTAATCAACTGAAGAATACATCATTTACTACAGTGCATGGACAGTTTCAGTGGAGACTAGTGGAGAGATAGGTGAAAGAGCAAGATGACTACCGGTTGTGACTATGGTGATGCATTGATTACATCCAAAACTGAGTGGAGATTCCAATGAGGATTTTGTGAGCAAGGCTGGGGCAATTAGAGTTCATTCAGAGCCATTCTTTAGCAGTGATTGTGCAGTAGAGGCAGGCTAGTAGGTGGCAGAGATCGGTGCATGGATTTGCTAGATCGGGCCTGATTAGTGTGCAGCGATTGTATTGTACTGAGAGCTTGATATGATCATATTCGTATGAGGATTGTTACATGATATATATGACATATATTATATACCTATAGTTGGGGTTTTCAGCTTCAGGCTTTCCCGTTAAAACACTGTGTTCATATGTGTGAATTTTTATGGTTTCATGTGTGCTTTGCAATTGATTTAATTTCCGCATGTGATGATCAATAGTGGAATAGATTCTGTATTGTGCATGAAGTTAAAATAGTGTGTGATCAAGAGAATGTTGGATATATAACTCATTGGTTATATAATTTCTAAATGGTATTGGTAAAGGCTAAAACTATATAAGGAGAAGAAGATCATAGTGCATGAGGTGTGCAGGTGTTTGGATATTGAATGAATACTTCACTCTGAAGTATATCTGCATGGAATGGGTCACAATTTATTGATAGATATGAAGTAATAATGAACCTATGAATACAATGATAGAACAGGATCTCTAGACTTGAAATGACTATGTATTTTCTAAATATGGTTATGAAATGTTTAGATCTATGATCTAGAGAATGTCTGCTGAAGTGAAGGGTAATATCTGAGCTGATTATTTATTCTGAAGAGTTGCACAGTCCCGAAAGAGTTGCAGATCTATATGCATGTTCGTCTCTGTAAAAGCGCATATATACAGAGGTTCATTTAAACAAAAGCGCGTATGGAATCTAGCGTTTTTATGAAGTGTCTGAAAGGAAATTTCTGATATGTTTTGTTGTATTACTGTTGTCTGTCAATGATGTCTTCATATAGATCTGGGTTGTTTGAATAATAATTATGCTACAAGTTTATCATAATTAAATATCAGTTGTTGGTTGGTTGATTGATGATTAAGTGAATGATTTGATAAGGGTATGAGTTTCATTTTGATGTATGTTCTTTGAGCTTAAATGTGTGGAGTGGGTCTAGTCTAAAAATCTGATGAAAAGAGGCCTACAAGTTGTATTGTGCTGAAGATACTACATCTAGTGTGAAAATTGATGAAACATGGTCCATAGTGGTGTTGAGGGTCGAAGCCTTCAGTGAGGGGGTCATATCTCCCTTCCATTGGTTGCTGGTAAACAAGATCAGGGGGTAGTAGCTCCCTTCCAGCAATGGCTGGTAAACGAGAAGCAAGGGGTCATAGCTTCCTTAAAATGGTAGCTGCTAAACAAGATCAGGGGGTTGGAGCTCCCTTCCAATAGAAGCTGGAGAATGAGAGAAGGTTGCATCCTTCTACAGGTGAGTGCCTGCGTGCTGGCATGAGTCTGCATCAATACAAGGTTGTAAGAAGCTTTCTTTATAATAAATATTGAAGATAGAGATGACAACAATGTTCGTTTTCTCCCGAATTGGGTTTCCCCCTTAAATCCTGGTGTTCATGTGTGTTTCTTATGTGTGATGGTTTATTCTATTCTTACTGCACATGGTTACTGCTTTCTAAACATCTGTTGAATGAATGATGCACTGATCTAAGTAAAGAATTATCTAGATAATAAGATCTCTGGGCATGCACAATTTTATTTAAAGATATCCACATGTATATGCTAGTTGGGTTCATTAAAGTCGTGTATAGAATTAAAACCGAAAATAAAATTTTACGATTGAATATAAATATTGATTCAACGCCCCCCCCTACGTGTTTTCCAAACAATTGGTATCAGACCAGGGTCCTTTGGAAGAAGCTTGATCGATGCTTGAAGGAGATCCGTTGCAATGGGAAGTCATGAAGGAGTATTCTCTATCAAGCCACCACTGTTCAATGGAAGTAATCTATTACTCTGGAAAATACAAACAAGATCTTATTTGCAAAGTCTTGGAGAAGATGTATGGGGAATCGTGGAAGGAGGTTACCATTATCCAACAAGTGTTCCTAGATATGCAACAGAAAGGAAGATATATAAAATCAATGCAAAAGTTGTCAATGCTTTATTAGGAAGTTGTCAAAAAAAGAATTTTTCAAAGTTACGCAGCTGAATTCAACAAAGGAAATACGGGACAAGATCATTCAATGCTATGAAGGTGATGCAAAGGTAAAAAGTGCCAAACTTCAAACTCTTAGAATGGAATATGAAAATTTCAGAGTGTTTGATCATGAAAGTATTGAAATTTTATTCCTAATATTAGATGAGATTGTGAATTCTATGAGGAATATGGGTGAAGATATAAAAGACTCAACTTTAGTAGAAAATATATTGAGATCTCTAACTCCAAATTTCAAGTCAAAAGTGTCAGCTATTAAAGAAAAACATGATCTACAAACTCTCACTGTTATTCAACTACATGGTATTCTGATTTCTTTTGAAATGAGAAGAGGAGGTCCCTCACAAGTCGGAGAAGCTGATTTTAAGGCCTGTGCAAAAGGAAAATAAAAGGAAGTTCTCAAGGAATAAAGTTATATATTAGAAGAAGAAGAAAAAAAATTTGTAAGAAGACTTCAAATAGGTACTGGAAGATTCAAAGGTAAGATTCCATTTAAGTGTTTTTCTTGTGGTAGAGTTGGTCATTATGCTGCTAAATGTCCTTATAAAGAAAATCATGATAAAGGGAAAAAATTTGAAAAAGGAAGGAGTTATTATACAAATGAAGATAATGATGGAATGTGAAATGAAGAAGAAGATTTTGATCAAGATCTGCAATTACTCATGGCATGCACCATGGATGATGATAATTCCTTAAAATAAAGGTATTCATTTATTGAAGAATTGCATAGATCAGGAAAGAAAGGATGATTTCATGGATGTTGTTTCTATTATAACTCATTTGGGCATAAGGCCACTGATTCCAGGTTAAATATGATGAACAGATCTGAGAAGTTCTAGCACACAATAAGAAATTACAAGAAAATATGGAAAAAGAAGAAGCACCGATCCAAAATGTAGGGAATATTGACCCTACTACAGTCATATGTTTCTAAAGTTTACTTCTCATAATGACTGTAGAATTAATGTGAGATGAATTATAGGAATCATTAATGTACCATCATAGGGGGAGAAATATATGATGATTCCCATGGTTGGTTTGGTAATTCTGGTTGTGTTTATTTCTAAACAGTGCATCTAATGTGACAACAAAAGGCAGGTACATAATGTATAAATTGAGGAGGATATGGAATTGTGAAATTTTCAGTATTTCACTTTCTGTATGCGGGTTTCATGAACTAAAGCCATGTATACACGTGAGTTCCAATGGTGATAGTTGTGTATGTTTTTCTATGATAAGAAAAATAGTGAGGCAGACTCAAGAATAGTTTCTGATATGCTACTAACAATAGTAAATTTATTGATCTGATGTTAATGGTTATATCTGTTGATATGATATTAAGTTTTGATTATTTAGTTGATGAAGATGCTTTGATGAATGAGTTGTTGTGGAGATCAGGAGCACAGTTTTAGGGGGAGCATTAGCCTTGCTGAGAGTAATGCATTTTTGGCATTATGTTGGTTACTAATTTATGATCTCTCTCTTGAGATCTTTTGGTATTGGTTATAAAACAAAAAACAAAAAAATCATATATGTAATTTGATGAAAAGGTCATGTTGAGACCTATGATGTAAAATTGTTATATTCAGTCATGTAAGGACTTGTTCAAATTTGTAAACCCACTTGGTTGTGTAGTTAAGTCAAATATGTAATTTCGCTTGGTTGGATCATTGATGTAAGTATAAGTCCTTGGTGATAGGAAATGTAATACTCGCTTGAGTTATAGATTCATGTCACTTCATTGAAAAATATGTCTAAATATTCAACATGAACTCAGGGGGGGAATGGTAAATTCAGTGCACATTAGATCTACAGAGCTCTTCATTCTACAAGGGAAGAGAAACCTTGTTTTGGTTTTGATCCGCTCTTTGCCCTTGATGTCAAAGGGGGAGAGTATCTTGGTGTTTGAATAATGGTTATGATTAATGTATCTATCTGTTGTGGTGATCAAACACCATCATGGTTTCCAGCAAGTCCAAAGAGGGATATTGTTGGCAATATGATGCAATATGTTTTCCTTGATGGAAACCTACTTGATGAAGTTTTCCTTGATGGAAACCTAATTAATGAGTTGCCTTTTACTAAGAAAAATATGTGTTAACGATGTAAAAATGATTTATCTATAGGCTAGTTCAGAAGTGACCGAGAAAGGAAATCTGGTTAGGATCAGAGAAATGATAAATATAATATGTCACAATGTATATGCATGTTTTATGAAGGCAACCTGTGTACATATGCTACTTGGTATATAGGCAACCCGCGTATACATCTAGAATTAGTATATTCACAGTTATTATTAAGAGAAGTCATGTATACACGCGGCTATGAAGAACAAAAGTTGTGTATGCCTTTTATGCTCTAAAATTATGATACCAAGGGGAATTACCATGGTATTAGCCGATAGTATTAAGTGTTGTGTCATCTATTTGATTCCATCGAAGAATACCATCAACACCTGTGTGGTTTTGGCTCATTCTATTGGTAAAGGATAAAAATATATAAGGAGAAGAAGATCATAGTGCATGAGTTGTGTAGGTGTTTGGGTATTTGAATGAATACCTCACTCTAAAGTATATCTGCATGGAATGGGCCACATTTTATTGATATATTTGAACTAATAATGCACTTATGAATAGAATGATAGATCAGGATCTCTAGACCTAAAATGACTATGTATTTGCGAGATCTGGTTATGAAATGTTTATATCTGTGACGTGGCGAATGTTTGCTGAAGTGAAGGGTAAGATCTGACCTAATTATTTATTTTGAACAGTTGTGTAGTCCCGAAATAGTTGCAGATCTATAGGCAAGTTCGTCTTTATAAAAGTACGTATATACGCAGGTTTGTTTCAAGGAAAGCGCGTATGGAATCTAGGGTTTTGTTGAAGTGTGCAGAAGGAAATTTTTGATCTATTTTGTGGTATTACTATTGTCTTTCAATGATGTCTTCATACAAATCTTGGTTGTTTGAATATTGATTATGCTGCTAGTTGATTATGATTAAATATCAGTTGTTGGTTGGTTTATTGATGATTAAGTGAGTGATTTGATAAGGGTATGAGTTCCAGGTTGATGTATGTTCTTTGAGCTTAAATGTGTGGAGTGGGTCTAGTCTAAAAATCTAATGAAAAGAGGCCTACAAGGAGTATTGTGTTGAATTTGTTGGATCCGATGTGAAAATTGATGAAACGTGGTCCACGGTGGTGTTGAGGGTCAGAACCTTCAGTAACGCGGTCGTTGCTCCCGTCCAGTGGTTGCTAGTAAACGAGATCAGGGGTTAGTAGCTCCCTTCCAGGAGTGGTTGGTAAACGAGAAGAAGGGGGTCGTAGCTCCCTTCTAGTGGTAGTTGGTTAACGAGATCAGGGGGTTGGAGCTCCCTTCCAGTAGAAGCTAGAGAATGAGAGAAGGTTGCAGCCTTCTACAGGTGGGTGCCTGCATGCTGGTATGAGTCTGCGGTAGTACAATATTGTAAGAAGTTTTCTTTATAATAAATATTGAAGACAGAGATGACAACAGTGGTGGTTTTCTCTCGAATTGGGATTCCACCTTAAATCCTGGTGTTCACGTGTGATGATTTATTCTAATCTTACTTCACATGGTTACTACTTTATAAACATCTAATGAATGAATGATGCACTGATCTAAGTAAAGAATTATCTACATAATAAGATCTCTGGGCATACACAAGTTATTTACAGATAGATGTGTGTATACGCTATTTGGGTTCTTTAAAGTTGCGTATAGAATTCAGTAAAGAAAAAGTAAAAGTTTACAGTGAGCTATATATACTGATTCACCCCTCCCGCCCTCTGAGTATTTTTTCCAACACGTGGTTTGCCTCTGGGAGGCACGAGAGAGGGAGAGACTTATGTACCCTCACCCTGTTACAAAAACCACCTAGGTTCTCCTAAGGGAGGTAGGCCTCCTCATGTTCTATGAGGAGGTTGCATCCTTGAAGTGCCATAATGGGTTATTGTGACAACTTATCTTCAGGTAGAATGCCCATCGACAGGCTTTCTGGGTTGGTCATAACCAGTGGTACACGCCCACTAAGGAGGACATGTATTTTATTATTGTCCTATCTAGGAGAGGGAAGTATTTTCCCTTGTTCCTAGAGGTCCCCATCGGCTATGCAATAGAGAGTTAGTTGGTGTACTCCTAGAGATACATTAGCGCTAATATATCGTCTCCTATATATTTTCAGGTTTCCAGTGGTCAGTTACGTATTGCTTCATTTGGTGTAGAGGTTGTGAGGTACCTCTCACTACTGTTTTCGACCATTTCACAGCATACCAGTGACAGGAAACATATTAGTTGCCCGCTTTTATTTTATGTTTATTCATTATTACATGCGCCATGACTTGTGAGGTGGTCTCCGATTTTTTTGCGGCATTTCTATACAGTTTTAGATAGATGTCATTCTCAAGCACAAGGGAGGGTGACCTTCCCTTTTTCTTCAGATATATTTTATTTATTTTTTGAGAGGTTTCCAAAGACGACACCTACATTTGTTCAAAAACCTTGTAGGCCAATGCTACACGTACGGATGGAGATGTGGGGCCATATGATGCCCAAGAGCGGCGAGTTTGACTTTTCTGCAAGGATATCTCATGATGCACTAGAGTTGCTATCTAGTGTTGATGATCATGCCTTCGTTCTTGTGCCATGTCTGTATGCTTGTTTGAATTGGCGAGGGTGTGCCAACATCCTCTTCACAGTTGATGAGCCACCGGATGAGAGAGGAAATATTAGTGTTTTCTTTAAATTTATTCTAACATGTTCTCTAACTTGTTTATATTTGATTGTTTAATGAAATTTTCTAATTTTTGATGTGTACTTATATATATTTTGTAGATATTGGGTCATTTGTTGGCGATGAGATGCCACTGCCACCAAATGATCTAGGTGTAGATCCTGCTGACGATCAGGAGATGGCAGATGTACATGATCAGGCTGTGAAAGACCTGGTCCTCATGATCATGCACACGTACCAACTGGTGTGATGCGTAGGCCTAGAACTATATTTAGGATGGAGTTTGGCGACCAACTTTGTCAACCCCTAGTGGAGGTGGGAGTCAAGCTGGTCACTATAAGAGAGATACATGCTGATGATAGGCTGACATCAATATGGAGAGACATGCCATATGATATGTTGTCCCTGATGTGGTATGCCATTGGAGCTATCATCTTAGTGGCGTGATTGAGAAGGGCCCTTCGACTTAGGCGTGGTGGAGATGCAGTACATCGACAGTAGAGAAATGCATCATCTAATGATCACGATCATGGGAGTGATCATCGTTCAGCTGGTACTCCACCTCATGCCGGAGATGAGCAGCCTGCAGCATGAAACAATCATGATCATGAGCAGGCACCTGATCATGAGGAGGGCACAGGTCCATCTGAAAATGCAGATCCATTGACTAAGAAGGCCGCCTTACCATCCATAGATTAGGAAGTTGGACCATCCATGTCGAGTCATCATAAGCAGTTAGTTGATCTTGGTCAGCATGAGGTACCTCCAAATTAGCAGGCACTTGATGATCGACATCTATTTGAGTATGTCGAGACTACACCATCAACTGAGCAGGCCTTGACTAGTACTACTATTGATGTATCACCAGTTGGTATTTGATATTTATATGTAGTTATATTATGGTTGTGTATATATATATATATATAGTCCATGTATTTTATGTTCATGTTGTAGTTGTTGTTAATTTACATGTTGGTGTTCATCATGATGTGTATATTGTTAGGGCATGTTAGATATGTTCATTTAATGTGCAACTTGTAGATAGATGTGTATGTGACAACAGTTATCTGACATGAGATGTATATTTGATGTTTGTGTTATGATGATGTTATACAATGTTTTTATTTTCTTATATGATCATGATCACAATGATTAGATGATGTTAGCGAATTTGAATATGTTTTAAGTCGAATATGATGTTTGTACGATGGTTATCATGATCGTGATGTTTATTTTTAATATTAAATCATGGTATTTACTAAATATTATGTCTTGATGGTAATTGAAATTTCAATTTTAATTGTATGTAAAATTGTAATTGTAATTTTAATTGTAATTGTATGTAAAATATTTGTAAAATTTTAATTGTAATTATAATATTTAATTTATTCTAAAATGATTGTAATTGTAATTTTAATTGAAATTGTATATATGTAAAATTGTAAAATTGTAATTGTAATTATATGTAAAATTCTAAATTTTTGATTGTAAATATTGTAATTGTAATATTAATTGTAATTGTATGTGAAATTGTAAAATTCTTATTGTAATTCCAACTGTAATTTTAATTGTAATTGTAATTTTATGTAAAATATTTGTAAAATTTTAATTGTATTATTGTGAAATGATTGTAATTGTAATTTTATGTAAAATTGTAAAATTGTAATTCTAATTATATGTAAAATTCTAAAATTGTAGTTGTAATTGTAATTGTAACTGTATGTAAAATATTTGTAAAATGTTAATTGTATTAATGTGAAATGATTGTAATTGTAATTGTAATTCTAATTGTAGTTGTATGTAAAATATTTGTGAAATTTTAATTATACTAATGTGAAATGATTGTAATTGTAATTTTAATTTTAACTGTATATATGTAAAATTGTAAGTGTAATTGTAATTGTATGTAAACTTTGTTTAGAAGAGGCCAGAGGAACTCACAATTTTTTGTGAAAGAGAGATTTAAATTCAAAATTCTGTGTAAAAAATTTCACTTCAAGCTCTCTGCTTAACGTGCACGCAACAATATACCCTTCACACAATAATATACCCTGCTGCTTTTGAATAGCGATGTGATGTAATGTCTAAGAGTAAAGTGGATTTTATGTGGAGGTGAATATATGGAGAAATTGAAATTTGAATTAATTGGTGGGGATTTCAAGCCCCATGTGATTGTTAAATTGTAATTGTCATTGTAAGTAAAATATTTGTAAATTTTTAATTGTATTAATGTGAAATGATTGTAATTGTAATTTTAATTATAATTGTATGTATGTAAAATTCTAAAATTTTAATTGTAATTGTATTGTGAAATTGTAAAATTGTAAATGTAATTGTAATTGTATGTATTGTAATCATTCAATTTTATTAAAATTTTTAAATTTGTAAAATTGTAAATTAATTGTCAATTTTGAACCATAACTACTGTAAGTAAAATGTATACCATAAATATTGTTAAATTACCATAATTGTAAATTTGTATGAATATAAATAATTGTAAAATAATAAATCTAGAATAATGTGAATTTTTGTAACATAATAAAGTTTAGAAAATAATGAAAATAAATTCATGTACTTTAGAATTATCATCATTTTATTATGACCTTAATACAAAAAAAGAACTTTATACAGTATGCCATTGATTTCGAGATCAACATAATTGCAAATTAGCATGTGAAATGATTTTAACATTAACACAATGCAAATTACCAGTTAATTCAAAGTACATGTTATAATGTTTTGAGAAACGAGTCTTAGTTATAATTTAATTAAGTCCTCTTCTTTATAAAAACCCTTCTTAAAAAGTATAAATGATGAAATAACACATGTACCATATCACTCTCAGTTCTCATGATCACCCTCATTATCTTCCATCTCGCTTGACATGATAAAACTATTTTTCTCAAAAATATGTTTTGATCTAGGGTCATGTTTCAATACAAACCACCAATCCCTATCCAACACATTTGGGTTAAAAAATGCCTGGTTGCAGTGTTTGGAGAAAACATAGGGCTCCTTAGCTTCATCCCACATCCTTCTAGAGTTGATACATATCAGCCTACTATCATGATCTTCCTTTACATTATTCCGATCAAAGTTGTCCCACCACTTGCACCTAAAAATAACACATTGGAAAGAAGAGAAATTCACTTCAATGATATCTTGTATCTTGCTGACGTAACCTAACGTCCCTCGTACTAGGTTTTGATCATGGTGTCTAGATTGACTAGATTGATCGAACTCGACTTCCACTCGACAGTCTTGTGTCATGTGTCTATCATCGACATTTTTTGTGCGAAATTGGGTCTATATGCCCACATAGATGGGAATAAATGCACCTATAAAAAAAGTTAAAAAATCATAGTGTCATGTGTGTTAAAGTAACCCAACAATTAAAATATGAAATATATATGTAATTACATTTCAAAGGTGCATTATTATGTTTAAAATGTACATATATAGATTATTACCGAGTGGGTCAACCCAATCCCTACGTTTAGTGCATCCTCTTCAACAAGCGGGTAACGACTGGTTTCACCGTATTTCTCTCTGACTTGGTCAACAACCTAATAGTTGGGGCATATTTCTGGTATATTTTATTTTATGACTTTCTGGTATAACCTGTATGAAGATCACACCCTTAAACCTATTATGAATTCCTTTGCCAAAGAAAAATCATATTTTTTTAAAATCCATGGGACATCACCTTCTTTGAAATACCATGAATTGGAGGGACCAACGCCTGTCTCTAATCCTATACTTTCTAATCATCTTGGCCAATGTTTATTTTTAGTTTTTGAAGTACTAAGATCTTTCCTAAGAACCAATGTATCACTTTGTTTCAATGATATGTGCCTCCATAAAGAAGAGGAGTTTTTTTTAAATATATGCATGGGATCTAATAAGTGGGTAATCTTAAGATGCTCCCAATATGGGAGGTTATAAAAGATAGATTTCCTTTTTACCCCAATGGGCAGTTTCTCAACATAGGTGTTGAAGAATTATGGATCATCGAACATAGGATCCCCATTTGAATCGAACATTTCTATGAAATCCTTCTCCTTCTCTCTCTCTCATATGCTCTAAGCCATTCAAGTGGTTTCATTATTGGAGGCCTTTGGGTTCTCTCTCATTTACCATTGAAAGGAGATGCTGCTCTTCTGTAAGGGTTTTCTTTTGGGAGGAATACCCGGGAGTAGTCATACACTTGCTTTCATAGGTCGTTGGACCATATAGCTTTCAGAGAACATCCACAACATTTATATCCAAAATACCATTTTGTTAGAAGACTGTGATATTATTGTATACAATATATATGCATGGCATGTTAAAGAATATCATGAAGATCAAAACAATTACAACGAATACCATCCTCCCCAAACTGATGAAGAAATTTTCACTTCATCAAATGTTGAAGTGCACCTCTAATGAGATCTCTCAAGGAGATTCTCTTTTCACCAAAGGCCCTCCAAAACCAATGAATTTTTGGATCTGTCGTAGGTAGAATTTTCTCTTTGAGCAGTGAGATGCTCATTGAGAAAGTGTCATCTAGAAAGGAGAAAAGATTCCTCATCTCAATATGTCTACCATCTACCATCTTTACCTCCATTTCTTCATGAGTGAAGCTAGCTTCAGAATACTCCAAGAATGATGGGGCCTCTTCATTTTCACAGCTACTAAGTGACAGCGTTGTAGATCTACATGGTAATACATATGCTATCGCAAAGGAAGTCACAATATTGATCTCATAACTAGTCATTGTACATAGGATCATACTCATCCCATTTTCTGAAAATGTACACTTCAACTCAAAGGGTTGAATGTAGCTCAACAATGATGAACTGGGATAGCTCTTCATCTCCTTCTTGATTATATCAAGGGTCCTCTGCGCTGTGATGTGTTGCCACTTCAAATTATCATTTTTTTGTAACCCTTGGTTATGCATTGGCCCTGATGGCATGTTCCCATAAGTTTCAATAATATCTACTGAAACAATATGTGATGAAATTTCATGCATACCTTGGATCAACTGATGTGTAGAAACCTCTTGCCAGAACACAAAAGTTCCTACAACTGGGACAATTGTGTTTCCAACTGCCGGTAAGAGTGATATATGCTCTTCTGCAAGTGTACCAGTGCTAGAATATTCATCCTCTTTCTCATGCATCTACTGAATCATGCATGTGACTCTAGGTGTCAAGATCTCAAGACTGTCTTGCAGGAGTGAAAGTGTCTCTTCTCCGGATGTAAGCACTTCTCCAACTGGTGGTGAATGTGGTGACTCCTTGTCCAGAGTGACAAGATTGACATCCTCCTTTGTTCCCTTGGGAAATGTCTCTTTGTAGCACTCTCTGTATTTTTCACATCAAACTTCTTCCTCAACTTGTGGAATAAATATGAATATTTAGTCACCTTTGCATGCTCCATGTGACCAAACCACCAACCATTTGCTTCACCATAAAGATGAAGTGCTGCAATCTGGACAACCTCTCCTTTAGCTACAGGATGTAGCCTGAAAAATGCATCTAACTCTTTCCTCCAAGCCTTAATAATGCTTGAGGAAGATCCATCAAATCTAGGAAAATAGAATCTATTTTTCCTCTTTCTTCTATTGTTGCTATAGGATCCTCTTTCTTCTTTGATTTTGAAGAATTATTGGAGAGCTAGACTCGAAAGCTCTAAACTGTGCTTTGTACTCTTCAAGATACATAATAAGAGTCTCATGAGTCTTAGGTTCTCTTTTTTATTCATTTTTATACCTATCACCTTCTTTAAATAAAGTGGGCATAAGAGGAGATCTATGATTCTCCGGTTTTCTTCTTTGCTGATAGGAAGTGCTTAGGCATTCCTCATCAATTCTCCTTCTTGGATCTTCTTTATAACTTTCCTTATTCATTTGATTGAACTCCTTGGAGAGATGTTGCATAGATCTAAAGAAAGGAGTGGCAGCATTATCCTCCCTCATGATAGATCTCATTTATCTACTTCTGCTTTTGATGTAAAAGATGAAGTTTCCACAAACTGAGCAAATATCGTGCTCTGATACCACTGTAATATCTCAAAAGGGGGAATGCAAAAATACTGAAACACAATATAAGAACTACAACAAAGTAAACAATAAATCTATATACACATCAGAATGCACAGAAATAGCTGAGTCATTTTATTATATTGGGGGTGAAAAATAAAATACAACAGTGATCAAAATATGAGATACTCAAGCCATAAGGGTGGCCTAGAATTACCCTGCAATGATTTCCCAAGAGGGATTGCGTAACTGTTGATCTACTGGAAGGTAAACTGCATTTTCCTTGCTGCAACTGTTGGGAATGAAACTTCCTGAAAGATAAAAGGCCAGATATAGGAAAAATGGGAGCTCTGATGATGACGAAATTATAGATCTAGGCTCAATGATGGATTCCAAAGATAACCCAAGAAGGGTTTCTCAGATCTATAAGTCTAAGAAAACCACCCTCTTATGGCTTCACATATATGCTGCTGGGAAATGCAGATCTAAAGCTATATCTGATGATATGATTGCTGCAATGATCCACAATAAGATACATGCAAGTAGGTCTAACCCTTTCACTAGATCCTTGGGCTAAAAGCTCAAGATATAGCTCCTCCAATCTCCTCTACTGAAAATAGCTATTGGATGAACAACATCTTCAGAAAACTGTGCTGTTAGAGAGGGAGGCTAAATAGCCCACTACTAGATATGTGAAATTAGATCCTGAATGATGGAAACAATAGATCCAATGTGAGGAGATGATCTCTTACAGGATTTCCAGCTGAAATACTAGAAACTTCCTTCCTCCAATACATCTACATGACTGAACTATGAAATCCTTGAAGGGATTGCTGCTGCATGGAGATAAAACCCAATGGCCTAAATGTCGGATGTAGATCTGCTGCTCTTGAAAGGTTGGATATGAAGAACAAAGTGGTAGGATGAATCCTCCACCAGTTTCCTAGCGGAATGCTAGAAAAAACCTCCTGAAGATGGCACCAATGTATAATAAGAAAAGAATAACAATCCTCTTACGAGAGCTACTCAAATAAAGAGGTGGGATTCCCGCTCGGGAACACCCTGTGCTAAACAAAACTGCAAAATGTGCTAAACAGCCCAAGCCTGCATAGAAATGTCCTAAGACAAATCTAGATCTAAATAGATAAAGAAATGAATAATCCAAGTCATGCCTTCCATTGTGCCTTCACCTTCATTATATGCATGAGCCTTCCATAGCCTACGCCCACTCCAAAATTGCGTTGTACATGTGGAAAAAGTCTCCATGTTTGACTGTGTTGTTGCTTCATGTCCTCCATCATGTTCACATAGGGTGATCATCCTCTCCACTTCCTCCACTATCTTATCATAAGTTCTTCATGATCTTCTTTGAATGCACTATGATCTTAGTTGACCTTATCAAAGATCCTCATGATTTTATATTTAAGATCCATGATCTTATTTGACTGTTTCATCCTCCATAATCTATCTCATAAATGAGACATGACCTCCATTAATGGAGCTTCTCCACTACTCCATGTTTTTAGATATAGATCGAGAATATCCACATACACACATTAAAAGTGAATTTTATTCATCTTTTAGGTTTGTGGGTCCCTCCACCCTTTTATTTACTTAATTAATTAAGTTTATTAGGGACTCTAATATTCAAAATATGATGTGAAAATTTGGGAATATTACAAATCGGTAGTTGCGTGAAGGAGGACCTATCAATGGAAGGTTTCTAAAACACCACTCTTCTTAATTCATTATTTTGAAATACACAGCATTGTATATATTCCATTCTTTGTTATTTTATTTGCAAATAAAAGTGATATTGTCATCAATTTTGAGCCCGAGGAGAAGGCCATAAAAACTTGAAGAATATTTCATCAAAATCACAAATTTTCAATTTTTAAGTAATGCACTGAAGATATTGGTTATTTACTACACCACAGGGGCATAACATCCCCAGTGGAGCCACTATTATCCTTGATAAAAGAAAGGTTGGTCTAGGTGTCTTTTTTTTTTAGTCAGGTTAGGTTATTAGGGTGAAATAAGGTCATGAAATTCAATAAATTTCAAATTTTTTATATAGTTCCAGGGATTCTAAATTTTCATTGTTCATGTGACTAACGTCTAGTGAAAGTAAAATTCAAAAAATTTGATTTCATTGGTTAAAGGAGTCATTTTATGACACTTGGAAACTTTTTCCCAAGTTCGCAACATTTTCTGCGTAAAATAGTATGTTTTCGCTACGGATTTACTTAACAATTCCGTATCGAATTTTCCCTTCACTAGCACATATGGCCCAAATTCTGACAGCCAAAATGTTTCTCTTGCGACACATAGGCATCCCAACAGTGACACTTTAAAGTGGAGAAAAACATCATTTTTAGTCTCGTCACAATTTTGACACTTCTAGTAACTCTTGGTATAGCGACACTTATTTGACGTTTCCAAGTGGTCATCACTCTTTTGAAGTTAGCAACTTTACGTCACTCTTCTGATGGTTCCATATTTGTGTCACTCTTCCGACGTTAGCAAGTGTTTTTTTCTCTTCTAACAAATACAAAATTCCGTTGCTCTATTGACGTTAGCAAGCGTGTGTCGCTCTTCTGACGAATCCAGAAGTTCATCACTATACCGATAGTGGCACGCGTTTGTCACCCTTCTGGCGAATCTAGAAGTTTGTCACTCTACCAACAGTACCACATCCAACGTTTAATGGCATCAGTATTCCGACGCTTCATTGGGGTAAAACAAAAAAAAATGGCCTCATTTTACAAGATGCCCCCTTTATTCCACATGGTGGAGGGGCATTCATGACGGATTTCACATCATGTTTTTTTTTATCTTTGAGTTAGGACCTTTTGCTTCATGTTCATGGTTGTACTTTCCACACAACATCATGTGTTTTATTTGAGCATTGAAATTAGGGCTTTGGGTGCTATACAATGGAGCGGTTTACATAACTTTACATGACTATTTTGAAAAATGAGGCTCTCTCCTATATATACAAGCCTCTCACAACAACAAGTGCTTCATAAGGAAAACCTAGATCACTGTCTCAAATGTCAAAATAAGAGGGTGCCCAAATCCCTAATGTCAATGCTTAAATAAGACACATGATTCCATCTAGAAAATACAACCATGAACATAAAGCACAAGCTCCTTACTCAACAATCAAACATAACATGATGTGAAATGTGTCATGAATGCCACTCAAACATGTGGAAGAAAGGGGACATCTTATAAAACTGACCTCATTTTATAGTTTATGTTAAGAGGGTAAGAGGGAAAAGAAAAACTCCCCTCAATCCCCAGTCCATATATGATGACAGGGTGTGAAAAGGAAAAACCACAACAAAAATTCAATCTATAGTTTCTATTGGAAAGACAATTAAACAAAAGTGAAGGCTTTGAGATTGAGGGCACAAAGTGGGTATCATGAACCATGACATTAATTTTTCCACATAAATTTCTCTTACATTTTTTCAACTTTTTATTTTCTTACATTACTACAAATTTTATATATAAAATGCCCCAACATCCCCCTACATCCTGATTATGAAAAATATGTAAACCTTGGTACCTTAGGAAAATAGTCATATATTGCAAATAGCATATAGACCACTGAAATTTAAGAGAAAAAAAATGTACAAATTGGTTTCTTCCAAAATTATTTCGTCTTATAAATCAATCAAAGAAAAAAATATCCCCTTTTAAAAAGAAAAAGACTGCTTATGTAATATCAACCAATGAAAAATTAAAGGATGATAAATAAATACAAAAAAATAATTAAGACTACAAGACTCCATCGAAGCATCTTACTGATGAGGTTATTTTCTATACATGGAAAAGAAAGAGTTGAAACAAATATGAGGACTATTACTTCGAAGTTCCTTCAAAGAAGGCCTCAATCACATATAATTGAACCAAACAATAGCCAAGTAGATTGTTTCAAGTGCTACACTAGGGAATAATTCATACAAGGGTACTCCATGAGTTGTACTGAAAGAATGGCCGTAGTAGATTAGATGACTAAGCAAGAGAAATCTTCATCTCATCACAAAAAAATCAATACATATGAGTATGGTAGATCCACGTGCATTACACCATGGAAAAATACCATCATAACCACCTCAACTCTAGTCTTATCAACCTCAATATTGTATATAGCCATTGTCAATAGCCAACTGGCCTACCTGATAAGCTTAATCAAGACGGGACCCCTGTTTGGCTGGCATTTATTTCGTGAAGAATATGAACCCCAGAAAAAATAAAAATATTTCACCTAGCAAATTGAGTTAAAGTATATCTAAATTCCTATAGAACTACAGATCAACTTGGTTACCTTGAGGCTTACATCAAGAAACTGGTAATAAAAAATATTTTCCACACAGACCTACATTAACAAAATGTAGTTCTCATCTGTTTGTTCCATCCATTTCTGAAACCCGTGATACTTGCTGAGATTTAGTTGGGCTATCATGTTTTCGTTTGTTTCTTCTCATCTTCGAAGACTTGCCATTTTTTCCTCGATGTTTATCTAAATTATCTGGAAGGGTGTTGTCACTTGCAACAGATGATGCATGTGATACATGTGGTGGATCAGGCCAAGGTGTGTGTTTTACTGGAACCATGATCTCCAAAGGAGGGTCTATAACCTATCTACAAGTAAAAGAATAATCCAGTAAATGTAATAATGAGTTACAAACCTACAAAATAAATCATGTAAATGAGAAATTAAATTCTATTATACTTGCATGTTTAATATAACATAGTGTCAAAAACAATGTCCATTAAATTTTCCTTCACTGCCAGAGAATTCATTAAGAAAAGCATCAATTATGCATTTTTTTTAAAACAGAATCTTGATAAATTATTTTGTAAGGAAATTAGAGACACTCAGGCTTCACAATGAAATATCTGTCCATGAATCCAAGTCTTTGAATATCAACGTATATCCAAATGCCATGCGCACACTACTAAAATCCAAACAAGTCTCAAATTTATTCGTATTCAAATTTCAAGTCCATTCATGACAAGAATTATATTAGTTTCCTAAATTTGAAAAGAATGAGAATTTTATATGTAATCAATGCAAGCATACAATATTGTATCAAAGGTTACAAAATCCACAGACTTTCAGATGTAAGATCTATTTCCACTCTTAAACAAGCCTACAACTTAGTCATTTATGTAAACATGGGTGTTATAGTTGCAAAATGTTGCCACAACTTTCACCGCATTCTGGCCATTCATCTTAAACCTTCCTTAAGCCTTGCAATGGATAACATAAGATACCAAGGACAACCCTTGGAATAGAGACAAGTATTCCTAAACCAACAACTTAGAATATGGTTATATATATATATATATATATATATATATATATATATATATATATATATATATATATAGATAACTCAACGAGCACAAATTAAAACCAAAGTTATAATCTTTATGAAGGAAATAAAATAAGTGGACAATAAGAATTGATAAGTGAATTGACCCACAGAAATTTACTCTCCGCACGAGCCTCCATATGAAGCCACCACAACAATACATTGCTACCACATCTACCAAGTGGCTCCACAAACAAGGTCATGTACTTCAACATAGACAAAGGGTTCTCCACCACCTTGCCGTCTATAGTCCAGTCATCCCAATCTCGAAGCCAAGTTGGTTTATCGCTATCCTTCCAAACCATTCTTGCGTTAAGTGAAAAACCTGCCAACTCAATTATCCTTGGCAATACAGTGGCCCCATCACAAACAAATCTGGCACTTTTCTTAGCATATGGAATGAAATTAAAAGTATGCCAACCAACTAAATGGCCCGAGGAATTGCAGGTAGGTCCCTCCATAGGTACATGGAGATTTTATTCTCCACCCTGATAGCAAATTGATTTGCATCCCTCTCAGCTGCAAAATCTGGACTTGGGTGATAATCCTATAGGAGACATTGGTGTAAAAAATCTCATTCCCTATTTCCAAAATATTTCTAAAAGGGATATACAATGGGTGATGTCAAGACAGTAAAGGAAAAGCAATGCAGAGTTTGCTCTGGTTTTGAATTCATTTGATTTAGCAATACCTCATCAATTTTCCTCAATTTCTTCCAAACCGTCATGTTTGACCTTTAAAACATCAAACCCTATGCAATGGGCACTCGTTGCTGATCTTCAGGCCCCAAACCCCTATTATGAGGAACTATCAAAAGACTACAAGTTCAAGCTGTCCACAAAGTCAAAAAGAGGCCGTGTTGTTTTTGGGTCAATTTTCCACAACTGATACAAAATGCATAGTTGCAACGAAATGCAGTACATCCTCTAATTCAAAATATTTATGCCCTAGAGGCTAATATTAGGTCTATGGTTGTTTTTTCTCTTGGCAGACTAGCACAAAACACACACAACCAAGCTGGCATAGTTCATGATGGAGGATTGTCACCTTTGCTAGAACTTCTTGACTCAAGAGATGGATCCCTTCAGCACAATTTTGCCTTTGATATATATGGCATTGTAGATAATGAGGATAATGTATATGACATTGTGAAAATAGGTTTCGTTGAAGGATTACAGGATGGAGAATCAATTGCTCAAAAATCAAAGGATTGTACAACAAAAAACCCTAAAAAGGTTGGAAGAGAAAATTCATGGAATGGTATTGAAGCATTAAATTTATCTGATGCATCTACTAGATAAAATTTTCGAAAGACGAATTGCTTTGGACCTTGCCCATATTTGTTCTTGGAAATATCTAAGGATGACCGTCCTTGACTCCAATGGCTTGGATGTGCTACTAGGGTGTCTTGGCCGAAATGTAAACCCAAATCACCAACGTGATGGTGTCTTTTCATTTCTTTCATTAGCAAAAATGACATGCCCATCTCCTATGGTTGCTGCACCACTTCCTCCTCCTCCTAAGGTATATGTGGGGAAACAGTTTGTGAACAATGAGACTTTATCAAATGATCGTTTTGTTATTAAAGGTAGACAATTTTATGCTCATAGATTTGCACGTCTTGCATCATCAGATGCATTTCATGCCATATTTGATGATGGATACAAGGAAAAGGAGGAAAAAGATATCAAAATCCCAAATATAAGTTGGAGAGTATTTGAACTAATGATGAGATTTCTCTACACATGTACAGTAGAGGTGACCTTTGAAATTACACAGGATATTCATTGGGCTTCTGACCAGTATCTGTTGGAAGGAATAAAGCGCTTGTCCGAAGAGTTTCTTGCTGAGGACCTTATTTTTGAGAATGTTGTTGGTGTTTTTTGATCTAGCTGAGGCTCACCATGCAATTTTATTGAAATATACTTGTTATTTATTCATTTTAGAATGGAATGAATAGATTTTCATGATACCTGTGTATTCAATTTTGATTGAGAGAATAATTCCAACTATATCTAAGAATTCCTACATGATATTATTAAGTAAAACATAACTAAAGGTGGAAAATTATACATAGTGGCTGTGCTTCGTCATGAAATAGGTTCACTTTGTACAATGAGCTTCATATAGGAAAGAAATGCAAGTTTATCCATATATTTTGACACATCCTGGGACTGTTGTTGTTTTCTATGATCATTTGTTTCCAAATAATTATAGCGGGATTTCCTCTCCCATTGTTCTAAGAAAGCATGCATGAATCCATTCTGCAATGTGATCCAGATAGTGAAAGTAGAGAGAGATGTGTATGCAACAAAGATTGATGAACATATTTTCATGAAGATTGAACCTGGGCATTATGAACCCTTAAATTCCTCTAAATGGACTATGGAAGCTAAGGGCCCAGACTACAACGAAGTCAAACAATGTGCCAGGGAGGTTGGAATTGGTTTCATTATGTTTCCAAGATACCATCCAGTGATGAAACTTGTGGCTCCAGTGAGAAAGGCCCTTAAAGTAAAGACAATTTTCAATATTTTAGGCCCCATTCTGAATCTAGAAAGGGTTCATTATGTGGTTTTTGGTGTTTATAACAATAGCCTTGTAAGATTGAAAAAATGGCTGGGGATTTTCAGAGCTTTGGAATGCAAGGGCAAAGAAGTAGCGTGTCCACGCTACCTTTATCGATGGAGGCATCTAAATGAAGAATGGGTTGCATTTTTGGAAAGAACTTAGCTTATATTTTAACGATTTTGACTCAGTTTCCTTCACTAGATGTCATTTTTATGCAGGAATGCAAAAGTGTACCTAAAAATATCTCTCTTCCCTCATTTCAAGACTCACAGACCAGTTTTGGTAAATGCATCTTTTGAATACTTTTTTGTATGTTTTGTGATGCAAAACCACTTAGGAGGCATATAAGACACCCTCATCAACCTCCATCAACTTTTAGAGGCACAATTGACCAAATAATCACCATAAAATCACCTCAAGAAGCCAACACTACGTATTTGCTGTAGACACGCCACACAAACATAGTTTCATGCCATGTTTTCACCAAAACGTAGCATCTATGCACTCATTCATGCACCCTTATATAGACCCGTGCGAGACAATATACATGAAAACCGATAGAATGTGCACACAAAATTCTCTAGCTCAATCTTCCTTTTATATCTATAATATCTACAAATACTATAGGAAAAAACCAATGCATTTGATGTTGGTAATTTTCACCATATCAATTCCATCCTGTGTACACAAATCCATGGCTGAAACCCTAGTTTCACTCGTGGTTTTTATTTTTCACCACATACAACCATGGTTGCATGGAAGATAACTATAAATCTTGCTATAGCCACTCTCTTTATATGTCCTTCCTAGTGCTTGAAACCTTCTAGCCCCACTATTAAGTTGTCCTCCCTATGATTGAGAATTAAAATAGGGAAAAACCTTCTATTCTTAGTCCAGAACTTTGAGGCATAAATCCTTGTCTCTTGTAGCACCTATTCAAGATTTTTTAATCTTTGTATCACCGTACAAGCCTATGGAACTTCTTGCACTCAAACATCAATTCCGAACTTTACATTTAAATCCTACACTTAAACATCAATCCTTTTCCTTGAGTTTTGTTTCACTAGGTTGAGGAGATTTTGGGTGAATGTAATTCTAGATTGATAAAAAATCCTCCCCTGTGTCATTAAATTGAGAAATAATTCTCCTTTGTATCATTTTATTAAGAAACAATGCTCCCCTTTGTCACTGGCTTGAGCAACAATACTCATGTGTGTTTCTATATTGAGAAACAATGATCCTTGTATCGCTAGGTTGAGGAAAAAAGCCCCATCATGCTTATAATATACCTTAAGGGGTCTCAAGGGACATATAAACTTGGTATCATCTTGAGAAAGGTCAATCGATTTTTGCAGGGTGAATTCAGACACTTTTTGTTAGGTCACACCCTATGGAAACAAGATACTAGGTGGAATAAAAGGGGATTGTAGTGGCTAATACAACAATTAGATATGCAATGGTAGGACCTATAAATATCTTAGTGTTTCCCATGAATATCTACCAAATCATTTTTGATTAGTGTTCCTTCATGGTATATTATTTCTATGACAAGGGTACCACTACTTAGAACTATGGAATTTTGAACTACATGAACTCCCCTTTACTGATCTTGGTTGAAACTTAAGGAAGGACCTAAAGGGCATAGATTGTAAAATGGGATTTCCTCTCCAGTTTAGAATCTTATGATGCTAGGATATAGATCTTTCATGAGAATCTTTAAATATGGAGAATTTAAGATGATTTTCTTGTGTTTCCTCACCACTAGTGAGCGTCCATAGCCATGATAGAGTCACCTTGAAATCACAAGAATTTATTTTCTCCTAAAGAGTGTTAAAAAACCTAAAGAGGATACCTACATGTCACAACTAGTAAGGAAACCATTCTTAATCCTTTACCTTTCTATGAATTGACAATTATTTAATTGTATCTTTTTTTTGTTGGGTTCAATTGGCCACAAGGTAGATGAGAAATCCTAAGAAATACTTGGGATGATTCATTTGAGAAAATTTAAATATTGATTTTCTTGTAATATATATGTCTCCTTGATATCACTTATAAAAATGAAGCCTTCATATCATAATAAGGCCATTGTTAAGATATTGTAGGATGCTTGAGGCCTCTCAACTATTTTGGTAATTGGAATAGAGTTGACTCAACATTTTCACTATTATCAAAGTTTTACCTGTGTGGTAGTGATTGTAACTATCCATAGATAGGATGTGTGACTATGGTTATTATTAATTATTTCCATATGTCATATATAGATTCATGGTCTAACCTATGTTGTGCCTGAAAAGTAGCTTGGTGAAGAAGAATTTTGTTAGAGCAATTGTAAGGACATAATTTTTAAAATAGGATATATTTATGTACAAGAATTAACTAGGTTGAATATGAAAGGAAAAAAGAAAGATAAACTAGCAAACCAAATAAGAAAACAAGTTTATTTATCTATAGAAAATGAAAATTGAGGTCCTTATGCAAAATATCCTTTTGAATTTGGAAATTTACAAGGCGATGTTCAATATTTGGGAATTATAAATTTTCTTCAATAAGATGGAAAATTTATAGAAATTTAGTCTCCAAATGCAAGCACTAATAGCTTGGCTTCAATCAAAAGGGAATTCCTTGGTCCTCTACTATAAATATAATCTTCTCCAATGTGTTTTTCGGCAAACATGCCCTTTTAAATGCAAATGGAAGGCTTCAAGGATGTGCTTAGCCCATGGGAATGTTGTTTTGGAACCTGGAAAAGCATGTGCACTCAACAATTATTAGTGATATTCCTTCTCAGGAACTCAGAACAAACTGGTAATAATTCACAAGAAATACCCAATTTTGAAGGTGATACAATGAACTCAACCCTGTAATATTAAGCTTAGCTCCCACATGAATGAATAATAGCTTAGCGAATAGAACGTGCCCAGAATTTAACCAATTTTGTCTCTTGATATATGTGAAGGAAATCTGATGAATGACTTAGCAACTAATCTCAGAATTCACTCTCAATGCCATGAAATGTTGTATGAAAATTCCAGTGCTTGGCCTGTTGGATATATCTAGTCCCGAGGTTTAAAATAGGCAGCACTAGCACTCAAATTACTTCATCGAAAGGATGAGATGTGAAGAAACCATCCAGAAATGCAATAATTAAGTAGAGTCTGTTCTATCACACAATGAAATTTCAACGTACTATTGGAAGATAAATAATATTAGAGAATTTCAGCCAATGGAAATTGGTGAATTCGACCCCAATTAGCAAGAAGAAAACATATATTTGTTATATATATCATAGGTGTCAATCTTATGAAATTTCAAGTGTGCACGAGATGATTATGAATCTTAGATTTTGGGATTTTTACAAAGTAATGAATTAACCCTGAAGGATGATTTCCTTTTAATATTTCAACACTGTATTTTGGTGCAAGATTCCGGAACAGTGTGCTTGGCAAGATGAGAGAATGGCTCAAAGAATAATTGTGCCCATGTTCTGTATTATATTTTGGAAAATAGTGTGGATGGGAAAATCTCAATTACTTAAATCAGTCTGTATTCCTTGGCACCAAACAACCTCCTGAAATAAATTCCAAACAATGCAGAGACAAATTAAAGACAATTTTCAAGGACGTCTTATATCTCAACTAAAATGTATGCTAATAATCCCATGGAGAATAAAACAAATCATGGTAGGTTATTCAATTCAATAATACTGCATGAACTATGATATCTATTAGTTTAAAAGGATTCACTGAGCTTTGCAGTCTACAAAAGCATATGGTACTTCTCAACATGATGCTTATGTAAGTTGATGTGTGCTCTAACAACCATTCTCTTGGATGACAGTTGCTTCAAACCTTATAGGAATACTCAAAAATCACAGTTCGTGTGGGACAACCTCAATAACCCACTTCAGAAAGAAGAAAAGGGAACACCAACACAAAACTAAATCAAATGTTTTGTTCCACACTAAGCTCCTAGGAATAAAATCCATGAACAAAACAAAGGTTTTCTAAGTGAAAGAGCGAAACAATACTAGGAAATAAAGGTGTTTGAAATTTGAAGCATTAGTGTAATGTTCAGTGTTTATTGTTAATACTCCCGGAGGTGGAAAAATAGGAATATCTCAAGATATTCTCGGCATTGCAGAAATTTCCCCATTTGGGATATTACAGTGGTATCAGAGCTTCGAACTTGGCTCAGCCTGTGAATTTTGAATTTCAGAGAAGAAGAGGCCAGAATGATGCAAAGGATGAGATTGATCTCATCATTTTTGGGTCCAGCAAGAACCTCTTCAAGGAGGTTGAGAAGATAGAAGGAGAAGAGGAAGGACCATGCACTTCCTATGCTCGCAGAGGAGCAGAGCAGTAGCATGGAGAACACTTGGAATTTGAATTCTAAGTGAGTGTCTTGTTGAATATGGAGCAAACCCTAGAGTCTTCCAAGAGACTCTATCTTTTCACACTTGTTCAACAGGAAGAGGAAATAACTAGGTGGTTCAGCCATGGGAGGCATGCAAGGGTTTCTACTCTTGCTGTTTTTTATCAGATCTTGATCAGAAGATTTGGCCAAAGGAGGGATGATCCCTCACCACTAGAGGAAAATTCCAGCACTGTTATATTCATGGAGGTGCAGCCTCCACCTTCAGCTATTGAGGCAGCTAGCACACTTGAGGAAGAGATTCTTGCAGCAACACAAGATTCTTCCAGATCTCTCCAAGGTATGCATGAGTTTGCATCAATCATGGAGGGTTGTACATTATTGCATGCTGGTTGTCTTAAGGGGGGGAATTTCTCTACACTGTGCCATTTTGAGGAAAGAAACCCTCATCATCCTCATGCACTATTGATGAGCCATGCATCACATGTGAGGGTGGGGTTTCGAAATTTTGTCATGAAGGAGATTGTATTTCAATGTCCCATGAAATGAAAAAAGAGAAATCTATTTTGGGATAATGGTAGCTCTTTTGAAAGAGGTACCAAGTGGCAGGATACTTACACCAAAGAGCAGAGTTTTGTGGATCATATGTGCCCAACGGAAATGTGGAGGATCCATAACCCATAGGTCCTAGGATCATTTCACACTCATTGCACTTGATGGACAAAGGAGAGAGTATGGGTGCATCATGATAGGGTGGCATTTCTCTTACCGCTCATTATGTCCCATTTCAGATTGGGTATGGTGGAAGTATAGGGGAGCAAAAAACATTCTTGTTGCTCAGATTTTGTTTGGTTGTTGTGGGAGAAAGAGGAGGCACTAGCATAGTGCAAGAGGATTTCTATTTGATATTGGATGCCAAGTAGCACCTTCTTCATGGGAGGAGCTCTACATTTACAGCAACATGATGGGAGGATTCTTTGGCAAGATTCATGTCAAAGAGGGGAGCTTTGAGATGAAAATGGCCCTACTCCAAAGGCCAGTTTCGCTGTCATTTAAGAGCTTGAGTTACTTGTTGGAGTGTCTTCCAAGCCACTTCACAAGTGATGTACTTGGAGGCATGTAGGTGATGGGCATGAAGGATTAATGAAGGGGAGCACTCCTACTACATTTTGACTTTCTTGGCTTGGTTTCACAAGCACAAGAAAAAGAATCTACATGCAGTGTTGATGGGTTCTTCTTTCATGCATTTCCATGCATACTCTTCATTGATGGAGGAGTCCACTTGGGAGGGCAACTTAATGGTTGCATATTAGCATATGGATAGATGCATAGCCCAAGGATGATGAGAAGGTTGGCACAACCACTCCCCTACTATGTTGCAGTAAGGGGAACTTTTCACTTGAGCCATTTCAGCTCAAAGGCCAAAGTACATGATGAGGGAGGTAACTATTTGTGACATGCTTTGCACTCTCTTATCTTTAAGAGCAGCATATCAGATCAAGAGGGATCCTTCCTTCTTGCACATTGTATTTTTTTGTACTTAAGGTCTATTACAGCAAGAATGATGGCCATATTATGGGTGGTTTGTGGGGGAAAGCCACATGGATTTTGGTGTGCCCCTTTGGCACCAAATTTTGTTTCATGATCACATATTGCAGGATGCATGTGGCAGCAAACAAGTGGCTGAAAATACACTTTTTGCATCATATATTGAAGAAAACAAATGATGCCCTGTGCTGGTTCCATGCATGGGACCATATTTCACCTCCTTGCTTTCATAAGTTTATGCTTCCATATGTTGCTAATGGAACGTTGTTTAGAGGAAGCATCATTTTGAAGGAGGAAAATGAATTGAAGATTACCGTTGGGAGGGTGATTCTCCCTACTTTTCATGTTTTATGTTTCAAGAGAAGCAATGGGCAGCCCATGATTGCCAAAGCTTCATCTCTTTCCTTCATGTGGGAGGAGTTATTTGGAAGAGCACAAATTTTTGGAGGAGGCATTTCATGGATTATATGATTGATGGGGTGGCTTCGGTCTCTCATTTTCAGCCATATATCAGAAATATTCCCTATGTATCATGAGGAGGGAGAGACTCATTGGGTGGATGTGCCCTTTGGGAGAGAAGACCTCCCTTCTTTTTGCAGCACATGCTCCAAGGGGAGTATGGAAGATGATATGGTCACCATGTTCAACCATGTGTTTTTCCATGAGGTGAACCATATGATTGTTTGAACACCATATGTTGATGAATTCTAACTCATCACATATGAGATGATTTGGGCCAGCTTGTTTTGTAGTGTTGGAGGAGAGGTCCTTGGGGGATCTAGAATTCATCTTGCCTCTTGAAGGCAACACTATTGCAGCCCAAGTTCATATTTCACTCCACATTCATCATAAGTGGAGAAGAGGACAGTGTGGGGTAGGCTATGAAGCTTACCAAGTTCAAAAATTCAACCCACCTATTTCTCATGAGCACAAGGTGGAGGAGCACTTCCAGGAGTTGCCTAGCTGGAGGGTGACTCATTTTGCTTGGTTCATTGCTTGAGGATGGAGGATCTACATGAGATATTTTAGACTCCATGCCTTGAGTGGAGGAATTTTTGCAGTTCATCATTTCTCTTTCTTGAGGACAAGCAAGTTTTGGGAGGGGAGGACTGTAATGTTCCAAATTTTGCAAATAAGTATTTGGAACATTAATCTTGCTTTTATTTTATTAAAAGTAATAAAATGGGTGAGGGAGCCCATGTAGCAAATTAATAATCACTCCTAAGTTGCAAAAAGTCACTTAAGTGTCCTAAGTTAGCAGCCCAAGTGTGAAAAGGGTCCAAAAGAAAGTGAGCTTGACCATGGTTGACTAAAGTCAACAATGTACCTAAGAGGGGAAGCTTGCACAAGAATATTGCATATTTGGATGGAGGGAAATTCAAAATGGGAGAAACCCTAATGTGAGCGGGGTCCATGGCAAGGAAGAATTCCTTGTATAAAAGATGAAGGAGAGCCATTTTTGGGGTTTCATATTTGGAGAAAGAATTTGGAGGTTGAAGCTCTCTTCAAATTTGTGCTGCTTAGCACAAGAGGGATTCCTGTTTAGGAATGCCCTTCTCTTCCATGGGAGGCCATGGAGATATTTTTATTCATCTTCCTCACATATTGGCTTGAGGCCAAAGCAATCATTTGTAGCTACTGTGTTATTCTTGCAGCAAGAGAATGCTAGAGTTGTTGGTGTTGCAGAGAGGGACCTTCACCATCTCACTTCCGGAGTTGTTCTGTAGAGGAGGGGCCATCTCTTTCTCTAGGAGATTAGGAAAGGAGATTTTTGAGCTTCTATTTAAAATTTTGGCATTGGGCCATATGTTTTCTCTCATGCTCAATGCAGTCTCCTTCCCTTACAAAGTTATCTTCAGAGGTGGCTTGCACAAGGGATTCATTTGGTGCACTAATGAGTGCAGTTTTCAGTAAGGGGATCAACCCCTTCCTTTTGGAGATCATTGGAGGATGTTTTCACATCTATTGCAAAACTTCCCATCCTCTTCCATGTTGTATTATATTGGAGCTGTAGTAGCTACCTAGCTACTCCAGCATTTTCTAGTTTTATGTATTTTAGCCAATCCCTTCGAGGATTGATGTAATAATGTTTTCGGGGGTTGAGATCTTGCTCCCCCATATTTATTTGAGCTCCTATTACTGTATCTTCATATGTATATCAGTTTTCAGTCATTTTCTCCTATAGACTACACAATTATAGAGTAGCTAGATCATGTAGCAGTGTGTTTCCTTCATTGCATGTACATTTCCCTTTAAGGCTGATTTGAGCTCACCTTGAGAGGCATTTTCCTCGAGGAATTTGTATTAAATTTGCTGCTGCATATTATATATCATATTTTTACTCTTATTACATCGCATGAGGCATTATTTCACTGTTGTTACATATTGGAGTTTTAATACTGCTGAAGGGTTTCTCATTGAGCATTATTTCAGTACACTTGTTGGTGGGAGATCTAAATATCCTGCTTAGGGTTATTTATTTGGGCTTATATTATGCAGGGAGTTTGTACCAGACATAGGCTAAGGCATCCAAACATTGGATTGCCTTATTTTCACATTGGCTTCCTTATACAGTGTCCTCATGGGCAGCTGTTGCAGAAATTCCTTGAAGGGAATTATTAGCTCTTGACAAGTTCTATTGGCAGAGTCTGCTAGTGGGCCAGGTAGCCTCTGGATCTCATCCTTCCTTGTGAAGGTGACATATCCAGTAAATGCCCCAGCAGTCAATCTCTGAAATAGTTTAGTGTTGATTGTTAATACTCCCGAAGGTGGAAAAATAAGAATATCTCAAGATATTCTCGGCATTGCAGAAATTTCCCCATTTGGGATATTATAACTAGAGAGAGTTAATGCTCAACATTGGAGGAGTTAAAATGTAAGTAGGGAGACTAACCATGTCACCCCACATAATCCTTCGACAGTTTTGGCTATCCCTATCATAGGGGAATCCCTATGTAGCCTGAAAATGAAATATGAACACAAAAGACCAAAGAATGCCTTCAAAATCCGTGAAGTACATGACAATATGTAAAAACAAATATGTAATCAACTACACTTAGAAGCATCGACAAATATCCACATTGGGCCTCCACAAATATACTTATCTTCCAATTCATACCACTTTCTAAGAACATAAGTCTTCTAAATATAAAAAAAAGATCCAAAATAGAAAACTTCTAAAATAAAATTTACCCAAAACTAGAAACTTCTTTTATTTTCCTCAAATTAAAACAACAGACCTATCTTCCCAATGGGTATTCAAATGCTCTATCATCTGCCTCTAAGAAAGACGTAGTTTTGTGTACTAAAGTATGGGTTTAAAAGGTATGATAGTACGATAGCCTCTTTTCTACAACTTTCGATCTTAAACTAGTAAGGCTCGTGACTCAAATGTAGCTCTACACTTTTTAGGTGCACCTATCTGCTCCATAAAGAGCATCCACACAATAATAAGGAATAGTTTTTCTGACCCATCACATGTTACAAATCATATTTTTTTTTTAACATAGCATATTGTTCAAATACTAGAAAGAAATACCTGATAAAAGTAATCTAATGGTCATATGATTAGGCTTTATTTTCTTGCAGGTACTACAAGTTTCTGGATGTTTGTACATTGGTAACAAAATTTAAAGAGACAAAGTGTTGGTGTTTGGTAATTAAGTGTCACATCACATTAATAATGAGATATAAGATATAACATGTAATAACAATGCCATCAACCAACAACTTTTCCTTTTTAAGGTCTCTATAGACCATGCATTTGTTGCATTTCTAATATGGCATTGGAGGCGTTTCTTTAAAGGCTAGGTTTGGAGGGTGTTGAGAACACATGGAGCAGCATGGGAAGAAGTCAGGACACTTTAAGAGTGTTCACACATCAAGTAAGGGATACAAGATATCTAGTTGTGGAAGGCTTAGCCATTTACGGTGAGCAAAAACATATGCATAGAAGAGTGCATGTGGGAAAGGCCACTTGGGAGTGCCATGAAAAGAACATGGAGAGATACTCAGACATACAACAAATTAACAGTTATGGGGGCAAACTCCATAATTATAATTTGTAAAAGCATAACAAAGTCATGAGGGAGATTTATACTTTTCATATTTTAGGTTTAAAACAAAATTGAGAGAGCCATAGCATACACAAGGTAACAGATGGGTGAGTGATATGGATGCATTCCCATCATAGTGATCACAAATCAATAGTCAATGTTTATTTTGGTTCTGGTTAGATAGATAAGTGATTAAATGTATTGTGAGCAGCTGAAATGTAGCAAGGAATGTAGCAGATGAATGTTGGAAAGGAACACATCAATGTTGCATGGGAAAGGAAGATAGGCAAAGTAGGAGAATTACTTGTAACTTTAAATCACACTAAGACAGTTAACAATAAGCAGAAAACATAACTGAAATTTTCATTTGGGACATGTGCAACAAATAACAGACATGATATGATTCCTAATCCAATGGGTGAGTAAAAAGCTCTCGAGTACACTCAAATTGTATTTCAATTAAAACCAATAATATGCCTAGTGTGATCATCCTAGCCTATATTCCTTTAATATTTATGGATTCAATGAAATAAGGTAAATAGGAAAATGTACACAGAACCTACATTCAAAAAACAACAATATTTTCAAAGACAAAAACTATGAGGAAAAAACTGCACTTTATTCTTTAGTCTGAAATTTTCAACTAATTAGCAGTTACACATGTAATATTGCACAAACTCTGGGATTCCACAAGCCTTCATTCAAATTAGGAAGATGTTATTCATTAGAAATAGACCAATTACCTAAAATATGGAATAGGCCAATGGCCTTTGTTTATGGATGTGTTCAATTCTTTGAATTGGCCTAATGTTCAAATGCGAATGATGCATGGAAAGTGCCCGAGACTTCAAAGTGGTGAAACACTTTAAAAAGTTCAATTTCTGCATATTCTTAGGGTAGATACCATGCTTATATTATAAGGAAACTAGTAGACATTAAATCAAAGGAGCTTTCATCCATAACCACAAAGTAACAAGTTACAAGGATTAGCTTCACCCTCCTTGTGGCAATGTCTGACTACCTAAACCATGAAATAGATACAGATACGAATATCGAGCCACCAGATTATTGAAATTCCAATACCTGGATATGACAGGGAAGTGCCATATACAAAAAAATACAATAGTATTTTTTAATTTTAAAACAATTCAAAGTTAAAAATCAAAACAATTCAGAGATCACAACATTAGAACTGAAATCATTAGATACTTTATAAATATAAAGACTGAAATAATGATGCATCATGATTTAGAAAAAGGATAACTATAAATTCAAAATTGAGTGTCTCATCAATGGTTACTAAATTGATATGATGATGTAGAGAATGTCTAACTACATATACTGAAATAGGTCTACATATGAATATTTCAACCTGTCATCTTCCTCGAAATTTGCCTTAAAATCTAAAATCTCCCAGCTAGTTACGATGGTGTATGAAAAATACAATATTTGAGAACAAACCATAGTCTAAGTACCATGTTGTTGTAAGGGGAGTATTCATGTATAATTGGGTTGTAAATGAATACCGTACACTTTCAAAAACATGATATAGTCTATGTATCATATTTCTCTAAGGATTCTTCAATTAGAGATTAATGGGATTGAACTAATTAAATTATTAACGACACAACCATATTTTTTACAAAAATAAAATTTAAAACTAAGTATATACTATATATTTTTATCTATATAACATCTGAAAGGTTTCCCAGAGATTTCCACTAGAATTATAAAAATTGAAAACTAAAATTTGAAATGTCTCAGACCTTTCTTACTATCATTATCATGTGGTGTACAAGCTATAGGCTACAGGTGATTGATAAGTTACCAATACAGCTGTAGAACCCACAGATTAATAATATTTTATGTGACTAAAAGTATAATTAGAATATTTTCTTTTTAGAGTCTCAAACAAGTGCTTGAGATTCATCTTGTGAGAGATAACTGGCACAGGATCCCTTTTAACAGCATGGGATTCATTTCTAGGTTTGAAGGCTCCACTTATGTGGTGGATCCTATGTGGATTTGGGTGGATCCATATCCATATTCGTGGACCTGGTAACAAAGCTAACTAACTAATTCTAAATAAAAGAATTTGAGGGGCCAACCTCAATAAAAAAAAATAGACCTACAAAATATGAAGACAAAATTTAGAGGCCAAAAAAGAATCTATAAATGGCCCCAATGAAGGAGAATTAATGGTTGTAAATGACAGGGTAGGTAAAAAACTATATTGTTTCAACAAGAGCTATATATTTTGTTTCAAATGAGTTAATCAAAACAAAGACAAGGATAGAGTTGGAGATCCATCAATTAGGATCAAGCTAACATTGAGATGTATATTGAAAACTGAGACAAAGGAAGGAATGTGATGTAGCACTCAAAGTCACATACATAGTAATTTCTATTCATTTTGAGCCTTGTAATATATCAAATATTTCTTAAAAAGAATAAACATATCAAAATTGAACACCTTCCAGTGGTGGATTTTTGTTAAATGTGCAGTGTGCTTTAGAGTAAACAACCTTCAGAAGTGTTACAGAGGCTACTGAAGTGTGGAATGATCCAGATTCAATTAGTACTATCATTGAGGAGGATGTTGAATTTTCCAAATCCTGTTATGAAATTCCAGATGAGGATATAGCACCAGAAACAATATCTCCATGGCTGCTCTGTATAGAATTGAACAGAGGGATGATGGTTGATAAAAAACTAAGTATGGCAGACATTGCGTAAAAGAGTAACCTTGAGTTTGATGATGATTTGAGATGCATTTTTAATGATGATAATGCATAAAA
Source organism: Pinus albicaulis (assembly GCA_034641835.2). Taxonomy (NCBI): domain Eukaryota; kingdom Viridiplantae; phylum Streptophyta; class Pinopsida; order Pinales; family Pinaceae; genus Pinus; species Pinus albicaulis. The sequence goes on along the minus strand of CM076570.1, from coordinate 1,348,277,680 downwards.
ACTTATTCTACATTTACGTATTATGAATGAGGAAGGTCCTAAAGGAGAGCTACAAAACGAAAAATTCTAAAGTTGATGTGTTTTCGAAAGAAAATGAAAGTAACATGCTTACATAAATGGATCTAAGGGGAATTCAAGATATGAATAAAGTGTTTATCAAGTATAAAAAAAATCAACAAGTTTGACGAGAATGATGGGTTCTGGACTGAGACAGAATGGATGCTAGACACATAAGGTGTCAATATGTTAGCTGTGATGTGCCATGAATATGTGGATGCTACTACGACAACTAGTAATCACTTGATTGACGTTGTTGAAGTGCTTGGAATTGAGGTTGTGAGGAAGGCTCTTGTGGATGAGCTTCGAGTTGTGATATATTTTATGGGTCATACGTGAACTACATACATCTAGCCATTCTATTTGACACAAATACATATCAAGGTCATTTGATGGCTATTACTCGACATGGTACAAATCGTAATGACACAGGACCAATGATGAAATGTTCATTTGAGAATACTATGGATATCCTTTTGGATGATTCTGCATTCGCTGAAGAAGACCTTCTCAATGGTGTTATAGAAAACATCATGCTTGGACAATTCACTCCTATTGGTGCCAGTAATTCTACTTGGTATTTGAATGACAAGATGTTACAATAGGAAATTTCACTCCATCTACCTAGCTATATGGAACGTTTAGACTTTGGCATGTCACCAAATCGGTCTCCTATTACAGGGACACCATACCATGATGCCATGATGTCACCAGATTATTTGCTCAGTCCCAAACTAACATTTGGTGGGGGCATGATTCTAGTATCATTCTTCCCGCACATAGTCGAAATGGGAAGAATGCATGCTTCCAAGTCAAAATATGATGTAAACCACCAAGATGGTTCCAAACCTTAGACACTCAAAAATATTAAATTATGATTGTAACAATATGTTATTTATTCACATGAAACTTCAATTCATGAATTGTGGTATATTTCAATATATTAATAGTTTATAAAAAAAGGATTTCAGTGTTTAAAAGAATGTTCAAAATTATAATCAAATAGAGGAAAAAACACATACAGGAAACCAAATAATAATCATGAACAAGTTTCATCTTGAATTATGAACTGTAAAGGAGCTTACAAAATGTCACACGATGAACCCGGTCAAGTGCACAAGCAAAAATATCCTAGACATGACCCTGGTTGACAAGTTGTATTTCTCATGATGAAAGAGGATTTTTACCTGCGTTGTCAAGTCACTCAAAATCCATAATTATCTATACAATAAATACAAGTAATATTTTTAGTAATTTTTACTCTAATATTCATTCTTATGATAATGTTAGAACATATGTTGACATTGTCAAAACATACCTGAATAATATCCTCTTCATTTCAATAACAATTTATTGGAGTCGCCTAAACTTGGAACATGCCTCCCACGATCTGAAAGAGTAGCAACTAAGAGAACAGTGAATTTTTTGCTACTACGTTGGATCAAGGGAGGTTTTATCGAAGATTAAATCACTCCAATAAATTATTCTCTACTAAACAGGACCAACCACGTGAAGGTGGAAGCTGTTATAGCTACTCCCTCCCCTCCCCCCTTCTCACATCACTCTCAATTCCCCAATACCCAATCTATATTTCATTTTTTAATTTCGTGAGTACAAAAAAATATTCAATAACTAATTAAAAATAAATGCAACAAAAAGTACCTAAGAAAACATTGAAAGTGTATGGCATAAAAATAGTATGATAAATGGGTTTTTATATAATGCAAATAAGGTACGACGTATGGTATGCCATTCATCATCTCTCTTATAATAATACAATATTTTACATTATCAATTTTTCCTTTTCTTCTTCCTATTTCTAAATCTCCTAACTATATCATCGACATCATTGTTCTCTACTTCTATTTCATGCCTATCCCTCATAGTTGACCTAGTTGGGTACTCCCGACATCTGGTCTCATGCAGTGACGAGGCATCGCCTACAAAAACAAATAATATTAAATTTAAATTTCTATTTTTTAAATATCATTGAAGTATTTCAGTAATATTAATAAAAAAAATTGCAATGAAATTATTTACCTAGTGCACAAGTTGTCACCATTGGAATCATTGCCCCGTGTTCCTCTCTGATTGTAGGATGCTCAATTACAACATTCTCTGTCATTCAAAAAAAAATGGTATAAGGACACAACCATCAATGTATAATTAGAAAAAATTATAAGTAGAAATTAATTACCGTCGTGGGCCTCCCTGATAGCAGCATTATCGGCCTAGTCTGGTAATATTCCAAATTAGGAAAAGTAGCAATATAACACATAAAAAAGGAAATATCAGTGAATAATATTACCTAAAGATATGAGACCAATATGGAGCCATTTTATTATGCAAATCAGCAGCAAAAAAGTGCAATATATTGAGGCACAAATCATATAATATAAGCAAACAAGCCTCCAATGATCAAACACTCTCAAAAGTGAGATGTTGCTGCCATACAAGATGTCAGAGAGCTACTACAGCACAGACATAGTGGACATAGCTGCATCTAGTAAAATGAAATGGTATAAAACAATTGATATATGCCTCAAGAGATACTGGAAATAAATATCAAGGCTCTATAACACCTTACCAAGGCAACCCCAAAAGGGTATCGAGAAATACACAAAAATGAAAATGGTGAACTGTAGCCCTAGTGCAAAAGATTCACTACAACTGAATAGATAGGAAGATATGGCTGAAGTGAATGTAGAAATGTGTGGCTCTCCTCCAATGGATTCTCTAGGTGAAAGGCTGATCCCTTCATTGAAGATCTAACTCCCCAAATGATGCACTGAAACCACCCCTGCAACCGCTCCCTAAAATAACGCAGTATATGACTAGAACTGCACTTTAGGGGATGGTGATGGCTTGGCCTAATGCCAAAATATGAAATTTTTCCCAAGGAACTTCCTTGCTGGCCTCCCAATGTAAATAATGATTCCTCCATTGAAAACATGCTCAGAAAATGGCCCTACAAACCTTGCATAACTTCTGCCCTGTAACACAACACAACCCTGGAAGAAACTACGCCGTATAAGAAGACTGAAGCTTTGGCCTGATGCAAAAATGTGGTAACGAAGCTCACAAATCTCTCCTGAGTGGGCACTCGAAGTCCCTCGAGGATGAGGGTGGGATTCCTGCTCGAGAACACCCTTGTGCTAAACAGCACAGCAGTCTCTGCTAGATAGCTGAAGAGAGAAAAAAAATTCATTCAGACCATAAAAATAATAATAATCAACATGCCTTCCATATTTTCCTTCCCCTTCCTTTTATGCATAGTGAGCCTTCTTACCTTGGTCCCCACTCATTAAAGCCAGTACTTCCATGCAAAGACTCTCCCTCCAAAACTGAGCTGTCTCTCATTGATTATCCACTCCCTCCATACTAGCTTTGTTGATTTGGTCAAACTTGACCCTATCAACATGCTTCATTCCCTATTCAAACATAAGAGTGCTTTATCCAGCTGATTAGATGCTCCTTATTCACACTAGGAGTGATATTATTCCCACTAAAGATATTTATGGGTCTCGTTACCCTCTTATTCTTATAACTAAGAAGAAAAAACAAAATTTAATATTCCAACTAGTTGAAAGATAATTAATAATATTACAGTCCTCCCATCCCAAATGTTGCTTGTCCTCAAGAAATTGTAAAGGTGAGTGTTGCAAAACTTCTCCTCCTTCCCTTGTGACACCTCCATGTGATAGGCTCTCCTCATGAACCAAGTGTTCCCCAGTCAATCCATCCCTAAAATGATCCTCCCAAGTGCTCATGAGATGCATCTCCCAAGTGCTCAAGTTAACGAAATGGCTCATCCCATAAGGAAAAAAGAGGTATAATTTAGCAATCATGTGTTGCCCAATGTTCTCCCTGAAGCATGAGGCAAAAGGAATGTGGAGAATCTCATTCCCAATGGGCACATCCCATCCATGTTTCATCCCTCCAATCATGCCCACAACAATGATAATAACATCATCAACATACAGGATCATAATCAAAGTCATACTAGCTTCCATAAATAGGACCAGAGAGGGATACTTGTTCCTCAAGTGAAACCAACTCATTTTTACTCCTAACTGCCTCAAAGTATGATATGATGAGTGGTTTCCCAACCACTTGTTTTCTTCCCCAATCTTCTCACATGCTTGGTGAAGGTGAATGATGTGGGGTGTCAATTGAGCACACCCTGAATAAGGTACCGTCTCCCCAAAACCTCCTAAGGAGTGGCCATCCTTATCACTGCTTATGGCCCCATGTAGACCATGAAGTCTATAAGAAATAATGCCTCCTATGGGAACAATGAGCTACACATGAATGGTAAAGGAATGCAAGTACTCATCTAGTAGATCATTATGCACAAAACATAATCCTTACCATATACTTTGACAAGCTGGTGAAGTGGATCATAGATGGGCCTCCCCTCATCTCCATCAGATAAGGACAGTGCTGTGACAACTCTACCAAGAATTTGTGCCTCTCCCCAATCTCCAAAAAACCCATGCATCTACTGATATGCTATTGTATCTCCTCCTTGAAGCCCTCCCAAGTGAATCCCTCCAAGATAGTGTAATATGCCCTCATGACATCAGTGTGGCTGGAGAGAAAATCCTCATATGCTACATGTAGTAGCTTCTCTTTAGGCTTAGAAGCTATATTCAAGAATATCCTACTCTAATAATAGATGACCCAATCTCTCACTGCATATATCCCATCTAAATACTGGCCATCAAGTATTCTGCATGAGAAGAGAGCCTTGGAGTACTCCACTAATAGCTGGGATTTCCAATAAGGATCTATATTCCATAATGACAGTGCTTCAGCTCTATAATGTAAAACACTTGTCATTTTTTTGCCCTCTCCTTTGCATCTCCGATGCAAAATTCATATGTCGGGATGCTACTATCCTGACTCTACTGCTCCTCCTATATCTTCTCATGCTCAAGTAAAGGTTGAAGTTTTTGGACGTTAGCCTTCCATGGGAAGCTGCCACCTATCCAAAACCTTTTGAGTTTGGACAATGTATGCATTAGTGGCCACCATCCTCTACCATGTGTAGAAGATTCCTCCCTATGTGGAAGTATCTTCTAGTTCTCCAAAGCCATGGAGTAGTCTCCTTGCAACATTATGTTTCCATCCTCCATCCTTGAAACATCTTCTCTCAGTGCAAGATGTTTGGTTAAAGTGGGTAAAACTGATATTCGAAGAATGTCTCCCTCCTCCTTGAGCCTACCAAAGACTCTCTTCACTGTGTCAATTCCTCCCATGGTTCTCACCCCTCCTGGATCTATGAGGGGTGCAACATGTTGTGAGACATCTCTCATCAACTCCTAGTTTGGTGGTCTCCCTGGTGGAATTCCTCTAAAGAGTAATGCATCATGGCCAAAGTAAGCTGCATAACTGAATGGACTATTAGGTCCTAACTTCCATTGGGAAAATCCTACTCTGCCCTATGTGTGGAAGCTATCTGAGAGGAATAAGTATGCATGCACCTAATCTCCTGATGCTTATCACTTCTCTTGTCTATCCACTCCATCTGTAAAGTCTTCCAATCTGTGGTGACCTTCAAAGTAATCTACCACAGCACACCGAATATCACATTGGTGTACAATATGTCAACCACAAAGATGTGATTAGTCAGTTTATATGTCCCCATGGTGATAGATAATGATGGAACATAATGCATGCACTGCATGGTTCTAACATCTGGGACCAAAATTGAAAACGCCTCAAAGTCATCAATGGGTATTTCCCTCCTCTACATTAATTGGGCATCAATAAAGTTGTGGGTAGTCCCACTATAAATCAACACTAATACCCTTTTATCATGAATGGAACCTCAAAATCTCAAGGTCAAGTACTTGGATACTCCCCTCAATGATGCAAGGGCCCCTCCAATTGGAGAAAATGCTCCATTCCCACCTCCTGGTGGTGGTCGATCCTCTCTTGATATCACAACGCTCTGACCTACTTCTAGTTCCTCTTCCTCCTCTTCATCATTAGAAAATACCTCTATATAGTGTGCCTTCCCTGCTGCACATCTATGTCTAGCTAAATTCTCTTCGGACATCATCACTAAGAGGTACTTTTTTTTGGCTCTCCTTTGAAGGTGGAGCCTTCAAATATTTTCCCTTTGGTGGAAAAGTGGGCTTTTACTAAAATGGTGCCTTTTCCCTAGGCAAGGAATCTTGTAGATCTCTAGCCCTTTCAACAAAATCTTGAAGGGTAGTTGGTTTGGTTGACTTGACCAACCCATGTATAGGCTCTGCTAGTCCATCAAGAAACATATAGACCCTCCTAGCTGCAGATAAATCAGGAACCATAACAGAAAGTTTTAGAAATTTATAAATATAAGTTTCTGGATTACTTGACTGTTTGAGCTTATCTATCTCAATGAAAGGTGCCTCTGGGTCTCTTCGATCAAACCTCTCCACCAACCTCTTGGTGAACTCTAAATATGTAGTCATACTGGCATGCCCCAATGTAGAAAGCCCATTAAACCACCAATCATGTGCCTCGCCCTCAAGGTGCAGCGCTGCTATTTTTATGGCTTCCATCTCTGGTACTTGGTTCAACTGGAAGTAAATGTCTAGTTTCTCTACCCAAGATTTGGTTGTGTATTTGGTTGACCCATCAAAAGTGGGTAAGAAGAATCTACCCATAGTCCATTGAGGATCATTTTTTTGTATGAATCCTCCACCTCTATTATGATCTCAGGGTCTCCTATTGTCCTTGATCTGACAAAACTCTTGAAAGATAAAATGATCCTTGAATCTCGGAGATTGAGACTCATACTCAAGAAAATAATCTTCAAGAGTTTCTCATTCTTGAAACTCTCCATTTCCCACTATTAAGAATGTAGGCATAGTGGAGCATTCGTAAATCTTCTGGGGAGATCCTCTCACAAATAGAGAGAATAGATATATAAAAAAAAATTGGAGATATGATGACATATTGGATGAAAATGCACAGGCTGAGACAAGATTATGCTCTGATACCAATAATATTACATCAAGATATGAGACCAATATGGAGCCATTTTATTAAGCAAATCAGCAGCAAATAAGTGCAATATATAAAGGCACAAATCATATAATATAAGAAAACAAGCCTCCAATGATCAAACACTCTCAAAAGTGAGATGTTGTTGCTATACAAAATGCTAGAGAGCTGCTACAACGTAGTCATAGTGGACATAGTTACAACTGGGAACATGAAATGATAAAAAAAACTCATGTATTCCTAAAGAGATATTGGAAATAAAGATCAAGGCTCTATAACACCTTTAAAAGACAACCTAGAAAAGGTTTCCGGATACACAAAAATGAAAATGGTGAACTGCAGCACTAAGGCTGAAGATTCACTACAACTGAATGGTTGGGAAGATATGGTTGAACATGATGTAGAAATGTGTGGCTCTACTCCAATGGATTCTCCATGTGAAAGGTTTATCCCTTCACTGAAGATCTAACTCCCCAAATGATGCACTGAAACCACCCCTGTAACTTCTCCCTAAAATAATGCAGTCTATGACTAGAACTGTGCTGTAGGGGATGGTGATGGCTTGGCCTGATGCAAAAATAATGAAATGATTCCTAAGGACCTTAATTTATAGCCTCCCAATGGAAAGAATGCTTCCTCCACTGAAAACTAGCTCATAAATGGCCCTACAAACCCTCTACAAATTCTGCCCTGCAACACACAACAACCCTGGAAGAAATTGTGTTATATAAGAACACTGAAGCTTTCGCTTGATTCCAGAATATGGAAATGTAGCTCACAAACCTCTCCTGAGTGGGAAATCAAATTCCCCTGAGGATGAGGGTATCATTCCCACTTGGGAACACCCTTTTGCTAAACATCACAACATTCTCCGCTAAACAGCTGAAGAGAGAAAGAAGACATTCATAACATAAACATAATAATAATCAACATGCCTTCCATGGTTGCCTTCCCCTTCCTTATATGCACAGTGAGCCTTCTTACCTTGAGACCCACTCATTAAAGCCACTACTTCCATGGAAAGAATCTCCCTCCAAAACAATGTTGTCTCTCATTGATTATCCACTCCCTCCATACCAACAATGTTGATTTGGTCAAACTTGACCCTATCAACATGCTTCATCCCCTATTCACACATAAGGGTGCTTTATCCAACTAATTTGATGCTCCTTATTCACACTAGTAGTGATTTTATTCTTACTAAGGAGATTTATGGGTCTCCCTACCCTCTAATTCTTCTAACTAAGAAGCAAAAAAAAATAATTAATATTCCAACTAGCTAAAAGATAATTGGGGATATTATAGGTTCCCACTAGAATGATCAGGTTGCACGTGAGGAACATGTTCTGGAAATATTTCACTCTCAATGCACTGCTCTACAATTTTGTTATTTGGCTCGTTGAAAGTGTTTATCCCCTAATTTAAACAAAATTTTTAGACATTAAATTTATTGACGAAACCAAACATATTGAAAGGTTAACGTTTTACCTTATTGGGCATTCTGGATCTTGGGACCCGTCCCAAGATTTTAATACATTCAACTACAGATTGATAGCCGGAACGAGAAGCGATCTCTTTTTCTTCCTTTGTGGTTTATGTTCCAAAGTCGTCACCCTATATTAAATATGATTGTGTATTTTTAATTTTATTTGATGGGATTATGAAAATTTTGGAAGGCGATACAATTCATTATAAGATGTTTAGCTACTTTAAATTCTTGCAGCTAATTTCAAGTAGTTTCCCTGGCCTAGATTGTGCTGGCCTTTTTTTTAAATCTTAGCTTTGGTTTCCTTGAAGGTGTCATGAAACCTATCATCAAAATATTGAAGTCGATTATGTAGCACACTTTTATTTAAGACATAGAGAAAATTAAAGCTATTGAATTAAAGTTGTAATTTACCTTGCGGGTCCAATCAACATTTTTCCCTCTTTCTTGGTATTTTTCTCTTTTTCCATCATCGATGAGTGCTCTCCACTCCCTCTCTGTAATTATGAGAGGATGCTCATATCTAGAGTTAATTTTCAAGTGCATCTTATTGGTGTCCCACGTATATTTCAGATATTTTTCAACTTCCCAGACGACTGTTGTTCTATCAAATGTGCTTGCCCCAAAAATACCTTCCAGATAATCTAGAAGTTCTTTCTTCATGTTGGAATCTGGGAATTCCACCCTGTGCGTATGGTTGGGCCAAAAATTACCAATGCCTTGCTCTCTAAGGCCCTATAGAAATCATTGTTTCCTACACACAAAAAAGATATTGTTGGAACAAGGTCTCCTAACAGGCTGCGAAACTGGTCCAATTTTGATATTTTTGGTTATATTTAGCATGGAAAAGGGGTTTTTTGGTGGGTCAAAGCCCCGAATGCATTGTAATGGGTCAAAGGGTAAACTAGGGGTCCGAAAACCATGGGTTTCTGACCATAGGAAAATCGAGGCTAGATTGTTATAAATAGAGATGCATTTTGTATTGTAAAGGATAGGAAATGATGAGCTATTGATGCGATCTATTGTTTAAGTGATGTGTTTGGGTTTTGGGGAATGGAATCCTATTGGCAGTGTTCATGGAGATCCTAGTCCAGCTATGTGCAGACCCTGCTGCTATGTGCGCAGGTTGGGAAGGGAATTGGAATTGTAAGGAAGAATTGATGAATGAATGAATGCGGAAGATTGTTAGAGAACTGAATCTGTGAGTACTGTTATATGAATTACTGATAATTGTTTTATTGTGCGTTTTTTGTCCTTAAGCCGCGAAAGATCTGTGTACTGTGTTGTTGGATCTGGATCTGTCATGTTCTGTTTATGTACTGTTGTATTGATAATATAACAAGCATATAACTATAGATATAGCGCACGTGGATGCGAATAGAGACTTAATTAACTCTGTGTATAATAAGGTAATCGGGGATTACAGGATCGAGTGCTGCTCCTCTTGCTTTATCCATCCTTTCTTAGGGTGCGGAAGCCTGGTTCCAGCACCCACCCATACTACTTCGGGTGAGACTTTGACTTGCGAAAACAGGTCAGTACCGAAAGGGCCAGTAGTGTAGGGGTTTGTTGGAAAACCTTGCTTACAGAACCTGGGTTAGGACCCCTCAGGCCAATAGATATTATCATTAATTTAAAAATAATAATCATGATAAAATATGTTTTAGATAGAGTACAGGAAACAGTTAAAATTTTAAAACTTACATTGGATTTGTACTTTCTTTATAGGAATACCTTCATTGTTCACCAAAAGCATTCCTGGAATGGTCCCCATGGAGGTGACACGTGTAGCTCTAGGAAATGCTATCATAAAGTTGGCCATATCACCCTCATCACTGCCACCACATTTAGCGGTTGGTCATGTGTCTTCTTAGGGGTGCATTTCTTGGATTCTACCTAAAGGTGTACGAGGTGTATGAGAGGGTTCCTTGGGAATCTCTTGACTTTGTGTCCCACTACCACCAACACCGGGGACAATAGGTTGTAGAAAATGCTACATATGAAATAATTTTTTTGTTATTTTAGTTAATGTAAAAGTTATAAATCAACCTATCACAATTGATATTATGCATAACAATAAAAATATCATTTTTATTTTTTGTTATTACATATATGTCTGAAGTTGAGTCATAAGTTGTAATATCCTTTCTTCTATTTCAGGTGTTTGAGGCACAATGTCTACCAAACGCTCAATTTCCTTGTTTGCGTTCTGAATATTTTTTCGCAGCAAAACAAATGGACTTGGGGATTAATACAAATATTCCTCGTTGAGGAAATCATGGTGCCCACCATGGCCAGGCATCTTCATTTTGAACAAAATTAACATTATTTCAATTATGTATACAATTAAAATACCTAAAGATAGAGCAAGGTTGGCACTTTACATGTTCTTTGGTTGGCCCTTTTTCGCGATCATCCTGCCCCATTATAAAATAATAAGAACCATGAAATATATATATATATATATATATATATATAAGGGGAAAAATTTTAGATTGGAAAATTATTTTAAGTTAAAAATTTTAAGTAATTCTACTAATCCTAATATGCAAAATATAAAATGTTTATTGATGTATATGTAAAATTATTCAAATTTATAATTATATTATATATATTGTCTATATAATGTTGGTGAATTTTAAGATAAAATAATTTTATATTGTAAAATTTGGGCGAATCATTTTTATAAAAAAATGGGAATTGGCGAATCCTTTTTTTGGAAAAACCATGGAAAATTAGCCCACCTGCGAATATTAGCCCCTAAAATTTTCCATGATATATATATATATATATATATATATATATATATATATATATATATAATTTTAAAGATAAAGAAACTAATCTAAAATAGAAAATTTTATTTGATTACCTATCTTGAGCTTATTCCTGTACCACGATTAGTATGCCACATTGCAATAAAATTAGAAATGTGAAAACTTGAAAAAAATATCTAACTTCAAAACACAAAATAAAAACTGAAATAATTTTTAAATTTACCTTTATAATACATAAAATTTGTGCATTAAAGAGTAAAAATTTACCATCAAATGACATTCAAGTTTAAAGAGAATAAATAGTAAATCAAAAATATTAAGATCAGATCAGCATACAACACAGCAAGTTCTACACAAATCATGCCCAATGTTACCATTTTTAGTGTTGTGCCGATGCTTAGCTAGGGGATTACAAAATCAAAACCTGTAAAACAACAATAGTGTATCAATGACATCAGCATAATTGGATTAAAATAAATGATCATAAATCTTAGTAAAGATGTGAGTTGATATTACTGTTAAATCTTAGAAAATAACACAAGTAGATGAGAAAACAAGAGACTAGGAAAAAAAATAGGATCGGATTCTTTCTTCTAAAATATGATAGTTTATAACCTTACAACCTCACAAGAACAAAACACATTATCACAATGTGCTATATCAAGAAGGTCACAAGATCACTGGATGAGATGTTACGATTTTTAGCTCAAGTTGTGCATTTTTACACAACTCAAGTGAGGCATCCTCATAGCAGTTATGGACTCGCATAACAAGGGCACACACCCCAAGAGGGTTAACTGAGCCTACATGTTAAGTTTGACTAGCTTGGCCTTAACTATCATCGGGTGCATTGTTAAGGCACTTCTTGATGTTAATTTTGATTTTTTCCTCCAAAAGTAAAGGTTGGATTCATATTCGAAATTTTATATAAGGAACACTCTTCATCCCATTCTCACACATTGACTTCTCATATATGAGATAGGGCTACGAATCTATGGCAAGGGCTTGAAGGCTTCCAGTGTAGGGTGTAGGAGAATAATTAAAATGTATAGATAACATATATCTAGGCTAGCATTCATGAGTTTTAGGTCACAAGATCACTAGATTAGATGTTACAATTTACAGCTTGAGTTGTGCATTTTAGATCAAGAAGGTCACAAGATCACAAGATCATATGTTACAAATTTTAGCTTGAGTTGTGCATTTTTACACAACTCAAGTGAGACATCCTCATAGGGGTTATGGACTCACATAAAAAGGGCACACACCCCAAGAGGGTTAACTAAGCCTACATGTTAAGTTTGACTAGATTGGCCTTAATCGTGATTGGGTGCATTGTTAAGGCACTCTTTGATGTGAATTTTGATTTTTTCCTCCAAAAGTAAAGGTCAGATTTATATTCTAAATCATATATAAGGAACACTCTTCATCCCATTCTCACACATCGACTTCTCATATCTAAGATAGGGCTGTAGATCTATGGCAAGGTCTTGAAGGCTTCTAGTGTAGGATGTAGGGGAAGAATGTGGAGGTCTAGAGAACATATATCTAAGCTGGTGTTGAGGAGTTTCAACTCACAAGATCACAAGATGACATGTTACAGTTTTTAGCTTGAGTTGTGCATTTTAGATCAAGAAGTTCACAAGATCACAAGATGAGATGTTACAATTTTTAGCTTGAGTTGTGCATTTTTACACAACTCAAGTGAGGCATCCTCATAGGGGTTATGGACTCGCATAACAAGGGCGTACACCCCAAGAGAGTTAATTGAGCCTACATGTTAAGTTTGACTTGCTTGGCCTTAACTGTGATCGGGTGCTTTGTTAAGGCACTCCTTTATGTAAATATTGATTTTGCCTCCAAATTTAAAGGTTGAATTCATATTCTAAATTGTATATAAGGAACACTTTTCATCCCATTCTCACAGATCGACTTCTGATATCTGAGATAAGGTTGTCGATCTATGGCAAGGGCTTGAAGGCTTCCAGCATAGGATGTAGTAGAATAATGCATAGGTCTAAACAACATATATCTAAGCTAGAATTGAGGATTTCTAGGTCACAAGATCACAAGATGAGATGTTACAATTTTTAGCTTGAGTTGTGCATTTTTACACAACTCAAGTGAGGCATCCAGATAGGGGTTATGGACTTGCATAACAAAGGCACACACCCTAAGAGGGTTAACTAAAAATACATGTTAATTTTGACTAGCTTGGCCTTAACCTTGATCGGGTGTGTTGTTAAGGCACTCCTTGATGTAAATTTTGATTTTTTCCTCCAAAATTAAAGGTTATATTAATATTCTAAATTGTATATAAGGAACACTCTTCATCCCATCCTCACACATCGACTTCTCATATCTGAGATAAGGTTTTGGATCTATGGCAAGGGCTTGAATGCTTCCAACGTAGGATGTAGGAGAAGAATGCGGAGGTCTACAAGACATATATCTAAGCTAGACTTGAGGAGTTTCAGGTCACAAGATCACAAGATGAGATGTTACAATTTTTAGCTTGAGATGTGCATTTTAGTTCAAGAAGGTCACGAGATCACAAGATGGGATGTTACCATTTTTAGCTTGAGTTGTGTATTTTTACACAACTCAAGTGAGGCATCCTCATAGGGTTTATGGCTCGCATAACAAGGGCACACACCCCATGAGGGTTAACTGAGCCCACATGCAAATTTTGACTAGCTTGGACTTAACCATGATCAAGTGCATTGTTAAGGCACTCCTTGATTTGAATTTTGATTTTTTCCTCCAAAAGTAAAGGTTAGATTCATAATCTAAATTGTATATAAGGAACACTCTTCATCCCATTCTCACTTTTCTACTTCTCATATCTGAGATAGGGCTGCGGATCTATGGCAAGGGCTTGAATGCTATTAGTGTAGGATGTAGGATACGAATGCAGTTGTCTAGAAAACATATATCTAAGCTAGCGTTGAGGATTTTTAGGTCACAAGATTACAAGATGAGATGTTACAATTTTTAGCTTGAGTTGTGCTTTTTTACATGACTCAAGTGAGCCATCTTCATAGGGGTTATGGACTTGCATAACAAGGGCACACACCCCAAGAGGGTTAACTGAGCCCACATGTTAAGTTTGACTAGTTTGGCCTTAACCATGATCGGGTGGATTGTTAAGGCACTCCTTCATGTGAAGTCATTGGTTCAATTCCCTGACCCAATTTAGGTGATGTATTTGGACATGATCATGAACAGTGTAGTCCTACCCATCTTACAAAAAAAAATGTTTTTCAAATAAATTTCATTCAAAAGTTTTACATCAAACTTACTAGTTCGGGACTGTGGGAATCAAATTTATGCAAAAATATTGAAACTATGTTGAGTTTTAGGCTAGAAAAAATTTCTACATTTCTACCCAAATATCATAAGAACCCACTCTAAATTTTCCCAGGTTATTTTGAAGGGCATACACCCAATGAAAATTAGCACCAACATCCTCTGCAGTGCCAATCAACACCACAATGGTATCATACGATAAATTCTAGATAACAATGAATATAAAAATGTAGCTAAAAAAAAGGCCAACATTTGATATAAGTTTTTTCTTGAGAAGGATGCTCAAGAAAAATGGAGAGAGAAAAAATGAACTTCAATTTTGAAGTGAAGTCCTAATTTTTCCTTTAGTATATTTTATGACTTAGTGTTGTTTCAATTATTAGCACTATTATGAAAGCACATATATTAAAAGGAGTTATTTGTTAAAAAATCATAGCTTACTTCTTAAGTAGTGTAAGGGGTCATAAATTTATGTTGAAAGGTCATGATTAGGAAATCATGTTTACAAAATATTCATTGTAGCGAGTTGGGACAATTTTCCCAACCGTCACCTCACCAAGGCCTTGATTAGTACAAGAGACATCCCTTTTTTTTCAAAGTAAGTTATCATTACAAGTGGAGGAATCAATGCTAGAATTTTGCTTCAACCTCCATTCTATTAATCACCTATACACCTAAATATAAGATTCTTCTTGATAAAATGATTTCATGCATTGTCAAACTGCATTAGCATTACGAGTAGAGGCATCATTACTGGACATTTGCTTCTACCTTCGTTCTATTAATTACTTATACATTTAAATTTAAAATTGTGCTTGATAAAGATGATTTCACCCTTAGTACTCCCTTCTCTTGATTTTTTTTTATGTGTTTTCCTTTTCATTTGATTCAAGTTCACATTGTTGAGCCATTTCATTGTCAACACTCTAAACTAATAGCCACAGAGAAAATCATTCTCAACACCCTCTCAAACGAATTCTTGCAAGGTGACACTTGTGTCATTCAAGACTCTAACAAGTTCAAGTTGGTGATATACTAACTAAGATACCAATCCATTAAAAAAAAATGTCCTTATGAATGTATTCATGCATAAAAACTTATAATTAACAAGTAATGGGTTCTCATGATATGTAATGATGTTACAGACATTAACTTGTACAACATTAACATTAACTTTTAAATAATGCATCCACATGAAGGAAATGAAATCCAAATTCCAAAGCGAGAACATAAAAACCACAATCAATCAAACTACCTTGTTCCCGTAATTTCCATGAACTGCTAAATTTCAAAATTTTACTTTTAACAAAAAAAATAAAAAATAAAAAATTCAGCCAAAGTAAACTCCAAGAGAGTAGAAAGATGAAAGAGATTTTGGAACTTTACGACAAGGATACAAATATGTAATTGAATCTTCATGTGTATTCTTCTCTATTCATAATGGGGTATATGAGGAGACAACTCAGAATCTGGTCAAATTATTTTCTTATAACCTATTGCAGTTCTCAGTACATTTTAAATATCTTGGTTCTCCTTTCAAGCCAGATGGACATCAAAAAGTTGATTGGAGCCGGTTCCTCAGTAAGATAGAGAGAAGAATAAATCACTGGTGTAATAGGTGATTATCCAATAGTGGTCAACTCATGTTAATGAGATAAGTACTGGAAGAAATTCTATTCTATTGGAATTCTTTGGCCCATATCCTAAAGGGTGTTATTTAAAGGATTGGAAGGGTGTACCATAGGTTCTTAGGGTTAAGAAATCTATAAAAAGAAAAGATCTCTTTGGTGAATGGGAGGCATTAGAATTAGCTAGGTCAATGTAAGAAGGTAGATGGGACTGAAGAACATCCATTTTTTGGATTCTCATTGGAAGATACCCCAAGAATTGTCTAGGGAAGGAAATTTTAGATGAAAAACACATAAAGCCTTGCAGTATTACTTATTGGATAAGAAATTTAGGCTTTGGTTCTTTTGGCTTTGGTTCTTTTTTTTCCAATCATTGGACAATGTTTATTGTGGAAAATTGGGAATGGTGAACGTATCTGGTTGGATATGATGTAATGTTAGGGTCTTATAAGGTTTTATGACCTGAGGATCTAAATATTTTTCTGGGAGATAGAGGCTTTATGTACATAAATCAAATAAGAAACCCAAATGCTACTAATGTCTCATTTAAATAATGGAAGCAAGCACACAATCTGGAGTAGGTGGAAAGACATGTTGGTCTGTGGAGAAACTTTGTTGAAACTCTTTAAAACGATCATGTACAACTACAAGAGAAGCCCAAATCCATAGCATAGGGTTACAACAAATTTGGATATTATTACTCTGCAAGGTTGGGATATAAACAACAGTTTCCTACAAAACCTTATGGCCTTGTTTGGTGATGGAAGGAGATATAGAATAACAGGAACTAAAAAAAAAACCATATCTTTCTATGGTTGGCATTAAAGAATAAAGTTTTGACTTGGGAACCAGTTCAAAGGAGAGGTAGATATAGCCTTGGCCATTATTACAAGTACATAAAGATACATATGAATGGGCCATGGTCACATGTACAAATCATACCAATAATTTTAACATGTAATGGTGCAACTTAGTTTTCTAGTAATCGGGTTTCAGTTTTTAGTGTGTCATCAATTTATGCCACTACAAGGAAAATACCCTCTACCAGATGCTTTTGAGGAACCCCTTATGAAAATAGCCCATATATCTGTTTGTAGTGGAGGTTTCTAGAGGAGGTTGGCGGGTGGAGTTTTTTTTGGATTTTTTTGTCTGGTGCATTTCTAATCCTACACTACTGTGGTGCATTCAACTAAAAAATCTCAAGCACGTACTACAAATTGGCACATCGAGACACCGTGCTCTCCATACAAACCCTTCAGGTGCATCTCATTATTGAAGCACACCAGTGGTGTACATAGATTCAGGCCCGGTGCATCATAAAAACCCGTGGTAAACTGAAACATCCCTGGTGCTCTTGGAAGAAACTGCCTGGTGCGCCTCAAAAGCCTGCGCACTAGAACAGGGTAAAATAATAAAAAAATTACAGCAAAAAAATCTGCATTTTCACTTCTTCAATGCTCTAGAGATATCAAGAATCAGTGTGAATTTCCCTTGTGTAACGTGCCCTACGATCAGTGCTCCCATTGCATGCACCACTGTCATCCATTGCCCACCATCTCAATTTTAAATTTTGGAAAACAGTTGGAAAAAATAGTTTTGAAAAATATTCAGAAAATATGCCTCCTCGACACCCAAATGTACATGTATTTTACTCGTTTATCCCTAATTAAACTTTTTTGCGGATTATATTTCTAAAAAAATCTTAAAATTCACACCTTCTTTAAAAATAAAAATAAAAAATCCTGCTCGGCGCACTCGAGCCATTTCGCTCACACCATTTCGCGATGCTTCCTGTAAATTTATAGGTGGCACCATGACTGGTGCTAACAATAACCACACTAGTTTCGATGTGGTAGGAAAAATGCACACCATGCTTTTTTTAAATATATAAATGGCAGTGCAGCGCGTTAACCGGCCGCATTGTTGATTATGTCCAAGTTCGGGAGGGTTGTGAGCTGACCAAACTATGCGCCCCAGGGCGGATAGTTTAGTTAGCGCACCGCCCTTTGGAAACCGGTACATATTCAACTGTGTATTAATTTAAACGACCGCATCGTTGACCATGTGCTGATGTCAGGAGTGCGGTGCACTGACTAAACTATAAGCCCTGGGGTGCATACTTTTGTCAATGCACTGCCCTCCCGATACTGGTACATAGCCAATGGTGTTGTCAGTTAAACCACTACATTTTTGTCCGTGTAATGATGCAATGAGGTTGGTGTGTTGACGAAACTATCTGCCCTGGGGCGAGTATTTTGGTCAGCAAATCGCCCTCCCAAAGCTGTACATAGTCAATGGTGTGATCGGTTAAACGACCTTTCCATTGACCATTAATTAATGTTTGTCGGTGCTTTGACGTAATTATCCTCCCTGAGATGGATAGTTTCATCAATGCATCATAGGAGAAATTACATTTCACGTTGTGCAGTGCCTGAAAAATTCTAGGTGCACCACGAACAATGCACAATAAAAACAGATGCACCAGTACCGGTACGTGACTGTTTTTTTGGTGCACCGACTGATTTTTTTTTTCAAAAAAAAATATAAATATATATTTTAATATACATGTCTCATTTAAAAAAAAAAATTGTATTTAATATGTGAATCACTCAGCGATGTCAAAGGAGAGAAGATATGGAACAACAGGAACATATGGCAGACCAATATAACGTGGTGTTGGAAATATGATGCAATATGTTGTCCTTGATGGCAACCTACTTGATGAAGTTGTCCTTGATGGAAACCTACTTGATGAGTTGCCTTTTGATAAGCAACATATGTGTTAAAGATGTAAAAATGATGTATCTATAGGTCAATTTAGAAGTGGCAGAGAAAGGTAATCTAGTTAGGATCAGAGAAATGATAAATATAATATGTCATGATGTATACGCAGGTTTGATGAAGGAAACCCACGTACATATGCCACTTGGTATACAGGAAACCCACATATACATCCATAATCAGTGTATTCACAGTTATTATGAAGAGAAGTTGCATATACATGCGGGTACGAAGAAGAAAATTCATGTATGCCTTTTGCGCTCTAAAATTATGATACCAGGGGGAATTACCATGTTATTAGCACACAGTATTGAGCATTCTGTTGTATATTTGATTCCGTCCAAGAATACCATTGGAACTTGTGTGGTTTTGGCTCATGGTATCGGTAAAGGCTAAAACTATATAAGGAGAAGAAGATCATAGTTCATGAGGTGTGCAGGTCTTTGGGTATTGAATGAATACTTCACTCTGAAGTATATCTGCATGGAATGGGTCACATTTTATTGATAGATATGAAGTAATAATGAACCTATGAATACAATGATAGAATAGGATCTCTAGACCTGAAATGACTATGTATTTTCTAAATAAGGTTATGAAATGTTTAGATCTATGATCTAGAGAATGGTTGCTGAAGTGAAGGGTAATATCTGAGCTGATTATTTATTCTGAAGAGTTGCACAGTCCCGAAAGAGTTGCAGAGCTATATGCAGGTTCGTCTCTATAAAAGCGCGTATATACGCAGGTTCGTTTCAAAAAAAGTGCGTATGGAATCTAGGGTTTTGATGAAGTGTGCGGAAGGAAATTTCTGATATGTTTTGTTGTATTACTGTTGTTTTTCAATGATGTCTTCATAAAAATCTGGGTTGTTTGAATACTAATTATGCTGCTAGTTTATTATAATTAAAGATCAGTTTTTGGTTGGTTGATTGATGATTATGTGAATGATTTGATAAAGGTATGAGTTTCAGTTTGATGTATGTTCTTTGAGCTTAAATGTGTGGAGTGGGTCCAGTCTAAAAATTTGATGAAAAAATCCCTACAAGGTGTATTATGCTAAAGCTACTACATCCAGTGTGAAAATTGATGAAACGTGGTCCACAATGGTGTTGAGGGTCAAAGTCTTAAGTGAGGGGGTCGTAGCTCCCTTCCATTGGTTGCTGGTAAATAGGATCAGGGGGTAGTAGCTCCCTTACAGGAGTGGCTGGTAAACGAGAAACAGGGGGTTGTAGCTCCCTTCAAATGGTAGCTGCTGAACAAGATCAGGGGGTTGGATCTCCCTTCCAATAGAAGCTGGAGAATGAGAGAAGGTTGCATCCTTCTACAAGTGGGTGCCTGCATGCTAGTATGATTCTACGTCAATACAAGGTTGTAAGAAGTTTTCTTTATAATAAATATTGAAGATAGAGATGACAACAGCTGTGGTTTTCTCCCGAATTGGGTTTCCACCTTAAATCCTAGTGTTCATGTGTGTTTCTTATGTGTGATGGTTTATTCTATTCTTACTGCACATGGTTACTGCTTTCTAAACATCTGTTGAATGAATGATGCACTGATCTAAGTAAAGAATTATCTAGATAATAAGATCTCTGGGCATGCACAATTTTATTTAAAGATATCCACATGTATATGCTAGTTGGATTCATTAAAGCCGTGTATAGAATTCAGTAAAGAAAATGTAAAATTTTACAATGAGATATAAATATTGATTCACTGCGCCCCCTCTCGGTGTTTTTCCAAACAATTGGTATCAGACCAGGGTCCTTTGGAAGAAGCTTGATCGATGCTTGAAGGAGATCCGTTGCAATGGGAAGTCATGAAGGAGTATTCTCTATCAAGCCACCACTGTTCAATGGAAGTAATCTATTATTCTGGAAAATACAAACAAGAGCTTATTTGCAAAGTCTTGGAGAAGACGTATGGGGAATCATGGAAGGAGGTTACCATTATCCAACAAGTGTTCCTACATATGCAATAGAAAGGAAGATATATGAAATCAATGCAAAAGTTGTCAATGCTTTATTAGGAAGTTTGTGAGAAAAAGAATTTTTCAAAGTTACGCGGCTGAATTCAACAAAGAAAATATGGGACAATATCATTCAGTGCTATGAAGGTGATGCAAAGGTAAAAAGTGCCAAAATTCAAACTCTTAGAATGGAATATGAAAATTTCAGAATGCTTGATCATGAAAGTATTGAAATTTTATTCATAATATTAGATGAGATTGTGAATTCTATGAGGAATATGGGTGAAGATATAAAAGACTAAAATTTAGTAGAAAATATATTGAGATCTCTAACTCCAAAGTTCGAGTCAAAAGTGTTAGCTATTAAAGAAAAATAGGATCTGCAAACTCTCACTGTTATTCAACTACATGGTATTCTGATTTCTTTTGAAATGAGAAGAGGAGGTCCCTCACAAGTCGGAGAAGCTGATTTTAAGGCTTGTGCAAAAGGAAAATAGAAGAAAGTTCTGAAGGAATCAAGTTATATATTAGAAGAAGAAGAAGAAGAAAATTGTGTAAGAATACTTCAACCAGGTACTGGAATATTCAGAGGTAAGCTTCCATTTAAGTGTTTTTCTTGTGGTAGAGTTGGTCATTATGCTACTAAATTTCCTTATAAAGAAAATCATGATAAAGGGAAACAATTTGAAAAAGGAAGGAGTTATGATACAAATGAAGATAATGATGGATTTTCAAATGAAGAAGAAGATTTCGATCAATATCTGCAAGTACTCATGGCATGTACTATGGATGATGATAATTCTTTAAAATAAAGGGATTCAATTATTGAAGAATTGCATAGATCGGGAAGGAAAGGATCCTTTCATGGATGTTGTTTCTATTATAACTCATTTGGGCATAAGGCCACTGATTCTAGGTTAAGTATGATGAACAGATCTGAGAAGTTCTAGCACACAATAAGAAATTACAAGAAAATATGGAAAAAGAAGAAGCACCGGCCCAAAACATAGGGAATATTGACCCTACTGCAGTCATATGTTTCTAAAGTTTACTTCTCATAATTACTATAGAATTAATGTGAGATACATTATAGGAATCAGTAATGTACCATCACAAGGGGAGAAATATATGATGATTCCCATGGTTGGTTTGGTAATTTTGGTTGTGTTTATTTATAAACAGTGCATCTAATGTGACAACAGAAGTTAGGTACATAATTTGTAAATCAAGGAGGATATGGAATTGTGAAATTTTCAGTATTTCAATTTATGTATGCGGGTTTCATGAACTAAAGCTGCGTATACACGCAACTTCCAGTGGTGACAGTTGCGTATGTTTTTCTCTGATAAGAAAAACAGTGAGGTAGACTCAAGAACAATTTCTGATATGCTACTAACAGTAGTAAATTTATTGTTCTGATGTTGATGGTTATATCTTTTGATATGATATTAAGTTTTGATTATTTGATTGATGAAGATGCTTTGATGAATGAGTTGTTGTGGAGATCAGGAGCATAGTTTTAGGGGGAGAATTAGCCTTGCTGAGAGTAATGTTTTTTGGCATTATGTTGGTTACTAATTTATGATCTCTCTCTTGAGATCTTTTGGTATTGGTTATAAAAAAATAAAACAAAAAAATCATATGTGTAATTTGATGAAAAGGTCATGTTGAGACGTATGATGTACAATTGTTATATTCAATCATGTAAGGACTTTTTCAAATTTGTAAACCCACTTGGTTGTGTAGTTGAGTCAAATATGTAATTTCACTTGGTTGGATCATTGATGTAAGTATAAGTCCTTGGTGATAGGAAAGGTAATGCTCGCTTGAGTTATAAATTCATGTCACTTCATTGAAAAATATGTCTAAATATTCAACATGAACTCAAGGGGAGAATGGTAAATTCAATGCACATTAGATCTACAGAGCTCTTCTTTCTACAAGGGAAGAGAAACCTTGTTTTGGTTTTGATCCACCCTTTGCCCTTAATGTCAAAGGGGGAGAGTATCTTGGTGTTTGAATAATGGTTATGATTAATGTATCTATCTATTGTGGTGATCAAACACCATCATGGTTTCCAGCAAGTCCAAAGGGGGATATTGTTGGCAATATGATGCAATATGTTGTCCTTGATGGCAACCTACTTGATGAAGTTGTCCTTGATGGAAACCTAATTAATGAGTTGCCTTTTACTAAGAAAACTATGTGTTAATGATGTAAAATTGAATTATCTACAAGTCAGTTCAGAAGTGATAGAGAAAGGAAATCCATTTAGGATCAGAGAAATGATAAATATAATATGTCACAATGAATATGCATGTTTGATGAAGGCAACCTGTGTACATATGCTACTTGGTATACAGGTAACCCGCGTATACATCCAAAATTAGTATATTCGCAGTTATTATTAAGAGAAGTCATGTATACATGCGGCTAAAAAGAAGAAAATTTGTGTAGGCCTTTTGTGCTCTAAAATTATGATACCAGGGGGAATTACCATGGTATTAGCCCACAATATTTAGTGTTGTGTCGTCTATTTGATTCCGTTGAAGAATACCATCGTCACTTGTGTGGTTTTGGCTCATGCTGAAAGATAAAAATATATAAGGAGAAGAAGATCATAGTGCATGAGTTGTGCAGGTGTTTGGGTATTTGAATGAATACCTCACTCTAAAGTATATCTGCATGGAATGGGCCACATTTGATTGATAGATTTGAACTAATAATGCACTTATGAATAGAATGATAGATCATGATCTCTAGACTTGAAATGAATATGTATTTGCTAGATCTGGTTATGAAATGTTTAGATCTGTGACGTGGCGAATGTTTGCTGAAGTGAAGGGTAAGATCTGACCTAATTATTTATTCTGAACAATTGTGTAGTCCTGAAATAGCTGCAGATCTATAGGCAAGTTCATCTCTATAAAAGTGCGTATATATGCAGGTTTGTTTCAACAAAAGCGCGTATGGAATCTAGGGTTTTGTTCAAGTGTGCGGAAGGAAATTTCTGATCTATTTTGCGGTATTGCTATTGTCTGTCAATGATGTCTTCATATAGATTTGGGTTGTTTGAATATTGATTATGCTACTAGTTGATTATGATTAAATATCAGTTGTTGGTTGGTTTATTGATGATTAAGTGAGTGATTTGATAAGGGTATGAGTTTCAGGTTGATGTATGTTCTTTGAGCTTAAATGTGTGGAGTGGGTCTAGTCTGAAAATCTGATGAAAATAGGCGTACAAGGAGTATTGTGTTGAATTTGTTGGATCCAGTGTGAAAATTGATGAAACGTGGTCCACGGTGGTGTTGAGGGTCGAAGCCGTCAGTAAGGCGGTCGTCGCTCCCATCCAGTGGTTGTTGGTAAATGAGATCAGGGGGTAGTAGCTCCCTTCCAGGAGTGGTTGGTAAACGAGAAGCAAGGGGTAATAGCTCCCTTCTAGTGGTAGCTGGTTAATGAGATCAGGGGGTCGGAGCTCCCTTCCAGTAGAAGCTAGAGAACGAGAGAAGGTTGCAGCCTTCTACAGGTGGGTGCCTGTGTGCTGGTATGAGTCTGCGCTAGTACAATATTGTAAGCAATTTTCTTTATAATAAATATTGAAGACAGAGATGACAACAACGGTGTTTTTCTCCCGAATTGGGTTTCCACCTTAAATCCTGGTGTCCACGTGTGATGATTTATTCTATTCTTACTTCACATGGTTACTATTTTCTAAACATCTGATGAATGAATGATGCACTGATATAAGTAAAGAATTATCTACATAATAAGATCTCTAGGCATACGTAATTTATTTAAAGATAGATGTGTGTATACGATAGTTGGGTTCTTTAAAGTTGCGTATAGAATTCAGTAAAGAAAAACTAAAAGTTTACAGTGAGCTATAAATACTGATTCACCCCTCCTGCCCTCTGAGTATTTTTCCCAACACGTGGTTCACCTATGAGAGGCACAAGAGAGGGAAAGACTTATGTACCCTCACCCTGTTATGGAAACCACCCAGTTTCTCCAAAGGGAGGTAGGCCTCCTCATGTTTTATGAGGAGGCAGCATCCCTGAAGTGCCATAATGGGTATTGTGACAACTTATCTTCAGGTGGAATGCCCACCGATAGGCTTTCCGGGTTGGTCATAACCAATGGTACACACCCACTAAGGAGGACATGTATTTTATTATTGTCCTATCTAGGAGAGGGAAGTATTTTCCCTTGTTCCCAAAGGTCCCCTTCAGCTATGCAATAGAGAGTAAGTTGGTGTACTCCTAGAGATACATTACCACTAATATACTGTCTCCTATATATTTTCAGGTCTCTAGTGGTCAGTTATGTATTGCTTCATTTGGTGCAGAGGTTGTGAGGTACCTCTTACTACTGTTGTCGACCATTGCATACCATACCAGTGACAGGAAACGTATTAGTTGCCCACTTTTATTTTATGTTTATTCTTTATTACCAGTGCCATGACTTGTGAGGTAGTCTACGATTTTTTTGTAGCATTTCTATACAGTTTTAGATAGATTTCATTCTCAGGCACAAGGGAGGGTGACCTTCCCTTTTGCTTCAGATCTATTTTGTTTATTTTTTGAGAGGTTTCCAGAGACGACGCCTATTTTTGTTCGGAAACCTTGTAGGCCAATGTTGCACATAAAGATGGAGATGTGGGGCCATATGATGCCCAAGAGGGGAGAGTTTGACTTTTCTGCAAGGATATCTCATGATGCACTAGAGTTGCTATCTAGTGTTGATGATCACGCCTTCATTCTGGTGCCATGTCTATATGGTTGTTTGAATTGGCAAGGGTGTGACAACATCCTCTTAACAGTTGATGAGCCACCGGATAAGAGAGGAAATATTAGTGTTTTCTTTAAATTTATTCTAACACGTTCTCTGACTTGTTTATATTTAATTGCTTAATGAAAATTTCTAATTATTGTTGAGTAATTATATATATTTTGTATATATTGGGTCATTTGTTGGCGATGAGATGCCACTGCCACCAAATGATCCAGGTGTAGATCCCGCTGATGATCAGGAGATGGAAGATGCACAGGATCAGGCCATGAAAGACTTGGTCCTCATGATCACGCGCACGTACCTGTGGGTGTGATGCATAGGCCTGGTACTATATTTAGGATGGAGTTTGGCAACCAACTCTGTCAACCCCTAGTGGAGGTGGGAGTTAGGCTGGTCACTATAAGAGAGATACATGCTGATGATAGGCTGACATCAATATGGAGAGGCATGCCATATGATATTTTTTCCCTGATGTGGTATGTCGTTGGAGCTACCAGCTTAGTGGTGTGATTGAGGAGGGCTCTTTGACTTAGGCATGGTGGAGATGCAATACATCGACAGTCGAGCAACACATCATCTGATGATCACAATCAAGGGAGTGATCATCGTTCAGCTGGTACTCCACCTCATGCTAGAGATGAGCAACCTGCAACATGAAACAATCATGATCATGAGCAAGCACCTAATCCTGAGGAGGGCACAAGTCCATCTGAGGAGGTAGGTTTATCGACTAAGCAAGCCACCTTACCATCCACAGATCAGGAAGCTGGACCATCCATGTCGAGTCATCATATGCAGTTAGTTGATCCTGGTCAGCATGAGGCACCTCCAGATCAGTAGGCACTTGATGATCGACATCTATTTGAGTATGTCAAGACTGCACCATCGACTGAGCAGACCTCGACTAGTACTACTATTGATGTACCACCAGTTGGTATTTGACATTTATATGTAGTTATATTACGGTTGTATATTTTTTACATTATATATATATATATATATATATATATATATATATATATATATATATATATTCCATGTATTTTATGTTCATTTTGCAGTTGTACTTAATTTACATGTTGGTGTTCATCATGATGTGTATATTGTTAGGTCATGTTAGATATGTTCATTTAATGTGCAACTTGCAGATAGATGTGTATGTGACAACACTTATTTGACATGATATGTATATTTGATGTTTGTGTTATGATGATGTTATACAATGTTTTTATTTTGTTATATGATCATGATCACAATGATTAGATGATGTTAGTGAATTTGAATATGTTTTTTAGTCGAATATGATGTTTGTACGATTGGTATCATGATCGTGATGTTTATTTTTAATATTAAATCATGATATTTATTAAATATTATGTCTTGATGGTAATTGAAATTTTAATTTTAATTGTATGTAAAATTGTAATTGTATGTAAAATATTTGTAAAATTTTAATTGTAATTGTAATATTTAATTTATTCTAAAATGATTGTAATTGTAATTGTATATATGTAAAATTATAAATTTTTAACTGTAAATATTGTAATTGTAATATTAATTGTAATTATATGTGAAATTGTAAAATTCTTATTGTAATTCTCATTGTATGTAAAATTCTAAAATTGTAGTTGTAATTGTAACTGTATCTGTATGTAAAATATTTGTAAAATTTTAATTGTATTAATGTGAAATGATTGTAATTGTAATTTTAATTTTAATTGTATATATGTAAAATTGTAAAATTGTAATTGTAATTGTAATTGTATGTAAAATTCTAAAATTGTAATTGTAATTTTAATTGTAATTGTATGTGATTGTTAAATTGTAACTGTAATTCTAATTGTAATTCTAATTGTAGTTGTATGTAAAATATTTGTAAAATTTTAATTGTACTAATGTGAAATGATTGTAATTGTAATTTTAATTTTAACTTTATATATATGTAAAATTGTAAGATTGTAATTGTAATTGTAATTGTGTGTAAAATTTGTTTAGAAGAGGCCAGAGGAACTCACAATTTGTTGTGAAAGAGAGATTTAAATTCAAATTTCTGTGTAAAAATTTTCAGTTCGAGCTCTTTGCTTAACGTGCACACAACAATATACCCTGCACACAATAATATACCCTGCTGCTTTTGAATAGCGATGTGATGTAATGTCTAAGAGTAAAGTGGATTTTATGTGGAGGTGAATATATGGAGAAATTGAAATTTGAATTAATTGGTGAGGATTTCAAGCCCCATGTGATTTTTAAATTGTAATTGTAATTGTAAGTAAAATATTTGTAAAATTTTAACTGTATTAATGTGAAATGATTGTAATTGTATGTATGTAAAATTCTAAAATTTTAATTGGAATTGTATTGTGAAATTGTAAAATTGTAATCGTAATTGTATGGATTGTAATCATTCAATTTTATTAAAATTTTTAAATTTGTAAAATTGTAAATTAATTGTCAATTTTGAACCATAACTATTGTAAGTAAAATGTATACTGTAAATATTGTTAAATTACCATAATTGTAAATTTGTATGAATATAAATAATTGTAAAATAATAAATCTAGAATAATATGAATTTTTGTAACATAATAAAGTTTAGAAAATAATGCAAATAAATTCATGTACTTTAGAATTATCATCATTTTATTATGATCTTACATAAAAAAAAAGAACTTTATACAGTATGCCATTGTTTTTGAGATCAAAATAATTGCAAATTAGCATGTGAAATGATTTTAACATTAACACAATGCAAATTACCATTTAATTCAAAATACATGTTATAATGTTTCAAAAAATGAGTCTTAGTTATAAGGTAATTAAGTCCTCTTCTTTATAAAAACCCATCTTAAAAATTATAAATGATGAAATAACATATGTACCATATCACTCTCAGTTCTCATGATCACCCTCATTATCTTCCATCTCGCTTGACATGATAACACTATTTTTCTCAAAAATATGTTTTGATCTAGGGTCATGTCTCAATACAAACCACCAATCCCTATCCAACACATTTGGGTTAAAAAACGCCTGGTTGCAGTGTTTGGAGAAAACATCGGTCTCCTTAGCTTCATCCCACATCCTTCTAGAGTTGATACATATCAGCCTACTATCATGATCTTCCTTTACATTATTCCGATCAAAGTTGTCCCACCACTTGCACCTAAAAATAACACATTGGAAAGAAGAGAAATTCACTTCAATGATATCTTGTATCTTGCTGATGTAACCTAACATCCCTCGTACTAGGTTTTGATCATGGTGGCTAGATTGACTAGATTGATTGAACTCGACTTCCACTCGACAGTCTTGTGTCATGTGTCTATCATTGACATTTTTTGTGCGAAATTGTCTCTATATGCCCACATAGATGGGAATAAATGCACCTATAAAAAAATTTAAAAAATCATAGTGTCATGTGTGTTAAAGTAACCCAACAATCAAAATATGAAATATAGATGTAATTACATTTCAAAGGTGCATTATTAAGTTTAAAATGTACATATATAGATTATTACTGAGTGGGTGAACCCAATCCCTATGTTTAGTGCATCCTCTTCAACACGCGGATAACGACTGGTTTCACCGTATTTCTCTCTGACTTGGTCAGCAACGTAACAGTTGGGGCATATTTCTGGTATATTTTATTTTAAATTATCGGGATAAGGAAAAATTCTACCATTCAACCGTTTGAATTATTTCCTATCACTATTCCATTTCATCCTCTTTTTTTCATACAATATGACCCACGGTTATGTCACTTCGGAATTGTAAAGGACGAATTTATTGTTTGCTTCAATTTCTAGATTCGGTGATGAAATCAAAATAGCATATAGTACACATGAGATCAAAATATACATTATATCGAAGTTCAACATGAATATTTAATTTTTGTAAATTTGAAAAATTATAAGTTGCTTACTCTTTATCAAGTGCCTTTTTCCGTTCGTTTGGAGAAGCTCCCCTTGTCTTTTGTCTTCATCCCTTTCATTGTTCCAAATCACCACACCTAGTATATTTTCAATCTATCTGATGTACTCACTAGCATAATAGAAAGAATCATACGATATGTACCTCTCTGCAATAGACCCCTCAGGTTTTTCCCTTTGTCGAACAAAACCTTTCAATTTCTTCATGTGCCTCTATAAGAAAAACATCCAACAACAAGAAACCACCCCAACTAATTCAACCTCATCTACTAGGTGGATTAGAAGATGAACCTACAAGTCCATGAAACTCATCGGCACTTCCTTCTCAAACATACAAAAAATCTCAACTATCTCTTGACATCATCGTGGAATGATAGCCAGATGAATCTCCTTTGAAGTGATCCAACGTAAAAATGCATATAATTTAGATATCGCACATCCTAGATCTTGGGGGTATTTCTGTTTCACACACCCATGCATGCACGAATAAAGGATAATGAGACTGCAAAGCTATAAACATGTGCAATAATATACCAAATTAGTTATGTTTTATGATACCTGTGTGGGATAAAATTTATTAATATAAAAAATAATAAAATCGTGCTTTTGAAATTATACGTACTCTTAGAAGATTCAAATGGTTATTTTATTTCAACCCTGAAAAATGGTCATCCACGGTGAAGCAGCGTCTTAGTGAAGACCCTTATGAAGATGACACCCTCAAACCTATTATGACTTCCTTTTCCAAAGAAAAATCATATTTTTTTAAAATCCATGGGACATCACCTTCCTTGAAATACCATGAATTGGAGGGACCAACACTTGCCTCTGATCCTATACTTTCTAATCATCTTGGCCAATGTTTCCTTTTAGTTTTTGAAGTACTAAGATCTTTCCTAACAACCAATGTGTCACTTTGTTTCAATGATATGTGCCTTCATAAATAAGATGAATTTTTTTTAAATATATGCATGGGATCTAATAAGTGGGTAATCATAATATGCTCCCAATATGGGAGGTTATAAAAGATAGATTTCCTTTTCATCCCAATGGGCAGTTTCTCAACATAGGTGTCGAAGAATTATGGATCATCAAACATAGGATCCCCATTTGAATCTAACATTTCTATGAAATCCTTCTCCGTCTCTCTCTCATATGCTCTAAGCCATTCATGTGGTTTCATTATTGGATTCCTTTGGGTTTTCTCTCATTTACCATTGAAAGCGGATGCTGCTCTTCTGTAAGGGTGATATTTTGGGAGGAATACCCTGGAGCAGTCATACACTTTCTTTCATAGGTAGTTGGACCATCTAGCTTTCAGAGAACATCCACAACATTTATATCCAAAATACCATTTTTTTAGAAGACCTGTGATATTATTGTATACGATATATATGCATGGCATGTTAAAGAATATCATGAAGATTAGAACAATTACAACAAATACCATCCTCCCCAAACTGATGAAGAACTTTCACTTCATCAAATGTTGACGTGCACCTCTAATGAGATCTCTCAAGGAGATTCTCTTTTCACCAAAGGCCCTCCAAAACCAATGAAGTTTTGGATCTGCTGCAAGTAGAATTTTCTCTTTGAGCAGTGAGATGCTCATTGAGAAAGTGTCATATAGAAAGGATAAAAGACTCCTCATCTCAATATGTCTACCATCTACCATCTTTACATCCATTTATTCATGAGTGAAGCTACCTTCAAAATATTCCAAGAATGATGGGGCCTCTTCATTTTCATAGCTACTAAGTGACAACGTTGTAGATCTGCATGGTAATACATATGCTATCTTAAAGGAAGTCACAATATTGATCTCATAACTAGTGATTGTACATAGGATCATACTCATCCCATTTTCTGAAACTATACACTTCAACTCAAAGGGTTGAATGTAGCTCAACAATGATGAACTAGAATAGCTCTTCATCTCCTCCCTGATTATATCAAGGGTCCTCTGTGTTGTGATATTTTACTGCTTCAAATTATAATTTTGTTGTAACCCTTGGTTATGCATTCGCCCTGATGGCATTTTCCCATAAGTTTCAATAAGATCTACTGAAACAATATGTGGTGAGAGTTCATGCATAGCTTGGATCAACTGATGTGTGGAAACCTCTTTCCAGAACATAAGAGTTCCTACAACTGGTACAATAGTGTTTCCAACTGCTGGTAAGAGTGATAGTTGCGCTACTCCAAGTGTACTAGTGCTGGAATCTTCCTCCTCTTTCTCATGCATCTTCTGAATCATGCATGGGACTCTAGGTGTCAAGATCTCAAGATTATATTGTAGGAGTGTAAGTGTCTCTTCTCTGGATGTAAGAACTTCTGCAACTGGTGGTGAATGTGGTGACTCCTTGTCCATAGTGACAACATTGACATCCTCCTTTCTTCCCTTAGGAAATGTCTCTTTGTAGCACATCTCTGTATTTATCACGTCAAAATTCTTCCTCAACTTGTGAAATAAATCTGAATATTTAGTCACCTTTGCATGCTCAATGTGACCAAACCACCAATCATTGGCTTCACCATAAAGATGAAGTGCTGCAATCTAGACAACCTCTCCTTTAGCTATAGGATGTAGCCTGAAAAATGCATGTAACTCTTTCCTCCAAGCCTTAACAATGCTTGAGGAAGATCCATCAAATGTAGGAAAATAGAATCTATTTTTCCTCTTTCTTCTATTGTTGCTATAGGATCCTCTTTCTTCTTTGATTTTGAAGAAATATTGGAGAGCTAGACTCTATTTGAAAGCTCTAAACTGTGCTTTGTACTCTTCAGGATACAGACTGAGAGTCTCATGAGTCTCAGGTTCTCTTTTTTATTCATTTTTATACCTATCACCTTCTTTAAATAAAGTGGGCATAAGAGGAGATCTATGATTCTCTAGTTTTCTTCTTTGATGATAGGAAGTGCTTAAGCCTTCCTCATCAATTCTCCTTCTTGGATCTTCTTTATGCCTTTCCTTATTCATTTGATTGACCTCCTTGGAGAGATGTGGCATAGATCTAAAGAAAGGAGTGCCAGCATTATCCTCCCTCATTATAGATCTCATCTATCAACTTCTTCTTTTGATGTAAAAGATGAAGTGTCCACAAGCTGAGCCAAATATCATGCTTTGATACCACTGTAATATCCCAAAAGGGGGAATGCAGAAATACTGAAACACAATATAAGAACTAAAGCAAAGTAAATAATAAATCTATATACACATCAGAATGCACAAAAATAGTTGAGTCATTTTATTATATTGGGGGTGAAAAAGCAAGTACAACAGTGATCAAAATATGAGATACTCAAGCCAAAAGGGTTGCCTAGAATTACCCTGCAATTATTTCCCAAGAGGGATTGCATAACTGTTGATCTACTGGAAGGTAAAATGCATTTTCCCTATTGCAACTATTGGGACTGCAACTTCCTAAAAGATAAAATGTCATATCTAGGAAAAATGGGAGCTCTGATGATGCCAAAATTATAGATCTAGGCTCAATGATGGATTCCCAAGATAACCCAGGAAGGGTTTCTTAGATCTGTAAGTCTAAGAAAACCACCCTCTTATGGCTTCACATGTATGCTATTGGGAAATGCAGATCTAAAGCTATATCTGATGATATGATTGCTGCAATGATCCACAATAAGATACATGCAAGAAGGGCTAACCCTTTCACTAGATCCTTGGGCTAAAAGCTCAATATATAGCTCCTCCAATCTCCTCTACTGAAAATAGTTGTTGGATGAACAACAACTTCAGAAAAATGCACTGTCAGAGGAAGGCTGAATAGCCTACTACTATATATGTCAAATCAGCTCCTGAATGATGGAAACAATAGATCCAATGTGAGGAGATGATCCCTTATAGGATTTCCAGCTGAAATACTAGACACTTCCTTTTTCCAATACATCTACATGACTGAACTGTGAAATACTTGAAGGGACTGCTTTTGCATAGAGATAAAACCCAATGGCCTGAATGTCAGATGTAGATCTGCTACTCCTAAAAGGCTAGATATGAAGGACAAAGTGGTAGGATGAATACTCCACCAGTTTCCTAGCGGAATGCTAGAAACAACCTCCTGAAGATGGCACCAATGTCTGATAAGGAATGAATAAAAATCCTCTTTCGAGAGCTACTCAAAGAAAGAGGTGGGATTCCTGCTCGGGAACACCCTTTACTAAAGTACACTGTAAGGTGTGCTAAACATACCAAGTCTGCATAGAAATTTCCTAAGAGAAATCTAGATCTAAACAGATAAATAAATGAATAAACCAAATCATGCCTTCCATTGTGCCTTCACCTTCATTATATGCATGAGCCTTCCATAGCCTAGGCCCACTCCAAAACTGCATTGTACATGTGGACAAAGTCTCCACGTTTGACTGTGCTGTTGCTTCATGTCCTCCATCATGTTCACATAGGGTGATCATCCTCTCCATCATATGTGCATTAAATGCATCACTTCCTCCACTATCTTATCGTAAGTTCTTCATGATCTTATTTCAATGCACTATGATCTTAGTTGACCTTATCAAATATCCTCATGATTTTATATTTAAGATCCATGATCTTATTTGACTGTTTCATCCTCCATAATCTATCTCATAAATGAGACATGACCTCCATTAATGGAGCTGCTCCACTACTCCATGTTTTTAGATCTAGATCGAGAATATCCACATACACACATTAAAAGTGGATTTTATTCATCTTTTAGGTTTGTGGGTCCCTCCACCCTTTTATTTACTTAATTAATTAAGTTTATTAGGGACTCTAATATTCCAAATATGATGTGAAAATTTGGGAATATTACAAATGGGCAGTTGTGTGAAGGAGGACCTATCAATGGAAGGCTTCTAAAACACTACTCTTCTTAATTAATTATGTTGAAATACACAACGTTGTATATATTCCATTCTTTGTTATTTTATTTGCAAATAAAAGTGATATTGTCATCAATTTTGAGCCTGAGGAGACGGCCATAAAAACTTGAAGAATATTTCATCAAAATCACAATTTTCAGTTTTTAAGTAATGCACTGGAGCTATTGGTTCTTAACTACACCACAGGGGCATAACATCCCTAGTGGAGCCACTATTATCCTTGATTAAAAAAAGGTTGGTCTAGGTGTCTTTCTTTTTTAGTCAAGTTAGGTTATTAGGGTGAAATAAGGTCATGAAATTCATTAAATTTCAAATTTTTTATATAGTTCCAGGGAGTCTAAATTGTCATTGATCATGTGATTGACGTCTAGTGAAAGTAAAATTCAAAAAATTTGATTGCATGGGTTAAAGGAGTCATTTTATGACACTTGGCAACTTTTTCCCAAGTTCGCAACATTTTCTGTGTAAAATAGTATGTTTTCACTACGAACTTTCTTAACAATTCCGTAGCGATTTTTCCCCTCATTAGCACATATGGCCCAACTTCCGATGGCCAAAATTTTTCTCTTGGGACATATAGGCATCCTAAGAGCAACACTTTTAGGTGGAGAAAAATGTCGTTTTTATTCTCGTCGCAATTTTGACACTTCTAATAACTGTTGGTAGAGTGACACTTATTTGACGTTTCTAACTGGTCATCACTCTTCTGATGTTAGAAAATTTACGTCACTCTTTCGACGGTTCCATATTTGCGTCACTCTTTCGACATTAGAAAGTGTTTGTCGCTATTCCGACAAATACAAAATTCCATCGCTCTACTGACGTTAGCAAGCATGTGTCGCTCTTCCGATGAATCCAGAAGTCTGTCACTATACTGATGGTGGCATGTGTTTTTTGCCCTTCTGGTGAATATAGAAGTTTGTCACTCTACCAACAGTACCACGTCCAAAGTTTAATGGCATTAGTATTCCGACAGTTCATTGGGGTAAAACAAAAAAAAACTGGCCTCATTTTACAAGACACCCCCTTTATTCCACATGGTGGAGGGGCATTCATGACAAATTTCACATCATGTTATGTTTGATCTTTGAGTTAGGAGCTTGTGCCTCATGCTCATGGTTGTACTTTCCACACAACATCATGTGTTTTATTTGAGCATTGAAATTAGGGCTTTGGATGCTATACAATGGAGAGGTTTACATAACTTTCCATGACTATTTTGAAAAATGAGGCTCTCTCCTATATATACAAGCCTCTCACAACAGAAAGCACTTCATAAGGAAAACCTAGATCACTGTCTCAAATGTCAAAATAAGAGGGTGCCCAAATCCCTAATGTCAATGCTCAAATAAGACACATGATGCCATCTGGAAAGTACAACCATGAACATAAATCACAAGCTCCTTACTCAACGATCAAACATAACATGATGTCAAATGTGTCATGAATGTCACTCCAACATGTGGAAGAAAGGGGAAATCTTATAAAACCGACCTCATTTTACAATGTATGTTAAGAGGGTAAGAGGGAAAAGCAAAACTCCCCTCAATCCCCAGTCGATATATGATGACAGGGTGTGAAAAGGAAAAACCACAACAAAAATTCAATCTACAGTTTCTATTGGAAAGACAATTAAACAAAAGTGAAGGCTTTGATATTGAGGGCACAAAATGGGTATCATGAACCATGACATTAATTTTTCCACATAAATTTCTCTTGTATTTTTTCAATTTTTTATTTTCTTACATTACTACAAATTTTATATATAAAATTCCCCAACATCCCCCTGCATCCTGATTATGAAAAATATGTAAGCCTTGGTACCTTAGGACAATAGTCATATATTGCAAATAGCATATAGACCACTGAAATTTAAGAGAAAAAAATGTACAAATTGGTTTCTTCCAAAATTATTTCATCTTATAAATCAATCAAAGAAAAAAAGATCCCCTTTGAAAAAGAAAAAGACTGCTTATGTAATATCAACCAATGACAAATTAAAGGATGATAAATAAATACGAAAAAAATTAAGACTACAAGAGTCCATAGAAGCATCTTACTGATGAGGTTATTTTCTATACATGGAAAATAAAGAGTTGAAACAAATATGAGGACTATTACTTCGAAGTTCCTTCGAAGAAAGCCTCAAACACATATAATTGAACCAAACAATAGCCAAGTAGATTGTTTCAAGTGCTACACTAGGGAATAATTCATACAAGGGTACTCCATGAGTTGTGCTAAAAGAATGGCCGCAGTAGATCATATGACTAAGCAAGAGAAATCTTCATCTCACCACAAAAAAATCAATACATATGAGTATGGTAGATCCATGTGCATTACACCATGGAAAAATACCATCATAACCACGTCAAATCTAGTCTTCTAAACCTCAATATTGTATAGATCCATTGTCAATAGCCAACTAGCTTGCCTGATAAGCTTAATCAGAATGGGACCCCTATTTGGCTGGCATTGATTTCGTGAAGAATATGAACCCTAGAAAAAATAAAAATATTTCACCTAGCAAATTGAGTTAAAGTATATCTGAATTCCTGCAGCACTACAGATCAACTTGGTTACCTTGAGGCTTACATCAAGAAACTAGTAATAAAAAATATTTTCCGCACAGACCTGCATTAACAAAATGTAGCTCTCATCTGTTTGTTCCATCCCTTTTTGAAACCTATGATACTTGCTGAGATTTAGTTTGGCTGTCATGTTTTCGTTTATTTCTTATTGTCTTGGAAGACTTGCCATTTTTTCCTCGATGTTTATCTGAATTATCTGGAAGGGTGTTGTCACTTGCAACAGATGATGCATGTGATACATGTGGTGGATCAGGCCATGGTATGTGTTTTACTGGAACCATGATCTCCAAAGGAGGGTCTATAACCCATCTACAAGTAAAAGAATAGTCCAGTAAAGGTAATAATGAGTTACAAACCTACAAAATAAATCATGTAAAGGAGAAATTAAATGCTATTATACTTGCATGTTTAAGATAACATAGCGTCAAAAACAGTGTCCATTAAATTTTCCTTCACTGCCAAAGAATTCATTAAGAAAAGCATCAATTATGCATTTTTTTAAAAATAGAATCTTAAAAAAATATTTTGTAAGGAAATTAGACACACTTAGGCTTCGCACTGAAATATTTGTCCTTGAATCCAAGTCTTGGAATATCAACGTATATCCAAATTCCATGCGCACACTACTAAAATCCAAACAAGTCTCAAATTTATTCGTATTCAAATTTCAAGTCCATTCATGACAAGAATTATATTAGTTTCCAAAATTTGAAGAGAATAATAATTCTATATGTAGTCAATGCAAGCATACAATATTGTATCAAAGGTTACAAAATCCACAGACTTTCACATGTAAGATCTATTTCCACTCTTAAACAAGCCTACAACTTAGTCATTTATGTAAACATGGGTGTTACAGTTGCAAAATGTTGCCACAACTTTCACTACATTCTGGCCATTCATCTTAAACCTTCCTTAAGCCTTGCAATGGATAGCATAAGATACTAAGGACAACCCTTGGAATAGAGACAAGTATTCCTGAACCAAAAGCTCAGAACATGGTTATATATATATAACTCAACAGGCACAAATTAAAATTAAGTTATAATCTTTATGAAGGAAATAAAATAAGTGGAAAATAAGAAGAGATAAGTGAACTAAAACCCGAGGGAATTTACTCTCCGCACGAGTCTCCATACGAAGCCACCACAACAATACATTACTACCACATCTGCCAAGTGGCTCCAAAAAGGAGTCATACTTCAACATAGACAAAGGGCTCTCCACCACCTGGCCGTCTGTAGTCTAGTCCTCCCAATCTCGAAGCCAAGTTGGTTTATCGCTATCCTTCCAAACCATTCTTGCATTAAGTGAAAAACCTTCCAAATCAAGTATCCTTGGCAATACAGTGGCCCCATCACAAAAAAATCTTGCACTTTTCTTAGCATATGGAATGGAATTAAAAGTATGCCAACCAACTAAATGGCCCAAGGAATTGCAGGCAGGTCCCTCCATAGGTACATGGATATTTTCTTCTCCACCCTGTAAGCAAATGGATTTGCATCCCTCTCAGCTGCAAAATCTGGACTTGGGTGATAATCCTACAGAAGACATTGGTGTAAAAAATCTCATTCCCTATTTCCAAAATATTTCTAAAAGGGATATACAATGGGTGATGTCAAGACAGTAAAGGAAAAGCAATCCAAAGTTTGCTATGGTTTTGAATTCATTTGATTCAGAAATACCTCATCAATTTTCCTCAATTTCTTCCAAACCATCATGTTTGACCTTTAAAACATCAAACCCTATGCAATGGGCACTCGTTTCTGCTCTTCAGGTCCCAAACTCCTATTATGAGGAACTATCGAAAGACTACAAGTTCAAGCTATCCACAAAGCCAAAAAGAGGTTGTGTTGTTTTTGGGTCAATTTTCCACAACGGATATAGAATGCAAGGTTCACATAGTTGCAACGACGTGCAGTACGTCCTCTAATTCAAAATATTTATTCCCTAGAGGCTAATATCAGGTCTATGGTTGCTTTTTCTCTTGGCAGACTAGCACAAAACACACACAACCAAGCTGGCATAGTTCATGATGGAGGACTGTTGCCATTGCTAGAAATTCTTGACTCAAGAGATGGATCCCTTCAGCACAATGTTTCCTTTGAAATATATGGTCTTTCAGATAATGATGATAATGTGTATGACATTGTGAAAATAGGTTCCATTGAAAGATTACAGGATGGAGAATTGATTTCTCAAAAATCAAAGGATTGTGCAGCAAAAAACCCTAAAAAGGTTGGAAGAGAAAATTCATGGAATGGTATTGAAGCATTTACTTTATTTGATGCATCTGCTAGATACAATTTTCCAAAGACGAATTGCTTTGGACCTTGCCCATATTTGTTCTTGGAAATATCTAAGGATGACCTTCCTTGACTCCAATGGCTTGGATGTGCTATTAGGGCTTCTTGGCTGGAATGTAAACCCAAAGCACCAACGTGATGGTGTCTTTTGATTTCTTTCATTAACTAAAATGACATGCCCATCTCCTATGGTTGCTGCACCACTTCCTCCTCCTCCTAAGGTATATGTGGGGAAACAGTTTGTGAACAATGAGACTTTATCAGATGATCATTTTTTTATTGAAGGTAGACAAATTTATGTTCATAGAGTTGCACGTCTAGCATCATCAGATGCATTTCATGCCATGTTTGATGGTGGATACAAGGAAAAGGAGGAAAAAGAGATTGAAATCCCAAATATAAGTTGGAGAGTATTTGAACTAATGATGAGATTTCTCTACACATGTACAGTAGAGGTGACATTGGAAATTACACAAGATCTTCCTAGGGCTTCTGACCAGTATCTGTTAGAAGGACTAAAGCACTTGTGCGAAGAGTGTCTTGCTTAGGACCTTATTGTTGAGAATGTTGTTGGTGTTTTTTGATCTATCTGAGGCTCACCATGCAATTTTATTGAAAGATACTTGTGCTTTATTCATTTTAGAACAGAATGAACAAATGTTCAAGCTACCTGTGTATTCAGTTTTGATTGAGAGAATAATTCCAGCTATATCTAAGAATTCCTACATGATATTATTAAGTAAAACAAAAGGTGGAAAATTATCCATAGTGGTTGTGTTTTGTCATGAAATAGGTTCACTTTGTACATTGAGCGTCATATAGGAAATAAATGCAAGTTTATCCATATATTTTGACACATCCCGAGACTGTTGTTATTTTCTATGATCATTTATTTCCAAATAACTATAACGAGATTTCCTCTCCCATTGTTCTAAGAAAGCATGCAGGAAGACATTGCTGCAATGTGATCCAGATAGTGAAAGTAGAGAGAGATGTGTATGCAACAAAGATTGATGAATGTATTTTCATGAATATTGGACCTGGGCATTATGAACCCTCAAATTTCTCTAAATGGACTATGAAAACTGAGGGCCCAGACTACAACGAAGTCAAACAATGTGCCAGGGACGTTGGAATTGGTTTCATTATGTTTCGAAGATACCATCCAGCAATGAAACCTTGTGGCTCTAGTGAGAAAGGCCCTTAAAGTAAAGATGGTTTTCAATATTTTAGGCCCCATTCTGAATCCAGAAAGGGTTCATTATGCTATTTTTGGTGTTTATAACAAGAGCCTCATAAGATTGAAAAAATTGATGGGGATTTTTAGAGCTTTGGAATGCAAGGGCAAAAAAGTAGTGTGCCCATGCTACCTTTATCGATGGAGGCATATAAATGAAGAATGGGTTGCATTTTTGGAAATAAATTAGCTTATATTTTAATTATTTTCACTCATTTTCCCTCACTAGAAGTCAATTTTATGCAAGAATGCAAAAAGTGTACCTAAAAAATAGCTCTCTACCCTCATTTGAGCACTCACATACCAATTTTGGTAAATGAATATTTTGAGTACTTTTTCGGATGTTTTTTGATGAAAAACCACTTAGGAGGCATAGAAGACACCCTCATCAACCTCCAGCAGCTTTTAGAGGCACAATTGACCAAAGTATCACCATCAAATCACCTCAAGAAGCTAACACTATGCATTTGCTACAGACACGCTACACAAACACAATTTCATGCCGCATTTTCACCAAAATGTAGCATCTATGCACTCATTCATGCACCCTTATATAGACCCGTGTGAGACAATATACATGAAAACCCATAGAATTCACACACAAAATGATGTAGCTCAATCCTCCTTTTATATCTATAATATCTACAAATACTATAGGAAAACACCAATGCATTTGATGTTGGTAATTTTCACCATATCAATTCCATCCTGTGTACACAAATCCATGGCTAAAACCTTGGTTTCACTCGTGGTTTTTATTTTTCACCACATAGAACCATGGTTGCATGGAAGGTAACTGGAAATCTAGCTATAGCCACTCTCTTTACATGTCCTTCCTAGCGCTTGAAACCTTCTAGCCACACTATTAAGCCTTCCTCCCTATGATTAAGGATTAAAATAGGGAAAACCTTCTCTTATTAGTCCACGACTTTGAGACATAAATCCTTATCTCCTGTAGCACCTATTCAAGATTTTTGTAATCTTTGTGTCACCCTGCAAGCCTACGAAACTTCTTGCACTCAAACATCAATCTCGAACTTGACATTTAAATCCTACACTCAAACATCAGTCCTTTTCCTTAAGTTCTATTTCACTAGGTTCAGGAGCTTTTGGGTGAATGTGATTCTAGCTTGATAAAAAATCCTCCCCTGTGTCATTAACTTGAGAAATAATGTTCCTTTGTATCATTGTATTAAGAAACAATGCTCCCCTATGTCACTGGCTTGAGAAACAATACCCATATGTGTTGCTATATTGAGAAACAATGCTGCTTGTATCACTAGGTTGAGGAAAAATGCCCCATCATTCTTAGAATACACCTTAAGGGGTCTCAAGGGACATATAAACTTGGTATCATCTTGAGAAAGGTCAATCGATTTTTGTAGGGTGAATTCAGATAATTTTTGTTAGGTCGCACCCTATGGAAACAAGATACTAGGTGGAATAAAAGGGGATTGTAGTGGCTAATACAACAATTAGATATGCAATGGTAGGACCTATAAATATCTTAGTGTTTCCCATGAATATCTACCAAATCATTTGTGATTAGTGTTCCTTCATGGTGTATTATTTCTACCACAAGGGTACCACTACTTAGAATTGTGGAATGTTGAACTACATGAACTCCCCTTTACTGATCTTGTTTGAAACATAAGGAAGGACCTAAAGGGCATAGATTGTAAAAAGGAATTTCCTCTCCACTTTAGAATCTGATGATGCTAGGCTATAGATATTTCATGAGACTCGTTAAATATGGAGCATTTAAGATGACTTTCTCGTGTTTCCTCACTACTAGTGAGCATCCATAGCCATGATAGAGTCACCTTGAAATCACAAGAATTTATTTTCTCCTAAAGAGTGTTAAAAACCCTAAAGAGGATGCCTACATGTCACAACTAGTAAGGAAACCATTCTCAAGCCTTTACCTTTCTATGGATTGACAATTATTTAATTTTATCTTTTTTTTGTTGGGTTCAATTGGCCACAAGGTAAATGAGAAATCCTAAGAAATACTTGGGATGATTCCTTCGAGAAAATTTAAATATTTATTTTCTTGTAATATATATGTCTCCTTGATATCACTTATCAAAATGAAGCCTTCATATCATAATAAGGCCATAGTTAAGATACTGTAGGATGCTTGAGGCCTCTCAACCATTTTGGTAATTGGAACTCAACATTTTCACTATTATCAAAGTGTTCCCCATGTGGTAGTGATTGTAATTATCCATAGATAGTATGTGTGACTATGGTTATTATTAATTATTTCCATATTTCATATATAGATTCATGGTCTAACCTATGCTGTGCCTGAAAAGTAGCTTGACCAAGAAAAATTTTGTTAGAGCAATTTTAAGGACATAATTTTAAAAATAGGATATATTTATGTACAAGAATTAACTAGGTTGAATACGAAAGGAAAAAAGAAAGAGAAACTAGAAAAAAAAATAAAAAAATAAGTTTATTTTTCTATAGAAAATGAAAATTGAGGCCGTTATGCAAAATATCCTTTTGAATTTGGAAATTTACAAGGCGATGTTCAATATCTGGGAATTATAAATTTTCTTCAATAAGATGGAAAATTTATAGAAATTTAGTCTCCAAATGTGAGAACTAATAGCTTGGATTCAATCAAAATGGAATTCCTTGGTCCTCTACTATAAATATAGTCTTCCTCCAATGTGTTTTTCGGCAGACATGCCCTTTGAAATGCAAATGGAAGGCTTCAGGGATGTGCTTAGCCCATGGGAATGTTGTTCTAGCACTTGGAAAATCTTGTGCACTCAACACTGATTAGTGATATTCGTTCTCGAGAACTTAGACCAAATTGGTTATAATTCACAAGAAATACCCAATTTTGAAGGTGATACAATGAACTCAACCCTGTAATATTAAGCTTAGCCCCCTCATGAATGAATAATAGCTCAGCAAATACAACTTGCCCAAAATTTAACCAATTTTGTCTCTTGATATATGTGAAGGAAATCTGATGAATGACTTAGCAACTAATCTTAGAATTCACTCTCAACACCATGAAATGTTGTATGAAAATTCTAGTACTTGGCTTGTTGGATATATCTAGTCTCCTGGGGTTTAAAATAGGCAACACTAGCACTCAAATTACTTCATCGAAAGGCTGAGATGCGAAGAAACCATCCATAAATGCAATAATTAAGTAAAGTCTGCTCTAGAACACAATGAAATTCAATGTACTGTTGGAAGATAAATAATAACGGAGAATTTCAGCCTATGGACATTGGTGAATTCGATCCCAATTAGCAAGAAGAAAACATAT
Source organism: Pinus albicaulis (assembly GCA_034641835.2). Taxonomy (NCBI): domain Eukaryota; kingdom Viridiplantae; phylum Streptophyta; class Pinopsida; order Pinales; family Pinaceae; genus Pinus; species Pinus albicaulis. The sequence continues at coordinate 1,348,233,641 of CM076570.1, read as the reverse complement.
CTTTGTGATATATCTCAGAGGTGCCAATCTTATGAAATTTCAAGTGTGCACAAGATGATTATGAATCTCATATTTTGGGCTTTTTAAAAAGCAACAACTTAACCCCAAAGGATGATTTCCTTTTAAGATTTCAACACTATCTTTTGGTGTAATATTCTGGAACAGTGTGCTTGGCAGGATGAGCGAATGGCTCAAAGAATAATTGTGCCCACGTCCTGTATAATATTTTGGCAAATAGTGTGGATGGAAAAATCCCAGTCACTTAAATCAATCTATATTCCTTGGCACCAAACAACCTCCTAGAATGAATGCCAAACAATGCAGAGACAAATTAAAGCCAATTTTCAACGATGTCTTATATCTCAACTAAAATCTATGCTAAGAGCCCCATGGAGAATACAAAAAATCATGGTAAGTTATTCAATTCAATAATACTACACGAACTATGATATATATTAGTTTAAAAGGGTTCACTCAGCTTTGCAATCTACAAAAGCTTATGGTACTTCACAATGTGATGCTTATGGAAGTTGATGTGTGCTCTTACAACCATTTTCTTGGATGACAGTTGCTTCAAACATTATAGGAATACTCAAAAATCACAGTTCGTGTGGGAAAGCCTCAATAACCCACTTCAGAAAGAAGAAAAGGGCACACCAACACAAAACTAAATAAAAATTTTTCTTCCACACTAGGCTCCTAGGAATAAAAACCATGAACAGAACAGATATTTTCCAAGTGAAAGAGAAAAACAATACCTGGGAAGAAAGGTGTTTGAAATTTGAAGCATTAGAGAGATTTAATGCTCAACACTGGAGGAGTTAAAATGTAAGTAGGGAAAATTCCCATGTCACCCCACATAATCCTTCAACACTTTGGGCTATCCCTATTATAGGGGAATCCCTATGTAGCCTGAAAATGAAATATGAACCCAGAATACCAAAGAATGCCTTCAAACTCCGTGAAGTACATGACGATATGTAAAAACAAATATGTAATCAACTACACTTAGAAGCATGGACCAATCTCCACATTGGTCCTCCACATATATACTTATCTTCCAATTCATACCATTTTATAAGAACACGAGTCTTCTAAATGTAAAAAAAAAGATCCAAAATAGAAAACTTCTAAAATAAAATTTACCCAAAACTAGAAACTTCTTCGATTTTCCTCAAATAAAAACAACAAACCTATATTCCCAATGGGCATTCAAATGCTCTATCATTTGCCTCTAAAAAATACGTAGTTTTGTGTAGTAAAATATGGGTTTAAAAGGTATGATAGTATGATAGCCTCTTTTCTACAACTTCTGATCTTAAACTAGTAAGGCTCATGACTCAAATGTAGTTCTACACTTTTTAGGTGCACCTATTTTCTCCATCAAGAGCATCCACACAATAATAAGGAATAGTATTTCTGACCCATCACATGTTACAAATCATGTTTTTGTTTGACCATAGCATATTGTTCAAACACTTGATAAAAGTAATCTAATGGCCATATCATTGGGCTTTATTTTCTTGTAGATACTACAGGTTATGGATGTTTGTACATTGGTAACAAAATGTAAAGAGACAAAGTGTTGGTGTTTGGTAATTAAGTGTCACATCACATTAATAATGAGATATAAGATATAACATTTAATAAAAATGCCAGCAACCAACAACTGTTCCTTTTTAAGGTCCTTATAGACCATGCATTTGTTGCATTTCTAATATGGAATTGGAGGTGTTTCTTTAAAGGCTAGGTTTGGAGGGTGTTGAGAACACATCGAGCAGCATGGAAATAATTCAAGACACTTTAAGAGGGTTCACGCATCAAGTAAGGGATACAAGATATCTAGTTGTGGAAGGCTTAGCCATTAACGGTGAGGACACGCATATGCATAGAAGAGTGCATGTGGGAAAAGCCACTTGGGAGCGCCATGAAAAGCAGATGGAGATATATTCGGACATACAACAAATTAACAGTTTTGGGCGCAGACTCCATAATTATAATTTGTAAAAGCATAACAATGTCATGAGGGAGATTTATACGTTTCAAATTTTAGGTTTAAAACAAACTTGAGAGATCCATAGCATATACAAGTTAACAGATCGGTGAGTGATATGGATGCATTCACATACATAGTGATCACAAATCAGTAGTCAACGTTTATTTCGGTTCTGGTTGGATAGATAACTGATTAAATGTATTTTGAGTAGTTGAAATGTAGCAAAGGAATGTAGCAGATGAATGTTGGAAAGGAACACATCAATGTCACATGGGAAAGGAAGGTAGGCGAAGCAGGAGAATTACTTGTAACTTTAAATCACACTGAAATAGTTAACAATAAGCAGACAACATAACTGAAATTTTCATTTGGGACATGTGCAACAAATAACATACATGATGTGATTCCTAATCCAATGGGTGAGCAAAAAACTCCCGAGTACACTCAAATTGTATTTCAATTGAAACCAATAATATGCCTAGTGTGATCATCCTAGCCTATATTCCTTTCATCTTTATGGATTCAACGAAATAAGGAAAATAGGAAAATTTACACAAAACATGCATTCAAAAAACAACAATATTTTCAAAAACAACTATGAGGAAAAAACTCCACTTTATTCTTTAGTCTGAAATTTTAAACTAATTAGCAGTTGCACATGTAATCTTGCACAAACTCTAGGATTCTACAAGCCTTCATTCAAACAAGGAAGATGTTATTCATTTGAAATAAACCAATTACCTAACTATGGAATAGGCCAATGGCCTTGGTTTATGGATGTGGTCAATTCTTTGAATTGGCCCAATGTTCAAATGTGAATGATGCATCGAAAGTGCCCAAGACTTCAAAGTGCTGAAACACTTTAAAAATTTCAATGTCTGCATATTCTTAGGGTCGATACCATGCTTCTATTATAAGGAATCTAGTAGACATTCAATTAAAGGAGCTTTCATCCATAACCACAAGGTAACAAGTTACAAGGATTAGCTTCACCCTCCTTGTGGCAATGTTTGACTACCTAAACCATGAAATAGATACAGATACGAATTTCGATCCACCAAATTATTGAAATTCCAAAACCTAGATATGACGGGGAAGTGCCATATACAAAAAATACAATAGTATTTTTTAATTTTAAAACAATTCAAAGTTAAAAATCAAAACAATTCAAAGATCACAACATTAGAACTGAAATCATTAGATACTTTATAAATCTAAAGACTGAAATAATGATGCATCATGCTTTTGAAAAAGGATAACTGTAAATTCAAAATTGAGTTGGGATATATTTTATGGGTCATATGTGAACTACATACATCTAGCCATTCCATTTGACACAAAGACATATCGAGGTCATTTGATGGCTATTACTCGACATGGTATAAATCGTAATGACACAGGACCAATGTTTAGATGTTCATTTGAGGAGACTGTGGATATCCTTTTGGATGATGCTACATTCGCTGAAGAAGACCCTCTCAATGGTGTTACAGAAAACATCATGCTTGGACAATTGGCTCCTATTAGTATCGATAATTCTACCTGGTATTTGAATGATAAGATGTTACAAGAGGAAATTGCACTCCAGCTACCTAGCTATATGGAAGGTTTAGACTTTGGCATGTCACCAACTTGGTCTCATATTACAGGGACACCATACCATGATGCCATGATGTCACCAAATTATTTACTCAGTCCCAAACTAACATTTGGTGGGGACATTATTCTAGCATCATTCTTCCCGCACATAGTCGAAACGGGAAGAATGCATGCTTCCAAGTCAAAATATGATGTAAACCACCAAGACGGTGGCAAAACCTTAGGCACTCTAAAATATTGAACTATGATTGTAACAATATCTTATTTATTCACATGAAACTTCAATTCATCAACTATGGTATATTTCAATATATTAATAGTTTATAAAAAAAAGGTTTCAATGTTTACAAGCATGTTCAAACTTACAATCAAATAAAGGAAAAAACACATACAGAAAACCTGATAATAATCATGAACAAGTTTCATCTTTAACTATGAACTGTAAAGGAACTTAAAAAATGTCACACTATGAACTTGGTCAAGCGCACAAGAAAAAATATCCTGGACATGACTCTGGTTGGCAAGTTGTATTTCTCATGACGAAAGAGGATTTTTACCTGCATTGTCAAGTCATTCAAAATACATAATTATCTATAAAATAAATACAAGTAATATTTCTAGTAATTTTTACTCCAATATTCATTCTTATAATAATGTTAGAACATATGTTGACAATGTGAAAACATACCTGAATAAGCTCCTCTTCATTTCAAGAACAATTTATTGGAGTCGTCTGAGCTTGGAACATGCCTCCCATGATCTGAAAGAGTAGCAACTAAGTCAACAATGACTTTTTTGCTGCTACGTTGGATCAAGGGAGGTTTTCTCCAAGATTAAATCACTCCAATAAATTATTCTCTACTAAACAGGGCCAAACACATGAAGGTGGAAGCTCTTATGCCTGCTTCCCCCCCCCTCTCACATCACTCTCAATTCCAAAATACCCAATCTATATTTCATTTTTTACTTTCATGATCACAAAAAAAATATTCAATAACTAATTAAAAATCAATGCAACAAAAAGTACGTAAGAAAACATTGAAAGTGTATGGCATAAAAATAGTATGATAAATGAGTTTTTATATAATTCAAAAAAGGTTCGAAGTATGGTATGCCATTCATCATCTGTCTTATAATAATAGAATATTTTACATTATCATTTTTTCTTTTTCTTCTTCCTATTTCTAAATCTCCTAACTATATCATCAACATCATTGTTCTCTTCTTCTCTTTCATGCCTATCCCTCATAGTTGACCTAGTTGGGTACTCCCTACATCTAGTCTCATGCAGTGGCGAGGCATCGCCTACAAAAAAAAAAATATTAGATTTATAATTATATTTTTTAAATATCATTGAAGTAGTTCGGTAATATTAATTAAAAAAAATTGCAATGACATTATTTACCTAGTGCACTAGTCGCCACCATTGGAACCGTTACCCCATGTTCCTCTCTGATTGTAGGATGCTCAATAACAACATTCTCTGTCATTTAAACAAAAATGGTATAAGGACACAACCATCAATGTATAATTATAAAAAAGTATAAGTAGAAATTAATTACCGTCGTGGGCCTCACTGATAGCAGCACTACTGGCCTGGTCCGGTAATATTCCAAATTAGGAAAAGTAGCAATAAGGCACATAAAAATGGAAATATCAGTGAATAATATTACATAAAGATATGATACCAATATGGAGCCTTTTTATTATGCAAATCAGTAGCATAAAAGTGCAATATATTGAGGCATAAATCATATAATATAAGAAAAAAAACCTCCAATGATCAAACACTCTCAAAAGTGAGTTGTTTTTTCTATACAAGATGTCAGAGAGCTGCTATAGCACACTCATAGTGGACATAGCCACAACTAGGAACATGCAATGGTATAAAACAATTGATATTGCCTCAAGAGATACTGGAAATAAATATCAAGGCTCTATAACACCTTACCAAGGCAAACCCAAAAGGGTTTCGAGAAATACACAAAAATGCAAATGGTGAACTGCAGCCCTAGTGCTAAAGATTCACTGCAACTGAATAGCTAGGAAGATATGGCTGAAGTTGATGTAGAAATTTGTGGCTCTCCTCCAATGGATTCTCTAGGTGAAAGGCTGATCCCTTCATTGAAGATCTAACTCCCTAAATGATGCACTGAAACCACCCCTGCAACTGCTCCCTAAAATAACGTTGTATATGACTGGAACTGCACTTTAGGGGATGGTGATGGCTTCGCCTAATGCCAAAATATGAAATGATTCCCAAGGAACTTCCTTGTTGGCCTCCCAATGCAAATAATGATTCCTCCACTGAAAACATGCTCAGAAAATGGCCCTACAAACCTTGCACAACTTCTGCCCTGTAACACAGCACAACCTTGGAAGAAACTACGCTATATAAGAAGACTGAAGCTTTGGCCTGATGCCAAAATGTGTTAACAAAGCTCACAAACCTCTCCTGAGTGGGCACTCGAAGTCCTCCGAGGATGAGGGTGGGATTCCTGCTCGGGAACACCCTTGTGCTAAACAGCACAGCAGTGTCCGCTAAATAGCTAAAGAGAGCAAAAATTCATTAAGACCATAAGCATAATAATAATCAACATTCCTTCCATATTTGCCTTCCCCTTCCTTATATGCATAGTGAGCCTTCTTACCTTCGTCCCCACTCATTAAAGCCAGTACTTCCATGCAAAGACTCTCCCTCCAAAACTGAGCTGTCTCTCATTGATTATCCACTCCCTCCATACTAGCTTTGTTGATTTGGTCAAACTTGACCCTATCAACATGCTTCATCCGCTATTCAGACATAAGGGTGCTTTATCCAGCAAATTTGATGCTCCTTATTCACACTAGGAGTGATTTTATTCCACTAAGGAGATTTATAGGTCTCCCTACCCTCTTATTCTTCTAACTAAGAAGAAAAAACAAAATGTAATATTCCAACTAGCTGAAAACTAATTAGTAATATTACAGTCCTCCAATCCCAAATGTTGCTTTTCCTCAAGCAATTGTAAAGGTGAGTGTTGCAGAACTTCTCCTCCTTGCTTTGTGACACCTCCATGTGATAGGCTCTCCTCATGAACCAAGTGTTCCCCAATCAATCCATCCCTGAAATGATCCTCCCAAGTGCTCATGAGATGCATCTCCCAAGTGCTCAAGTTAACCAAATGGCTCATTCCATAAGGAAATAAGAGGTATAATTTAGAAATCATGTATTTCCCAATGTTCTCCCTGAAGCATGAGGCAAAAGGAATTTGGAGAATCTCATTCCCAATGGGCACATCCCATCCATGTTTCATCCCTCCAATTATGCCCACAACAATGATAAGAACATCATCAACATATGGGATCATAATCAAAGTCATACTAGCTTCCATATATAAGACCAGAGAAGAATTCTTGTCCCTCAAGTGAAACCAGCGTAGTTTTACTCATAACTACCTCAGAGTATGATATGATGAGTGGTTTCCCAACCACTTGCTTGCTTCCCCAATCCTCTCACATGCTTGGTGAAGGTGAATGATGTGGGGTGTCAATTGAGCACACCCTGAATAAGGTAACATCTCCCCAAAACCTCCTAAGGAGTGGCCATCCTTATCACTGCTTATGGCCCCATGTAGACCATGAAGTCTATAAGAAATAATGCCTCCTATGGGAACAATGAGCTGCACACGAATGGTAAAGGAACGCAAGTACTCATCTAGTAGATCATTATGCACAAAACATAATCCTTACCATATACTTTGAGCAAGATGGTGAAGTGGCTCATAGATGGGCCTCCCCTCATCTCCATCGGATGAGGACAGTGTTGTGACAATTCTACCAAGAAGTTGTGCCTCTCCCCAATCTCCAAATAACCCATGCATCTACTGATATTCTTGTGTATCTCCTCTTTGAAGCCCTCCCAAGTGAATCCCTCCAAGATAGTGTAATATGCCCTCATGACATCAGTGTGGCTGGAGAGAAAATCCTCATATGCTACATGTAGTATCTTCTCCTTGAGCTTAGAGGCTATAGTAAAGAAGATCCTACTCTAATAACAGATGACCCCATCTCTCACTGCATATATCCCATCTGAATACTGGCTATCAAGTATTCTGGATGAGAAGAGATCCTTGGAGTACTCCACCAATAGTTGGGATTTCCAATAAGGATCTATACTCCATAATGACAGTGCTTCAGCTCTATAATGTAAAACACTTGTCATGTTTTTGCCCTATCCTTTGCATCTCCCATGCCAAATTCATATGTTGGGATGCTACTATCCTGACTCTCTTGCTCCTCCTATAGCTTCTCATGCTCAAGTAAAGGTTGAAGTTTTTGGCGGTTAGCCTTCCATGGGAATTTGTCACCTATCCAAAACCTCCTGAGTTTGGCCAATGTATGCATTAGTGGCCACCATCCTCTACCACGTGTGGAAGATTCCTCCCAATGTGGAAGTATCTTCTAGTTCTCCAAAGCCATGGAGTGGTCTCCTTGCACCATTATGGTGCCATCTTCCATCCTTTAAACATCTTCTCTTAGCAAAAGATGTTTGGTGAAAGTGGGTAACACTGATATTCGAAGAATGTCTCCCTCCTCCTTGAGCCTACCCAAGACTCTCTTCGCTGTGCCAATTCCTCCCATGGTTCTCACCCCTCCTGGATCTATGAGTGGTGAAACATGTTGTGAGACATCGCTCATCAACTCATAGCTTGGTGGTCTCCTTGATGGAATGCCTCTAAAGAGTAATGCATCATGGCCAAATTAAGCTGCATAACTAAATGGAATGTTAGGTCCCAGCTTCCATTGGGAAAATCTTGCTCTGTCCTATGTGTGGAAGTTGTTTGAGAGGGATAAGTATGTATGCACATAATCACCTGATGCTTACAACTCCTCTTGTCTTTCCACTCCATATGTAAAGTCTCCCAATATGTGGTGACCTTCAAAGTAATCAGCCGCTGCACGCCGAATATCACATTGTTGTCCCGTATGTCAACCAAAAAGAAGTGATCAATCAATTTATATATCCCCATGGTGACAGATAATGATGGAACATAATGCATTAACTGCATGGTTCTAGATCCTAGGACCAAAATAGAAAACCCCTCAAAGTCATCAGTGGGTATTTCCCTACTCTACGTTAATTGGGCATCAATAAAGTTGTGGGTAGTCCCACTATCAATCAACACTAATACCCTTTGATCATGAATTGAACCTTGAACTCTCAAGGTTAAGTACTTGGGTGCTCCCCTCAATGATGCAAGGCCCCCTCCAATTGGATAAATGCTCCATTCCCACCTCCTGGTGGTGGTGGATCCTCTGCTGCAATCACAGTGCTCTAACCTCCTTCTAGTTCCTCTTCCTCCTCCTCTTCATCATTAGAAAATACCTCTATATAGTGTGCCTTCCCTGTTGCACATCTATGTCTGGCTCAATTATCTTCGGAAATCATCACTAAGAGGTACATTGTTTTGTCTCTCCTTTGAAGGCAGAGCCTTCAAATATTTTCCCTTTGGTGGAAAAGTGGGCTTTTGTTGAAATGGTGCCTTTGCCCTAGGCAAGGCATCTTGTAGATATCTAGCCCTTTCAACAGAATCTTGAAGGGTAGTTGGTTTGGTTGACTTGACCAACCCATGTATAGGCTCTGCTAGCCCATCAATAAACATATAGACCCTCCTAGTTGTAGATAAATCAGGAACCATAACAGAAAGTTTTAGAAATTTAGAAATATAAGTTTCTGGATTACCTGAATGTTTGAGCTTATCTATCTCAATGAAAGGTGCCTCTGGGTCTCTTTGATCAAACCTCTCCACTAACCTCTTGGTGAACTCTGAATATGCAGTCACATTGGCATGCCCCAATGTATAAAGCCCATTAAACCACCAATCATGTGCCTCGCACTCAAGGTGCAGCGCTGCTATTTTGATGGATTCCATCTCTGGTACTTGGTTCAACTGGAAGTAGATGTCTAGTTTTTCTACCCAAGATTTGGTTGTGCATTTGGATGACCCATCAAAAGTGGGTAAGAAGAATCTACCCATTGTCCATTGAGGATCATTGTTTTGAACGAATCCTCCACCTCTATTGTGATCTCCAGGTCTCCTGTTTTCCTTGATCTGAAAAAACTCTTGAAAGATGAAATGATCCTTGAATCTCTGAGATTGAGACTCATACTCAAGAAAATAATATTTAAGAGTTTCTTGTTCTTGAAACCCTCCATTTCCCACTATTAATAATGTAGGCATAGTGGAGCGTTGGTAAATCTGTTGCTTTAGTGGTTGATCATGCTAGTGATGTGAAATGTCGGAGCCTTCACCATGTATAAACCCTTTAGGGGATCCTTTATGTCTATCCATCCTCATCTCCTTGATTTCTCTTGCAATATCTTGCATAGTTTGAAGAAGAATCTTGGGAAAACCATTCTCCTCATCTCCTCCTGATAAGGGATATTTTCCCTTGTCTTCTCTATCATCTATATAATCATATCTCTGGTTTTTTTTTATATATCTATTCTCTCTATTTGTGAGAGGATCTCCTTCTTCTAATGACATTTTGGCTGAAAATTCACAGGCTGAGATAATATTATGCTCTGATACCAATAATATTACATCAAGATATGAGACCAATATAGAACCATTTTATTAAGCAAATCATTAGCAAATAAGTGCAATATATTGAGGCACAAATCATATAATATAAGAAAACAAGCCTCCAATGATCAAACACTCTCAAAAGTGAGATGTTGTTGCTATACAAAATGCTGGAGTGTTGCTACAATGTATTGATAGTGGACATAATTACAGCTGGGAGGATGAAATGATAAAAAACAACTAATATATTCCTCAAGAGATACTGGAAATAAAGATCAAGGCTCTATAACACCTTTACAAGACAACTTAGAAAGGGTTTCCGCAAATACACAAAAATGCAAATGGTGAACTGAAGCCCTAAGGCTGAAGATTCACTACAACTGAATAGTTGGGAAGATATGGCTGAAGCTAATGTAGAAATTTTTGGCTCTCCTCCAATGGATTCTCTAGGTGAAAGTTTGATCCCTTCACTAAAGATCTAACTCCCCAAATGATGCACTGAAACCACCCCTGTAACTGCTCCCTAAAATAATGCAGTCTATGACTGGAACTGTGCTGTAGGGGATGGTGATGGCTTGGCCTGATGAAAAAAATATGAAATGATTCCCAAGGACCTTACTTGCTAGCCTCCCAATGGAAAGAATGCTTCCTCCACTGAAAAATAGCTCATAAATGGCCCTACAAACTGTCCACAACTTCTGCCCTGAAACACACAACAACCCTCAAAGAAATTGTGTTATATAAGAAGACTGAAGCTTTCGCTTGATGCCAGAATATGGAAATGCAGCTCACAAACCTCTCCTGAGTGGGAACTCGAAGTCCCCTAAGGATTAGGGTGGGATTCCCACTCGGGAACACCCTTTTGCTAAATAGCACAACATTCTCCGCTAAACAACTGAAGAGAGAAAGAAGACATTCATACCATAAACATAATAATAATCAACATGCCTTCCATGGTTTCCTTCCCCTTCCTTATATGCACAGTGAGCCTCTTACCTTGGGCCCCACTCATTAAAGCCACTACTTCCATGCAAAGAATATCCCTCCAACAACGTTGTCTCTCATTGATTATCCACTCTCTCCATACCAGAATTGTTGATTTGGTCAAAATTGACCCTATCAACATGCTTCATCCCCTATTCACAAATAAGGGTGCTTTATCCAGCTGATTTGATGCTCTTTATTCACACTAGGAGTGATTTTATTCCTACTAAGGAGATTTATGGGTCTCCCTACCCTCTTATTCTTCTAACTAAGAAGAAAAAAAAAAAATTAATATTCCAATTAGCCAAAAGATAATTGGGGATATTGCAGGTCCCCACTGGAATGATGAGGTTGCACGTGAGGAAATCTTTCTGGAAATATTTCACTCTCAATGCACTGCTCTATAATTGGGTTATTTGGCTCATTGAAAGTGTTTATCCCCTGATTTAAACAAATTTTTTAGACATTAAATTTATGGACGAAAACAAACATATTGAAAGGTTAACATTTTACCTTATCGGGCATTCTAGATCTTGGGTCCTATCCCATGATTTTAATACGTTCAACTATGGATTGATAGCTGGAATGAGAAGCCATATCTTTTTCTTCCTTTGTGGTTTATGTTCCAAAGTCGTCACCCTACATTCAATATGATTGTGTATTTTTAATTTTATTTGATGGGATTACGAAAATGTTGGAAGGCGATACAATTAATTATAAGATGTTTAGCTACTTACAATTCTTGTAGCTAATTTCATGTAGTTTCCCTGGCCTATCTTGAGCTGGCCTTTTTTTTCAATCCTAGCTTTTGTTTCCTTCGAGGTGTCAGGAAACCTATCATCAAAAGATTGAAGTCAGTTATGTAGCACACTTTTATTTAAGACATAGAGAAAATTAAAGATATTGAATTAAATTTGTAATTTACCTTGCGGGTCCAGTTAGCATTTTTCCTTCTTTCTTGGTATTTTTCTCTTTTTCCATCATCGATGAGTGCTCTCCACTCCCTATCTGTAATTATGAGAGGATGCTCATATCTAGAGTTAATTTTCAAGTGCATCTTATAGGTGTTCCACATATATTTCAAATATTTTTCAACTTCCCGGGCGACTGTTGTTCTATCAAATGTGCTCACCCCAAAAAGGCCTTCTAGATAATCTAGAAGTTCTTTCTTCAGGTTGGAATTTGGGAATTCCACCTTGTGCATATGGTTGGGCCAAAAATTACCAATGCCTTGCTCTCCAAGGCCCTACAGAAATCATTGTTTCCTACACACAAAAAAGATATTATCATTAATTTAAAATAATAATCATGATAAAATATGTTTTGGATAGAGAACAGGAAACAATTTAAATATTAAAACTTACATTGGAGCTGTACTTTCTTTATAGGAATACCTTCATTTTTCACCAAAACCATTCCTAGAATGGTCCCCATGGAGGTGACATGTGTAGCTCTAGGAAATGAAATCATAAAGTTGGCCATATCACCCTCATCACTGCCACCACATTCAGTAGTTGGTCGCGTGTCTTCTTGGGGGTGCATTTATTAGATTCTACCTAAAGGCGTAAAATGTGTACAAGAGAGTTCCTTGGGAATCGCTTGACCTTGTGACCCACTACCATCAACATCGGGGACAACAGGTTGTAGAAAATGCTACATACGAAATAATTTTTTTGTTATTTTAGTTAATGTAAAAGTTATAAATCAACCTACAACAATTGATTTTATGCATAACAATAAAAATATCATTGTTATTTTTTTATTATTACCTTATATTTCTGAATTTGAGTCATAACTTGTAATATCCTTTCTTCTAATTCAGGTGTTTGAGGCACAATGTCTACCAAACACTCAATTTCCTTGTTTGCATTCAGAATATTTTTTCGTAGCAAAACAAATGGCCTTGGGGATTAATAAAAATATTCCTCGTTGAGGAAATCATGATGCCCACCATGGCCAGGCATCTGCATTTTGAACAAAATTAACATTATTTCAATTATGTAAACAATTAAAATACCTAAAGATAGAGCAAGGTTGGCACTTTACATGTTCTTCGGCTAGCCCCTTTTTGCAATCATCCTGCCACATTATAAAATAATAAGAACCATGAAATATATATATATATATATATATATATATATATATATATATATATATATATATATATTGTTAAAGATAAAGAAACTAATCTGAAAGTGAAATTTTTATTTGTTTACTTGTCCTGAGGTTATTCCCGTGCCACGATTAGTCTGCCACATTGCAATAAAATTAGAAATGTGAAAACTTGAAAAAAATATCTAACTTGAAAACACAAAATGAAAACTAAAATAATTTTTAAATTTACCTTTATAATACATAAACTTTGTGCATTTAAGAGTAAAAATTTACCATCAAATGACATTTGAGTTTAAAGAGAATAAACAGTAAATAAAAAATATTAAGATCATATCAGCATACATCACAACAAGTTCTGCACAAATCATGCCCAATGTTACCATCTTCAGTGTTGTGTCGATGCTTAGCTAGGGGATTTCAAAATCAAAACCAGTAAAACAACAATAGTGTATCAATGACATCAACATAATTGGATTAAAATAAATGATCATAAATCTGAGTAAAGATGTGAATTGATATTACTATTAAATCTTCGAAAATAACACAGGTAGACAAGAAAACAAGAGACCAGGAAAACAAAAAAGGATCAGACTGTTTCTTCTGAAATATGATAGTTTATAACCTTACAAACTCACAAGAACAAACCACATTATCACAATGTGCTATATCAAGAAGGTCACAAGATCACTGGATGAGATGTTACAATTTTTAGCTCGAGTTGTGCATTTTTACACAACTCAAGTGAGGCATCCTAATAGGGGCTATGAACTCACATAATAAGGGCACACACCCCAAGAGGGTTAACTGAGGCTACATGTTGAGTTTGACTAGCTTGGCCTTAACCATCATCGGGTGCATTGTTAAGGCACTTCTTGATGTGAATTTTGATTTTTTCCTCCAAAAGTAAAGGTCGGATTCATATTCGAAATTTTATATAAGGAACACTCTTCAACCCATTCTCATATATGAGATAGGGCTACAAATCTATGGCAAGAGCTTGAAGGCTTCCAGCATAGGATGTAGGAGAATAATGCAAAGGTCTAGATAACATATATCTAGGCTAGCGTTCATGAGTTTTAGGTCACAAGATCACTAGATTAGATGCTACAATTTTTAGCTTGAGTTGTGCATTTTAGATCAATAAGGTCACAAGATCACAAGATGATATGTTACAAATTTTAGCTTGAGTTATGCATTTTTACATAACTCAAGTGAGACATCCTCATAGGGGTTATGGACTCGCATAGCAAGGGCACATAACCCAAGAGGTTTAACTGAGCCTACATGTTAAGTTTGACTAGATTGGCCTTAATCATGATTGGGTGCATTGTTAAAGCACTCCTTGATATGAATTTGATTTTTTCCTCCAAAAGTAAAGGTCAGATTCATATTCTAAATCATATACAAGGAACACTCTTCATCCCATTCTCACACATCGACTTATCATATCTGAGATAGGGCTGTGGATCTATGGCAAGGGCTTGAAGGCTTCAAGTGTAGGATGTAGGAGAAGAATGTGGAGGTTTAGAGAACATATATCTAAGCTAGCGTTGAGGAGATTCAGCTCACAAGATCACAAGATGACATGTCACAGTTTATTGAGTTGTGCATTTTAGATCAAGAAGGATGCAAAATCACAAGATGAGATGTTACAATTTTTAGCTTGAGTTGTGCATTTTTACACAACTCAAGTGAGGCATCCTCATAGGGGTTATGGACTCGCATAACAAGGGTGCACACCCCAAGAGGGTTAATTGAGCCTACATGTTAAGTTTTACTAGCTTGGCCTTAACTATGATTAGGTGCTTTATTAAGGCACTCCTTTATGTGAATTTTGATTTTTGCCTCCAAAAGTAAAGGTTGGATTCATATTCTAAATTGTATATAAGGAACACTTTTCATCCCATTCTCACACATCGACTTCTCATATCTAAGATAGGGTTGCAGATCTATGGCAAGGGCTTGAAGGCTTCCAGCGTAGGATGTAGGAGAAGAATGCAGAGGTATAGACAACATATATCTAAGCTAGCATTGAGGATTTTCAGGTCACAACATCACAAGATGAGATGTTACAATTTTTAGCTTGAGTTGTGCATTTTAGATCAAGAAGGTCAGAAGATCACAAGATGAGATGTTACAATTTTTAGCTTGAGTTGTGCATTTTTACACAACTCAAGTGAGGCATGCTCATAGGGGTTATGGACTCGCATAAGAAGGGCACACACCCCAAGAGGGTTAACTAAGCCAACATATTAATTTTGACTAGCTTGGCCTTAACATTGATCAGATGTGTTGTTAAGGCACTCCTTGATGTCAATTTTTATTTTTTCCTCCAAAAGTAAAGGTTAGATTCATATTCTAAATTGTATATAAGGAACACTCTTCATCCCATTCTCACACATCGAATTCTCATATCTGAGATAAGGTTTTGGATCTATGGCAAGGGCTTGAATCTTCCAACGTAGGATGTAGGAGAAGAATGCGGAGGTCTACAAGACATATATCTAAGCTAGAGTTGAGGAGTTTCAGGTCACAAGATCACAAGATGAGATGTTACAATTTTTAGCTTGAGCTGTGCATTTTAGATCAAGAAGGTCATGAGATCACAAGATGAGATGTTACCAATTTTATCTTGAGTTGTGTATTTTTACACAACTCAACTGAGGCATCCTCATAGGGTTTATGGATCGCATAACAAGGGCACACACCCCAAGAGGGTTAACTGAGCCTACATGCTAATTTTGACTAGCTTGGACTTAACTGTGATCAGGTGCATTGTTAAGGCACTCCTTGATTTGAATTTTGATTTTTTCCTCCAAAAGTAAAGGTCGGATTCATATTCTAAATTGTATATAAGGAACACTCTTCATCCCATTCTCACATGTAGACTTCTCATATCTGAGATAGGGCTATGGATCTCTGGCAAGGGCTCGAAGGCTTTTAGCGTAGGATGTAGGATATGAATGCAGAGGTCTAGAAAACATATATCTAAGCTAGCGTTAAGGATTTTCAAATCACAAGATTACAAGATGAGATGTTACAATTTTTAGCTTGAGTTGTGCATTTTTACATGACTCAAGTGAGGCATCCTCATAGGGGTTATGGACTTGCATAATAAGGGCACACACCCCAAGAGGGTTAACTGATCCTACACGTTAATTTTGACTAGCTTGGCCTTAACCATGATCGGGTGCATTGTTAAGGCACTCCTTCATGTGAAGTCATTGGTTCAATTCCCTGCCCTGATTCAGGTGATGTATTTGGACATGATCACGAACAGTGTGGTCCTACCCAGCTTACAAAAAAAAATGTGTTTCAAATAAATTTCATTCAAAATTTTTACATCAGACTTACTAGTTCGAGACTGTGGGAATCAAATTTATGAAAAAAAAATGAAACTGTGTTCAGTTTCAGGCTAGCAAAAATTTCTACATTTCTGCCCAAATATCATAAGAACCCACTATAAATTGGCCCAGGTAATTGTGAACAGCATACACCCAATGAAAAGTAGCACCAACTTCCTCTGCAGTGCCAATTAACTCCACAATGGTATAATACGATCAATTTTAGATAACAATGAATCTACAAATGTAGCTAAACAAAAAGGCCAACATTTGATATAAGTTTTTGCTTGAGGAGGATGCTCAAGAACAATGGAGAGAGAAAGAATGAACTTCAATTTTGAAGTGAAGTCCTAATCTTTCCTTTAGTCTATTTTATGACTTAGTGTTGTTTCACTTATTAGCATTGTTATGAAAGCACATATATTCAAAGGAGTTATTTGTTAAAAAATCATAGCTTACTTCTTAAGTAGTATAAGGGGTCATAAATTTATGTTGAAAGGTCATTATTAGGAAATCATGTTTACAAAATATTCATTGTAGCGAGTTGGGACAATTTTCCCAACCATCATCTCACCAAGGCCTTGATTAGTACAAGAGACATCCCTTTTTTTCAAACTGAGTTATCATTACGAGTGGAGGAATCAATGTTAGCATTCTGCTTCAACCTCCATTGTATTAATCACCTATACATCTAAATATAAAATTCTTCTTGATAAAATGATTTCATGCCTTGTCAAACTGCGTTAGCATTACGAGTAGAGGCATAATTACTGGCCATTTTCTTCTACCTTATTTCTATTAATTAATTATACATTTAAATTTAAAATTGTGCTTGATAAAGATGATTTCACCCTTAGTACTCTCTTCTCTTGATTTTTTTTATGTGTTTTCCTTTTCATTTGAGTCAAGTTCACATTGTTGAGCCATTTCATTGTCAACACTCTAAACTAATAGCCACAGAGAAAATCATTCTCAACACCCTCTCAAATGAATTCTTCCAAGGTGACACTTGTGTCATTTAAGACTCTAACAAGTTCAAGTTGGTGATCTACTAACTAAGATACCAGTCCATTAAAACAAATTTTCCTTGTTGATCAATATTGACTCATAAGTCATTGATTTATTAAATGTTAATAGGCTATGGGTGGAACATTATATCAAAGAGTGAAATATTTGAAGAGATGGTCGAAGCGAAACAAGGTAAAGGAAGTCACATGCATAAAAGCCAAAGGCGGAGTTAATATGAAAAGGCTGAAGTATAGAGCAAAGGGGGAGTAGTAATTTTAAAAGGCGCAAGGTTTCTTTATGGTGCCACTTTCCATCGCAAATCGCACCCATCGCAGATCCGCCCCATCGCAAAAGCGCAAAGTGCAGTTTTCTGTTTGTGCCACTTTCCATCATCGCACTTTTCGCCTTTGCAATTTGCGATCATCGCAAATCACACCCATCACAGATCCACCCCATCGCAAAAGCGCAAAGCGCAGTTTTCTGTTTGTGCCACTTTCCGTCATTGCACTTTCCGCCTTTGCGATTTGCGCTTTTCGTATTAGGTCCCACCTCGTACGTTCATTCCCGTACCCCTCATGCGCATTTCCATTGCATTTCATGTGTTTCCTTTGCATTCCCACCAAAGTCTGAAGGTTTCACATTTTACGTTAAAATTTCAAAGTTTCATATGTATTCCATCATGTGCATAAGTTATTCCACGGACCATTCTCCACCGTCCATCCCCACCACTAGACCAGGATCGAACGGCCCACGATGCATTTCCCCACCAAACCCTATCATACACCGTACCATTGCCTTTTTCACCATTTTTACGCAGAAAACACTGTTCGACCACCACCGCGCCATTGTTCTCCAGTCCTCCATAATCACCCCCCGCATGCATGAATTTCATAATCAAGTCCATTGTTTTGCAGGGTTATAAAGAGGGGAAGGCCGCCAGGATTACACAGTCCCTATTTGCAGCGGCAAGTCTTCACAGACAAATCTTCAAGGGCCTTATAGCAACTTGCAGACAGCGCAGACCGTTTTGATAGAGTATGAGCCGAAATCACAGAAGCAGGGCTTCCATCATGCTGGAACTCCAGTACTCCTTCTACACTCCGACCATTAACAGAATATTAAGCATGTCTGCGGGAGGAAAGAAACCGAATGGATGTCTTGTCAGACAAGGTGCACATTGTATGCCAGCCAGATCGCCATCTCATCAGCGAACATCCCACCATCAGCATCAGCAATGGCCTCAACCCTTCCACACCTATGAAATCATGTCAACTCATGATTCGGCCTCAGCGGCCCATTTACTTTTTACTGAATTAGTTACTTTTAAGTTTCGAGTGGGCTGTTTGCTCCACTCTAGCATTTTACTGTTACCAGACTTTTGTTTAAATTCTTGTTTTAAAAACGGCCAAGGGCCTGACTATCCATGATGAGAGGCCTTATTCCTCATCATAGGTTTTTTTGTTCTGATAAGGAAATTTAACAGATTTTGGTCATGCGAAGAAGATATTTTCTCAAAAATATCTTCTCGCCGAGATAGGAAGAGGACTATATAAGGAAGATCAAATGAGAAAAATGGGTTCCAGATTTCCTGAAGAAAATGGCAGTGTAAAAGTTTTTGTAGGCTTGTCGTGGAATTATCAATGCAAATACACAAATCCCGTGGGGTTTCAGCGAAGAGAAGTTCTAGTTATGTATGAGGAGTCCAGTCTTAATGCTATATAGTTCATGACTCTTTCTTTGTGATATTGTATCATTGTTCTCTCCACTATTTTCAATCTCCTTTTATCGTGTCTTGGAATGCGAGTAACTTGCCACCTCGGGTATGAATTTATCGCTATCTGATACTCATGCTTTACTGGTCTATGTTTCTTTAAATATGGCTCATACACGATATGTCGTTCCACCTAACACATCATTCATATTTCCTCTGTATTAAACATCATGGAATGTTACTCTCACTGAACTGATTGATATGTATGGATTCTTAGTTCCTAAGCCCATATTATGTTGAAATATGTTTTTTGAGCACCATTTCATGGGTAGTTAGTACTCCCCTTTCACTTTCTGCGCCCCAAATATTTTTCTGTTTAAAATACCTATATGTCTTTGAGAAACTGGCCCTCTCTGATGAAAGTTGTCTCTAAGTTTTCTGAAGTATATATGTATTGAAGATTCCCTTCTTGTCTTTACAGAGTCTTTATAACTTGCTAAATCCGAAGGTAGTTTGGTCCCATCCATATGATGATGCTTTGCACAAGTTGAAAAGGTAGAGAGTCCTAAGCTGATAATAAGCCTGAAATATACTTTATACTCCCTACTGTTTAAGATGTCCTAGGCACTGGTCTTTGGCAACTCAAGGCTGTCTCTAAAAGCTACAACAGTCCTTATGAATGTATTCATGCATAAAAAGTTAGAATTAACAAGTAATGGATTCTCATAATACGTAATGATGTTATAGACATTAACTTGTATAACATTAACATTAACTTTTAAATAATGCATCCACATGGAAGGAAATGAAATCCACATTCCAAAGCGAGAACATGAAAACCGCAATCAATCAAGCTACCTTGTTCCTGTAATTTCCATGAACTGCTAAATTTCAGAATTTTACTTTTAACAGAAAAATAAATAAATAAATAAATAAAATAAAATAAAATAAATAAATAAATTCAGCCGAAGTAAACATCAGGAGTGTAGAAATATGAAAGAGATTTTGGAACTTTACGACAAGGATACAAATATGTAATTGAATATTCATACATATTCTTCTCGATTCATAATGGAGTATATGAGGAGACAACTTAGAATTTGGTTAATTTTTTTTCTTATAACCTATTGCAGTTCTAAGTACATTTTAAATATCTTGGTTCTCCTTTGAAGCCAGATGGACATCAAAAAGTTGATTGGAGTCGGTTCCTCAGTAAGATAGAGACAAGAATAAATCACTGGTTTAACAGGTGATTATCCAATAGTGGTCAACTCATGTTAATGAGATAAGTACTGGAAGAAATTATACTCTATTGGAATTATTTGGCCCATATCCTGAAGGATGTTATTTAAAGGATTGGAAGGGTGTACAACAGGTTCTTAGGGTCAAACAACCTAGAAAAATAAAATATCTATTTGGTGAATGGGAGGCATTAGAATTAGCTAGGTCAAAGTAAGAAGGCAGATGGGACTTAAGAACATCCATATTTTGGATTCTCACTGGAAGATACCCCAGGAATTGTCTAGGGATGGAAATTATAGATGAAAAACACATAAAGCCTTGCAATATTACTTATTGGATAAGAAATTGAGGAAAAATGAAAACAAAACAAATCAGTGGAAGGTTTTGGTTCTTTTGTTTCCAATCATTGGACAATTTTTATTGTGGAAATTTTGGAATGGTGAACGTATCTAGTTGGCTATGATGTAATGTTAAGGTGTGATAAAGTTTTTCGACCTGAGGATCTAACTATTTTTATGGGAGATAGAGGCTTTATGTACATTAATCAAATAAGCAACCTGAATTCTACTAATGTTTCATCTAAATGATGGAAGCAGGCACACAATCTGGAGTGGGTAGAAATACATGTTGGTCTATGGAGAAACTTTGTTGAAACTCTTTAAAAGGATCATGTACAACTACAAGAGAAGCCCAAATCCATAGCCTAGGGTTACAAAAAATTTGGATATTATTACTCTGCAAGGTTAGGATATAGAAAACAGTTTCCTACAAACCCTTATGGCCTTGTCTAGTGATGCAAGGAGATATGGAATAACAGGAACTGAAAAAAATCCATATCTTTCTATGGCTGGCATTAAAGAATAAAGTTTTGACTTGGGAACCAGTTCAAAGGAGAGGTAGATATAGCCTTGGCCATTATTACAAGTACATAAAGATACATATGAATGGGCCATGGTCACATGTACATATCATACCAATAATTTTAACATGTAATGGTGCAACTTAGTTTTCTAGTAATCAGGTTTCATTTTTTAGTGTGTCATCAATTTATGCCACTACAAGGAAAATACCCTCTACCAAATGTTTTTGAGGAACCCATTATAAAAATAGCCCAGATATCCATTTGTAGTGGAGGTTTCTAGAGGAGGTTCAAAGGCGGAGGTGTTTTTGGATTTTTTTTGTCCGGTGCATTTCTAATCCTACACTGCACCGGTGCATTCAACTAGAAAAGCTCAAGCACATACTACAAATTGGCACATCAAGACACCGTGCTCTCCATACAAACCCTTCAGTTGTGTTTCATTATTGAATTGCACCAGTGGTGTACATAGATTCAAGCCTGGTGCATCATAAAAACCCGCGGTAAACTGAAACATCCCTGGTGCTTTTAGAAGAAACTTCCTGGTGCGCCTCAGAATCCTACGCACTGGAACAGGGTTAAATAAATAAATAAAAATAACAGCCAAAAAATCTACATTTTCACTTCTTCAGCGCTCCATAGCTCTCAAGAACCAATGCGAATTTCCCTTGTGTGAGGCGCCCTACCATTGGTGCTCCCATTGCATGCACTACTGTCATCCATTTCCTGCCATCTTGATTTTGAATTTTCGAAAAAGGTGGGAAAAAATAATTTTGAAAATTATTCAGAAAATATGCCTCATCGATGCCCAAATGTACAGATATTTTACTTGTTTATCCATAATCAAAATTTTTAGCAGATTATATTTCTAAAAAAAACTTAAAATTCACCCTTCCTTTAAAAAAAAAAAAATTCCCGCTTGGTGCACTCGAGCCGTTCGGCTCGCACCATTTCGCGGTGCTTCCTATAAATTTACAGGCAGCACTGTGACTGGTGCTAACGATAACCACACTAGTTCCAGTGTGGTACCAAAAAGGCACACCTTGATTTTTTTAAATATATAAATGGCAGTGCAGTGGGTTAACCAGCTGCATTGTTGACTATGTCCAATTTCGGGAGGGCGGTGAGATGACCAAACTATGCGCCCTAAGGTAGATAATTTAGTTAGCGCACCGCCCTTTGGAAATCGGTACATAATCAACTGTGTATTAATTTAAATGACAACATCATTGACGATGTGCTGATGTCAGGAGGGTGGTGCACTGATTAAACTATACGCCCTGGGGTGCATACGTTGGTTAGCACACCGCCCTCCCGATACTGGTACATAGCCAATGGTGTTGTCAGTTAAACCACTACATTGTTGTCCATGTAATGATGCCATGAGGGTGGTTTATTGAGGAAACTATTTGCCTCGGGGTGAGTATTTTGGTCAGCGCACCACCCTCCCAAACTTGTACATAGTCAATTGTGTGATCGGTTAAACGACCGCTCCATTGACCATTAAGTAATGTTTGTTGGTGCTTTGACATAATTATCCACCCCAAGATGGATAGTTTCGTCAATGCACCGCAGGAGAAATTACCTTTCATGTTGTGCGGTGAGCTAAAAATTTCTAGGCACACCACAGACAATGCGTGATAAAAACAGATACACTAGTACTGGTGCGTGACTATTTTTTTGGCTCACCGACTGATTTTTTTTTTTCAAAAAAAATTATACATATATATTTTTAAATACATGTCTCATTTAAAAAAAAAAAATTGTATTTAATATGTGAATCATTTAGCGATGTCAAAGGAGTGAAGAGAGGGAACAACAGGAACATATGGCAGACCAGTATAACGTGGTGTTGGAAATATGATGCAATATGTTGTCCTTGATGGAAACCTACTTGATGAAGTTGTCCTTGATGGAAACCTACTTCTCGAGTTTCCTTTTGATAAGAAACATATGTGTTAAAGACATAAAAATGATGTATTTAAAGGTCATTTCAGAAGTGGCAGAGAAAGGAAATCTAGTTAGGATCAGAGAAATAATAAATATAAATGTCACAATGTATATGCATGTTTGATGAAGGCAACCCGCATACATACGCCAATTGGTATATAGGCAATGCACGTATACATCCAGAATTAGTATATTCAGAGTTATTATGAAGAGAAGTCACATATACACGTGGGTATGAAGAAGAAAAGTCATGTATTCCTTTTGTGCTCTAAAATTATGATACCAGGGGGCACTACCATGTTATTATCCCATAGTATTGAGCGTTGTGTTGTCTATTTGATCCGTCCAAGAATACCATCGGAACTTGTGTGTTTTTGGCTCATGGTATTGGTAAAGGATAAAACTATATAAGGAGAAGATGATCATAGTGCATGAGGTGTGCAGGTGTTTGGCTATTGAATTAATACTTCACACTCAAGTATATCTGCATGGAATGGGTCATAGTTTATTGATAGATATGAAGTAATAATGAACCTATGAATACAATGATAGAATAGGATCTCTAGACCTGAAATGACTATGTATTTTCTACATATGGTTATGAAATTTTTAGATCTGTGATCTAGAGAATGTTTGCTGAAGTGAAGGTTAAGATCTGAGCTAATTATTTGTTTTGAAGAGTTGCGTAGTCCCAAAATAGTTGCAAATATAAGTAGGTTCGTCTCTATAAAATTGCATATATACGCAGGTTCATTTTAGCAAAAGCGTGTATGGAATATAGGGTTTCGATGAAGTGTGTGGAAGGAAATTTCTGATCTATTTTGTTGTATTACTGTTGTTTGTCAATGATATCTTCATACAGATCTAGGTTGTTTGAATACTAATTATGCTGCTAGTTTATTATTATTAAATATCAGTTGTTGGTTGGTTGATTGATGATTAAGTGAATGATTTGATAATGGTATGAGTTTCAGTTTGATGTATGTTCTTTGAGCTTAAATGTGTGGAGTGGGTCCAGTCTGAAAATCTGATGAAAAGAGGCCTATAAGGTGTATTGTGCTAAAGCTGCTAGATCCAATGTGAAAATTGATGAAACGTGGTCAACAATGGTGTTGAGGGTCGAAGCCTTCAATGAGGGGGTCATAACTCCCTTCCATTGGTTGCTGGTAAATAGGATCAGGCGGTAGTATCTCCCTCCTAGGAGTGGCTGGTAAATGAGAAGCAGGGGGTCATAGCTGCCTTCAAATGGTAGTTGCTAAACAAGATCAGGGGGATGGAGCTCCCTTCCAGTAGAATTTGGAGAACGAGAGAAGGTTGCAGCCTTCTACAGGTGGCTACCTGTGTGCTGGTATGAGTCTGGGTCAATACAAGATTGTAAGAAGTTTTCGTTATAATAAATATTGGAGATAGAGATGGCAACAGTAGTGGATTTCTCTCGAATTGGGTTTCCACCTTAAATCCTGGTGTTCATGTGTGTATATTATGTGTGATGCTTTATTCTGTTCTTACTGCACATGGTTACTACTTTCTAAACATCTAATGAATGAATGATGCATTGATCTAAGTAAAGAATTATCTAGATAATAAGATCTTTGGGCATACGGAAGTTTATTTAAAGATATCCACTTGTATACACTAGTTGGGTTCATTAAAGTCATGTATAGAATTCAGTAAAGAAAAAGTAAAATTTTACAGTGAGATATAAATATTGATTCACCCCCCCCCCTCTCAGTGTTTTCCGAACAATTGGTATCAGAGCAGGGTCCTTTAGAACAAGCTTGATCGACGCCTGAAGGAGATTTTTCGCAATGGGAAGTCATGAAGGAGTATTTTCTATCAAGCCACCACTATTCAATGGAAGTAATCTATTATTCTGGAAGATACGAACAAGAGCTTATTTGCAAAGTCTTGGGGAAGACGTATGGGGAATCGTGGAAGGAGGATACCGTTATCCAACAAGTGTTCCTACATATGCAACAGAAAGGAAGAGATATGAAATCAATGCAAAAGTTGTCAATTCTTTATTAGGAAGTCCGTTAGAAACATAATTTTTCAAAGTTACGCAGTTGAATTCAACAAAGGAAATATGGGACAAGATCATTTAGTGTTATGAAGGTGATGCAAAGGTAAAAAGTGCCAAACTTCGAACTCTTAGAATGGAATATGAAAATTTCAGAATGCATGATCATGAAAGTATTGAAAGTTTATTCCTAATATTAGCTGAGATTGTAAATTCTATGAGGAATATGGGTGAATATATAAAATACTAAACTTTATTAGAAAAGATATTGAGATCTCTAACTCCAAATTTCAAGTCAAAAGTGTCAGCTATTGTAGAAAAACAAGATCTGCAAACTCTCACTATTATTCAACTACGTGGTATTCTGATTTCTTTTGAAATGAGAAGAGGATGTCCCTTACAAGTCTGAGAAGTTGCTTTTAAGGCCTGTGCAAAAGGAAAATAAAAGGAAGTTCTTAGGGAATCAAGTTATATATCAGAAGAAGAAGAAGAAAATTTAGTAAGAAGACTTCAACCAGGTACTGGAAGATTCAGAGGTAAGCTTCAATTTATGTGTTTTTCTTGTGGTAGAGTTGGTCATTATGCTGCTAAATGTCCTTATAAATAAAATCATGATAAAGGAAAACAATTTGAAAAAGGAAGGATTTATTATACAAATGAAGATAATGATGGATTGTCAAATGAAGAAGAAGATTATGATCAAGATCTTCAAGTACTCATGGCATGTACCATGGATGATGATATTTCCTTAAAATAAAAGGATTTGGTTATTGAAGAATTGCATAGATCATGAAAGAAAGGATGCTTTCATGGATGTTGTTTCTATTATAACTTTTTTGGGAATAAGGCCACTGATTCTAGGTTAAGTATGATGAACAGATCTAAGAAGTTCTAGCACACAATAAGAAATTACAAGAAAATATGGAAAAGAAGAAGCACCGATCCAAAACGTAGTGAATATTGACCCTACTACAGTCATATGTTTCTAAAGTTTACTTCTCATAATGACTGTAGAGGTAATGTGAGATACATTATAGGAATCAATAATGTATCATCACAGGGGGATAAATATATGGTGATTCCCGTGCTTGGTTTGGTAATACTTGTTGTGCTTATTTCTAAACATTACATCTAATGTGACAACAGAAGACAGGTACAGAATGTATAAATCCAGGAGGATACGGAGTTGTGAAATTTTCAGTATTTCACTTTTTGTACGCGGGTTTCATGAACTAAAGCCACGTATACATGTGAGTTCCAATGGTGACATTTGCATATGTTTTTCTCTGATAAGAAAAATAGTGAGGCAGACTCAAGAAAAGTTTCTGATATGCTACTAATAGTAGTAATTTTATTGATCTGATGTTGATGGTTATATCTGCTGATATGATATTAAGTTTTGATTATTTGATTGACGAATATGCTTTGATGAATGAGTTGTTGTGGAGATCAGGAGCACAATTTTAGGGGGAGAATTAGCCTTGCTGAGAGTAATGCATTGTTGGCATTATGTTGGTTATTAATTTATGATCTCTCTCTTGATATCCTTTGGTATTGGTTATAAAATAGAAACAAAAAAATCATATCTGTAATTTGATGAAAAGGTCATGTTGAGACCTATGATGTAAAATTGTTATATTCAGTCATGTAAGGACTTGTTCAAATTTGTAAACCCACTTGGTTGTGTAGTTGAGTCAAATATGTAATTTCACTTGGTTGGATCATTGATGTAAGTATAAGTCCTTGGTGATAGGAAAGGTAATACTCGCTTGAGTTATAGAGTCATGTACTTCATTGAAAAATATTTCTAAATATTCAACATCAACTCAGGGGGGGAATTGTAAATTCAGTGCACATTAGATCTATAGAGCTCTTCTTTCTACAAGGGAAGAGAAACCTTGTTTTGGTTTTGATCCACCCTTTGCCCTTAATGTCAAAGGGGGAGAGTATCTTGGTGTTTGAATAATGGTTATGATTAATGTATCTATTTTTTGTGGTGATCAAACACCATCATGGTTTCCAGCAAGTCCAAAGGGGGATATTGTTCGCAATATGATGCAATATGTTGTCCTTGACGACAACCTACTTGATGAAGGTTTTCTTGATGGAGACATAATTAATGAGTTGCCTTTTGCTAAGAAAAATATGTGTTAACGATGTAAAAATGATTTATCTACGGGTCAGTTCAGAAGAGAAAAAGAAAGGCAATCCGGTTAGGATCAGAGAAATGATAAGTATAATATGTCACAATGTATACGCATGTTTGATGAAGGCAACCTACGTACATACACTACTTGGTATACATGCAACCCGTGTATACATCCATAATTTGTATATTCATAGTTATTATTAAGAGAATTCATCTATACACGCAGCTACGAAGAAGAAAATTCGTGTATGCCTTTTGTGCTCTAAAATTATGATAGTAGGGGGAATTCCCATGGTATTAGCCCACAATATTGAGTGTTCTGTCATCTATTTGATTCCGTCGAAGAATACCATCGACACTTGTGCGGTTTTCGCTCATGCTATTGGTAAAGGATAAAAATATATAAGGAGAAGAAGATCATAGTGCATGAGGTGTGCAGGTGTTTGGGTATTTGAATGAATACTTCACTGTAAAGTATATCTGCATGGAATGGGCCACATTTTATTGATAGATCTGAAATAATAATGCACCTATGAATACAATGATAGATTAGGATCTCTAGACTTGAAATGACTATGTATTTGTTAGATCTAGTTATGAAATGTTTAGATCTATGACCTAGAAAATGTCTACTGAAGTGAAGGGTAAGATCTGAGCTAATTATTTATTCTAAATAGTTGCGCAGTCCTAAAATAGTTGCAGATCTATAGGAAATTTCATCTCTATAAGTGTGTATATACGCGGGTTTGTTTCAAAAAAAGCATGTATGGAATCTAGGGTTTTGGTTGAAGTGTGCAGAATGAAATTTCTGATCTATTTTGCGGTATTACTATTGTCTATCAATGATGCCTTAATATAGATCTAGGTTGTTTGAATACTGATTATGCTGCTAGTTGATTATGATTAAAGATCATTTGTTGGTTGGTTGATTGATGATTAAGTGAGTGATTTGATAAGGGTATGAGTTTTAGGTTGATGTATGTTCTTTGAGCTTAAATGTGTGGAGTGGGTCAAGTCTAAACATCTGATGAAAAGAGGCCTGCAAGGTGTATTGTGTTGAAGTTGTTGGATCCAGTGTGAAAATTGATGAAACGTGGTCCACGGTGATGTTGAGGGTTGAAGCCTTCAGTAAGGAGGTCATCGCTCCCATCCAGTGGTTGCTGGTAAATGAGATCAGGGGGTAGTAGCTCCCTTCTAGGAGTGGTTGGTAAATGAGAAGAAGGGGGTTGTAGCTCCCTTCCAGTGGTAGTTGGTTAACGAGATCAGGGGGTTGGAGCTCCCTTCCAGTAGAAGCTAGAGAACGAGAGAAGGTTGCATCCTTCTACAGGTGGGTGCCTGCGTGCTGGTATGAGTCTGCGCTAGTACAAGATTGTAATTAGTTTTATTTATAATAAATATTGAAGACAGAGATGACAACAGCGGTGGTTTTCTCCTTAATTGGGTTTCCACCTTAAATCCTAGTGCTCACATGTGATGATTTATTCTATTCTTACTTCACACGGTTACTGCTTTCTAAACATCTGATGAATGAATGATGCACTGATCTAAGTAAAGAATTATCTACATAATAAGATCTCTAGGCATATGCAAGTTTATTTAAAGATAGATGTCTGTATACGCTAGTTGGTTTCTTTAAATTTGCGTATAGAATTCAGTAAAGAAAAAGTAAAATTTTACAGTGAGCTATAAGTATTGATTCACCCCCCCCACCCCCCCCCCCGCCCTCTCAGTATTTTTCCCAACACATGGTTCACCTGTGGGAGGCACGAGAGAGGGAGAGACTTATGTACCCTAACCCTGTTACAGAAACCACCTAGTTTCTCCTAAGGGAGGTAGGCCTCCTCATGTTCTATGAGGAGGCTGCATCCCTGAAGTGCCAAAATGGGTTATTGCGACAACTTATCTTCAGGTGGAATACCCATCGACAGGATTTCCGGGTTGGTTCTAACCAGTGGTACACACCCACTAAGGAGGACATGTATTTTATTATTGTCCTATCTAAGAGAAGGGAGTATTTTCCCTTGTTCCTAGAGGTCCCCGTCGGCTATGCAATAGAGAGTTAGTTGGTGTACTACTAGAGATACATTAGCACTGATATACTGTCTCCTATATATTTTCAGGCCTCCAGTGGTCAGTTACGTATTTCTTCATTTGGTGCAGAGGTTGTGAGGTACCTCTCACTACTATTGTTGACCATTTCACACCATACCAGTGATAGGAAACACATTAGTTGCCCACTTTTATTTTATGTTTATTCTTTATTACATGTGCCACGACTTGTGAGGTGGTCTAAAAATTTTTTGCAGCATTTCTATACAGTTTTAGATAGATGTCATTCTCAATCACAAGGGAGGGTGACCTTCCCTTTTGCTTCAGATCTATTTTGTTTATTTTTTGAGAGGTTTCTGAAGACAACACCTACTTTTGTTCGACAATCTCAAAGGCCAATGCTGCACATACAGATGGAGATGTGGGGCCAGATGATGCCCAAGAGGGGCGAGTTTGACTTTTCAACGAGGATATCTCATGATGTACTAGAGTTGCTATCCATTATTGATGATCATGCCTTCGTTCTAGTGCCATGTCTGTATGCTTGTTTGGATTGGAGAGGGTGTGCCAACATCCTCTTCACAGTTGATGAGCCACCGGATGAGAGAGGCAATATTAGTGTTTTCTTTAAATTTATTCTAACACGTTCTCTAACTTGTTTATATTTAATTGTTTAATGAAATTTTCTAATTATTTTTGTGTACTTATATATATTTTGTATATATTGGTTCATTTGTTGGCGATGAGATGCCACCACAACCAAATGATCCAAGTGTAGATCTTGCTGACGATCAGGAGATGGTAGATGCACAGGATCAGGCCAATGAAAGACTTGGTCCTCATGATCATGCACACGTACTAGTGGGTGTGAGGTGTAGGCCTGGCACTATATTTAGGATGGATTTTGGTGACCAACTTTGTCAACCCCTAATGGAGGTGGGAGTCAGACTGGTCACTATCAGAGAGATACATGTTGATGATAGGCTGACATCAATATGGAGAGGCATGCCATATGATATGTTTTCCCTGATGTGGTATGTCATTGGAGCTACCAGCTTAGTGGCGCGATTGAGGAGGGCCCTTCGACTTAGGCGTGGTGGAGATGCAGTACGTCGATAGTCGAGTAGTGCATCATCTGATGATCAGGATCAAGGGAGTGATCATCGTTCAGCTGGTACTCCACCTCCTCCTCCACCTCATGCCGGAGATGAGCAACCTGCAACATGAAATAGTCATGATCATGAGCAGGAACCTGATCCTGAGGAAAGCACAAGTCCATCTAATGTTAGCTACCTATATTACTAGTATAGTCCCTTATTGTTGTTAGTGTAACCCCCTTATTGTTATTATTGTACCCCTATAACCCACATATTGTTATTATTGTGCTGTTAAATTATTATTGTTAGGTCGGCTAGGATTACATTGTGGCCCCACTAGGATTACATTATGGCCCCATGGACTCCTATATCTAGAAAGGAGGTTTTGTAATTTGTATCATCCAAGAATTTTTCATTAATGTAATGTATTGGAGGTTGCCCCCTCGAAGTGGCTTATTTATAAGGCATTGATATCTCTTTTCTTCTATTTTTGGAGTTGGTTTCACAACATTTGGTATCAGAGCTTTGGATTCTAGGGTTTCGCTGCTCCAAACAGGTCATCGTAGCATTTTCGCTATAAATTTTTTTCTACGAAGTATTATAAGTTGAATTTTTTAGGGTGTGAAGCTAAAATCGTGAGGAACATCATCAAAAACTTTTAGAGCTTGGTTCAAAATATTTTCGGAGATATGATCTATGTAAGTTAGGTATTTTTTTAGGATCCTCAACTTAATCTAAATAGGTCATCGTGGAATTTGCGCTATAACTTTTTTCTAAGAAGGTTCAGAATCTGAAATATTTGGGGTGCGAAGTTGAAATCCGGAGGAAACTCGTCGAAAATTTTCAGAGCTTGGTTCACAATCTTTTTGGAGATATGATCTGTGGAATGTAGTGCTTTTTTAGGCTCCTAAATTTTATCTCAAAGAGGTGATCGTGGGGAAATATTCATAACTCTCTCTCTGAGCATCGGATTGGAGTGCCTGAAAAGGAGGTCGCAAGTACACGCAGTTTAGTTTCTTTTCTATTAATTTCAGAGATAAAATATGAAACAGTGACACATGGAAAGTCGTACAAGTTCGCTCTACTGAACCAGTCCATAATTAGCTCATTGTGGGAGATTGGACATAACTTTGTCTTGGAGAATCCAAATCAAGTCAGACCTATGGCATTCGAAAGATAATTCAGAAGGCTACCTTAGTGCCCAATTTCAAATATTTAAGAGCCGCAATCAAAAATATAATCCAATTTCAATATTGAGCTCCTCAAAAGCAAGAAAAAGGTGTGTATTTTTTTTTACAAATTGCATAAGTCTTGTTTGAAGAATCAATTTGAATTGATTCCAAGGGCATATTGTAGAATATATATCAGTATTGGGTTAAAACAAAAATGCCCCATAAAAATAATTCAACACCCATTAAGCCTTCAGAAGGCTCTACTATGACTCATGAAGATGAAGAATTGCAACATGATCTATCAAAAATTACAAGAGCAAGTGCACTGAATTTCGCTCTCGCAAAGAGCAACAAAAAATGAAATGGATGTTTTGAAGAAAGGCGTGGAAGCGAAGATGGATGGTTTGAAAAATGGTGTGGAATATAAGATAGATGGCATGGAATCTAAGATGGCTGACATGGAAGCTAAGATCGATGAAAAAATGAAAGACAACATGGAAAACATGAGGAATGATCTAAAAGCAGACATGAAAGGTTTGACAAAGTTGATACAAGAAATGTTTCCTAATGGTGAAAAGATAGTAGAGGAAACTCATGATGAGAACAAAATAAATGTTAATCGTGACTTCATAAACTCTAATGTTGGTGGGAAGAACCACCATATTCCAAAAATGGATATGAGGAAGTTTGATGGAAAGCATCCTATAACATGGATACTACAGATGGAGCAAATCTCCATAATGTGCAAAACAAACAAAAGGTACGCATTGCAACTTTACATTTAGAACAAAATACATTTGTATGGTATCGATGGCTTTGCTCCCGTACAAAAATTGTCACTTGGTCAATTTTTACGGAGGAAATGATAGCACATTATGAAGATAGAAAGAGAAACACCTTCTTTAGCCAATTGATAAATCTCAAACAAAAGGGCTTAGTGGGGGAGCACATTAAGGACTTCCAAAAATTGAATATAAGGGTAACTGATATTCCAAAGGAACACAGGATTGATATCTTCATAGGTACTTTAAAGGATAACATCCAACATGAAGTTCGTATTTTGGAACCTGATTCATTGGAGAAGGCATTCAGGTTGGCAAGAAAAATTGAATGTAAAATTATGGCGACAAGGAAGCCTACCACTCACTTCTATAAAGAAGAAAGTGTTGCTACGCCTAGATTTCCACAACCTACAAGGTTGACACCACAAAAATTGGAAGAAAAAAGAGCAAAAGGGCTTTGCTACAGTTGTGATAGCAAATACACTAAAGGTCATAAGTGTGCTGATAAGAAATTATTTTACATAGATTGTGAAGAGGAAGAAGAAAATGAACAAGAAGAGGATATACACCAGGAACCAGCTCTAGAAGAGGAAGAAATGAATCCGACCATATCGTGTAATGCACTGGCAGGAATTACCACTCCTCAAACTCTCAAGATAGAAGTACATATCAAGAAGAAAAAGGTAATAGTGTTGATTGATTCAGGTAGCACCCATAATTTTATTCATTGTAAGGTAGCCAAGGAATTAAATTGTTTCCTATACCCAGCACCAGAATGTCAAGTGATGGTTGCAAATGGAGGAATTATAAATTGCTCTGGAAAATGCCATAATATCAAGCTAACCATGGGGGAATATGTATTGACTATTCCAATGCTTTCCATTCCTATGGGAGGTGTTGATGTTGTACTAAGAGTACAATGGTTACAATCTTTGGGGACAATAGCTTCTAATTTTCAAGAACTTTTCTTGAAATTTTTTTCAGAAGGAAAGGAAGTCTAATTACGGGTTATTTCAGGGAAGCCAGGAAAAATAATAAGCTATAATGTCATGACAAAGCTTCTAAAGAGAGAACAACGAGGCGTAATTACACAATTATGCTCACTAGAAGTTCCAACATCAAAATCATCTATTTCTGCATATGTCCAACAAGTCTTGGACAATCATTCCAAGGTGTTTGAAAATCCCAAAAGACTCCCACCTATTCGTGATCATGATCATGCTATTCATTTGATTCCAGGAAGTGTTCCTCCAAACATCAGGCATTATAGATATCCTTATGTCCAAAAGATCGAAATTGAACATATGATTGCAAAAATGTTAGAGGTAGGTATAATTCAACATAGTCAAAGTTCTTTATCTGCTCCTATAGTATTGGTACACAAGAAGGATGGATCATGTCGCATGTGTCTGAATTATAGGGAGCTCAATAAGCTCACCATTAAAGATAAATTTCCCGTTCCTGTGATTGATGAATTATTGGATGAATTACATGGAGCAATTTATTTTACCAAGTTGGATCTTCGTTCAGGATATCATAAAATTAGAATGAAGATTGAAGATATTCCAAAAACAACATTTCCAACTCATGAGGGTCATCATGAATTTTTGGTCATGCATTTTGGCCTTACCAATGCACCTTCTACATTTCAAGGGTTGATGAATTCCATTTTCAAACCCTTCCTTAGAAAATTTGTGCTAGTATTTTTTGATGATATACTAATCTACAGCAGGTCTTGGAAGGATCATGTTGAACATGTCGACAGGGTGCTCAAACTATTGCAGGAGAAACAATTATATGCAAAAACATCCAAATGTTTCTTTGGAGTACAAGAGGTGGAATATCTGGGTCATATTGTATCTCACGAGGGTGTTAAGGTAGATCTTAACAAAATTAAAGCCATTAAGGAATGGAAAGTCCCCACAACCATAAAGCAGTTGCGAGGATTTCTCGGGTTAACAGGGTATTATCGCATTTTTGTTAAAAAATACGGGAGAATAGTAGCACCTACAACAACATTATTGAAGAAAGATGCATTTTCATGGACTTCTGAAGAAACTAAGGCCTTTGAACATCTTAAAGAGGCAATGTGCCTAGCACCGGTCCTAGCTACACCAGACTTCACAAAAAACTTTATTATGGAATGTGATTCCTTGGGAAATGGAATTGGTTTTGCTTTAACACAGGAAGGAAGACCCATTTCTTTTGAAAGTCATCCAATCAAAGGAAAGTATTTACAGAAACCTATTTATGAGAAGGAAATGTTAGCAATACTTCATGCACTAAAGAAATGGTGAAATTACCTAATGGGAAGACACTTCAAGGTAAAAACTGATCATGATAGTCTTAAACACTTTTTGGAACAAAGACTATCTTCAGAAGAGTAGCAGAAATGGGTCACAAAGATGTTGGGTTATGACTTTGAAATAATCTACAAAAAATGGAAGCTTAATGTTGTTGTAGATGCACTCTCAAGAAAGAATGAAGAGGTGGAAGCATTGATTTGTGCCATTTCTATTATCCAACTAGATTGGATAACCGAAGCAAGAGATGAATGGAAGAAGGAAAAAGATGTATGGACAGTCATTCCAAAGTTGCAACAAGATCCTAGTACATCTGATACATTTAGTTGGAAAAATGATTCTTTATGGTAAAAATATCACTTATATCTTTGTAAGAATTCCCAACTAAAACAAAATATTCTTTTGGAATTGCATAATTCTCCTTTAGGAGGACACTCATGATTTTTAAAAACTTATCACAGGGTGAAGAAAGAATTTTTTTGGGATGGCCTTAAATCTGATATTCAAAAGTTTGTGGCAGAATTTTTGGTTTGCCAATAGAATAATGTTGAGACAGTTAAGACCCCGGGACTTCTACAACCTTTATCCATTCCAAGTCAACGTTGGGAGGATATTTCAATGGATTTTATCACAGGTTTACCTATGTCCAAAGGAAAGAGTGTCATCATGGTGGTAGTTGATAGACTTACCAAGTATGCACACTTTTGTGCATTATCTCATCCATTTAAAGTAAGTACAGTTGCTACTACATTTATGGACACAATTCAAAAGCTACATGGAAACCCAAGGGTTATTATGAGAGACAGAGATCCCATTTTTGCTGGAAATTTTTTTACGAAGTTATTTTCTTGTTTGGGTACTCAATTAGCTCATGGCTCATCTTATAATCCTCAATCTGATGGTAAAACTAAGATAGTAAATAAATGTTTGGAAGGATATCTTCGTTGTTTTGTATCTTATAAACAAACACAATGGGTCAAGTGGTTACCTCTCATTGAATGGTGATATAACACTTCCTTCCATACTGCAGCAAAAATGACCCCATTTATGGCACTTTATGGATATCATCCACCATCCATCACATCATTTTTAATAGAAAATTCGAAGGTTCAAGCAGTGGAAGATCACATCGAGAATCAACAAGAAGTTCCCCAACTCTTAAAGGATAACCTGAATTTGGCACAAAATTGAATGAAACAACAGGAAGATCAACATTGCAGCGAGAGAAGTTTTGATGTAGGAGACTGGGTATTTTTATAGCTACAACCATACAAAAAAATGTCCCTCAAGTAAGCTAAGAGGATAATAAATTATCGCCAAAGTACTATGGTCCTTACAAGGTGTTGCAAAAGATTGGTATTATGGCATACAAATTGGAACTTCCTGCTTCTTCACGAGTGCATCCAGTTTTCCATGTTTCATGATTAAAGAAGGTTATAGGTGAAAATCTTCCAGTTCAAACAATATTGCCAGAACTTGATGAGGAAGGAAAAATCATATTGGAACCTGAAGCAGTAACGGAAACAAGAACTTGATAGCTACGAAATCGATCAATTTCCTAGTATCTCATCAAGTGGAAGAACTTACCCACTGAAGATTCTACATGGGAGGATGATAATTTTATACAGAAGCACCCAAAGCTGCTCAAGTGTTGAGGAAAACACTTTTTTGAAGGAGAGGGGCATGTTAGGTACCTATATTACTAGTATAGTCCCTTATTGTTGTTATTGTAACCCCCTTATTGTTATTATTGTACCCTTGTAACCCCCATATTGTTATTATTGTTCCCTTAAATTATTATTGTTAGGTCGGCTAGGATTACATTGTCGCCCCACTAGGATTACATTATGGCCCCATGGACTCCTATATATAGAAAGGAGGTTTTGTGATTTGTATCATCCAAGAATTGTTCATTAATGTAATGTATTGGAGGTTGCCCCCTTGAAGTGGCTTATTTCTAAGGCGTTGATATATATTTTCTTCTATTTTTGGAGTTGGTTTCACAACATCAGAGGAGGCAGGTCCATCAACTAAGCAGGCCGCCACACCATCCACGGATCAGGAAGTTGGACCATCCATGTCAAGTCATCATGAGCAATTAGTTGATCCTAGTCAGAATGAGGCACCTCTAGATCAGCATGCACTTGATGATCGACATCTATTTAAGTATGTCGAGACTACACCATCAACTAAGCAGGCCTCGACTAGTACTACTATTGATGTACCACCAGTTGGTATTTGACATTTATATGCAGTTATATTATGGTTGTATACTTTTGACATTATATATTTGTAAAATTTTAATTGTAATTGTAATATTTAATTTATTCTAAAATGATTGTAATTGTAATTTTAATTGTAATTGTACATATGTAAAATTGTAATTGTAATATTAATTGTAATTGTATGTGAAATTGTAAAATTCTTATTTTAATTCTAATTGTAATTCTAATTGTAATTTTAATTGTAATTGTAATTGTATGTAAAATATTTGTAAAATTTTAATTGTATTATTGTGAAATGATTGTAATTGTAATTTTAATTGAATGTAATTGTATATATGTAAAATTGTAAATTTGCAATTATAATTGTAATTTTATGTAAAATTCTAATTGTATGTAAAATTGTAAAATTGTAGCTGTAATTGTAATTGTAATTGTATGTGAAATTGTAAAATTGTAATTGTAATTGTAATTCTAATTCTAATTCTAATTTTAGTTGTAATTGTATGTAAAATATTTGTAAAATTTTGATTGTATTAATGTGAAATGATTGTAATTGTAATTTTAATTTTAATTGTATATATGTAAAATTGTAAAATTGTAATTGTAATTTTAATTGTAATTGTATGTGATTGTTAAATTGTAACTATAATTGTAATTGTAATTCTAATTGTAGTTGTATGTAAAATATTTGTAAAATTTTAATTGTACTAATGTGAAATGATTGTAATTGTAATTTTAATTTTAATTGTATATATATGTAAAATTGTAAGATTGTAATTATAATTGTAATTGTATGTAAAATTTGTTTAGAAGAGGCGAGAGGAACTCGCAATTTGTTGTGAAAGAGAGATTTAAATTCAAAATTTTGTGTAAAATAATTCACTTCGATCTCTCTGCTTAGCATGCACACAACAATATACGCTGCACACAATAATATACCTTGCTGCTCTTGAATAGCGATGCGATGTAATGTCTAAGAGTAAACTAGATTTTATGTGGAGGTGAATATATGGAGAAATTGAAATTTGAATTAAGTGGTGGGGATTTCAAGCCCCAAGTGATTGTTAAATTGTAATTGTAAGTAAAATATTTGTAAAATTTTAATTGTATTAATGTGAAATGATTGTAATTGTAATTTTAATTGTAATTGTATGTATGTAAAATTCTAAAATTTTAATTGTAATTGTATTGTGAAATTGTAAAATTGTAATTGTAATTTTATGTATTGTAATCATTCAATTTTATTAAAATTTTTAAATTTTTAACATTGTAAATTAATTGTCAATTTTGAACCATAATTATTGTAAGTAAAATGTATACCATAAATATTGTTAGATTACCATAATTGTAAATTTTTAAATTTGTATGAATATAAATAATTGTAAAATAATAAATCTAGAATAACATGAATGCGCGTGGATGGAGAGCAAGAAGCTAGTAAGCTACTTGAAAATTTATGACATTGGACAGCAGGAGGCATGGCTACATTGGCTACTCTTAAAAGAGTTTGGCCATCTTGAGACATATCCTCTTTCAAAGGGTATGAGGGAGGAATGAATTTGGCAGGATACTTGCATCGTTGGGAAGCAAGGAGTGTGGATGCATTATGATGATATGATCATTATGTCTTCACCTCATGATTTGTATGATGAAGGTATGAGGAGGCAGCAAAAACTTTGGCTGCTTTGGAGGACTTTGGGAGAGAAAGGGAAGATTTTCTCTCACACTTTGCATAATGTTGCAGGAGTAGGAGATTGCACTAACATGGTGCAAGGGGGCTACTCCTTAGCCTTAGATGATCAGGAGTTGCTTCCACTTTGGAAGGAGCTTCCTATATATGGCAGCATTGTGGGAGATGTCTTTGACAATGGGCATGTCAAAGAATGGAGTTATGGGATGGCAGGAGCTTATGTTCATAAGCCAACAATGTTGTCAATTTGGAGCTGGGATTTATTGATGGATTTTTCCCAGGATCACTTCACATATGATGCACTTAGTGGACAAGGAGGAGATGAGAGTGATGGAGTAGTGGATGGAGACATCTATTACCAAGGTGTGAACTTCTTAACTCAGGTTTCCAAGCATAATAAGGAGGACTGTCATGCAGCACATGGTACATTCCTCTTCATAGGAGTATGTCCTACCACTATGGAGAACTTATTCATGGATCCATATATCATCTTACTTTCAACAGATGGAAACATCTTGCCTTGTCATTTTCTGAAGCAGCAGTTAGAAAAACTGCGCTATAACCACTTAGGAGACTGTTGGTACCTTCTAGCAATATATGGAACCTTCAGTAATCTCCTCATTTTGATGCCATATGATGATCATGTCATATTCATCATATATGAGATGATTTGGGCCAGCTTTATTCACAACGTTGGAGGAGAGATCTTTGAAGATCTAGTCTTCATCTTGCCTCTTAAGGGCAACATTATTGTAGGCAAGGATCAACAAACACTCTACACTTATCATAAGTGGAGAGGAGGACAGTGTGGGGTAGGCTATCTTGTCTACCATGCTCATATTTTCAGCCCACCTACATTGCAGAAGCTCAAGGTGGAGGATGATTTGTATGAGTTACCATTCTCGAGGGTGACTCATTTTGTGTGGTTGATAGATTTGGGATGGGAGATTCATATGGGGATGGTAGATCCCAATGTATATCAGAACACATGCCTCAAGAAGGCCTTTAGACAGCCCATTGTTGCCTCCATGGATGTTTTACATGATGATAGCTATCTGGAATACACACCAAAAGCTAGCTTACATACTTGGGAGTGACAACTTGGAGATATCTTGATGAGACAACATCTTGACCCCTGGAAGATTTTATCATATGAGGATGCTACAGGGGAAGAAGAGGAGGCTTCTCAATTATATCCTTGCAGTTTCTTGAGGACAAGAAACATTTGGGAGGGGAGGACTGTAATATTCCAAAATTAGCAAGCAGCTAATTGGAATATTATTTTTTTCTCATGTCACGTAGGAGATAAATAAATGGGTAAGGAGGCCCATACATTGCAGAAAAATGAATAAAATCCCTCATAGCATGAAAGGGGATATTCATAGGAGCTGGATTTCACACCCTCAAGTGTGAAAGAGGATATTTTCATGAGGAAAAGGTCAAGTTTGACCAAGTCAACATTGCTGGGATAGGAGGTGGAGAACACTTGGAGTTACAGCGCGGTATGAATGGGAGGAAGATTCCTTGGTGGAGGAAACCCTAATGAGTGGGACCCATGGTGAAAGGGCTTTCACTTGTTTAAAAGGAAGGCAAGGCAACCATTGTTATTCATGTTATGGATTATTGATTTCATGGTCTGATTAGACTTTGTGCATTCTCTTGTTGTTTAGTAGAGTTGCAGTGCTGCTTAGCACAAGGATTTCCTGTTTAGAAATTCCTTCTCCTTTCAAGAGAAGCCTCTTGAAGGAGCTTGCAATTCATTTCTCCACATCCAGGCCTGGGGCCAAGCTACCTCCTTTAGCTACAGTGCAGTTTTTGTTGAGAGCTAGGTTGTGTTGCAGGGTGTTGTAGTGGAAGGTTGACAACAACATTTCTGGAGATTTTTTTTCAAAGCAGAAAGCTTTCTTTCCTTTAAGACACCAATTAGGAAGATTCTGGAGCTTATTGCAGATCTTGGCACTTGGCCAACACATTTCCTTACTCCTACAGTGCAGTCCCTTTCCTAGATTGCGTTATTTTCAGTGTGCAATTGCAAAGAGGGTCTGCAGGATTATTGGAGGGTGAGATCGTTAGTGATAGGATCAACCTTTCACTTGGAAGATCCATTGCAGGAGGTATACTTGTTCAGATTATGCATCATCTTAAGCCATCTCCATCCAATTATTTATTTGTAACTGCTACTCAGTCTTGAGACTGCAACTCTGACATTTTTCCATTTTAGCATATTTCAGTCAATCCTTCCAGGATTGTCTTGAAATTGTCTTTGGGAGCTGATATCTTCACTCCCAATGTTGTATGAGCCATAAATTTGTATATCCATGTATTTAAATTTGCTAGCAACAATTTCTCCTTATAAAATTGCGCTATCATAGCCTTGGGCATTCTTGTGTAGCAGTGCTTTTCATATTTCATGTACATGTTGTCTTGAGGGTAGTATTGCCTAACTTGAGAGACTATGTCCTCAAGATCTTGTATAAATTTTGTTGCAGCAACTTAATATGATGGATATGTGCTCTTATTATCTTTTATGAGTTGATTTTTCACTGCTACTCCAGTTTGTGTTCATGTATTGCTGGATCTCCAATTTTGGAATATCTTAAGATATTCCCATTATTGTAGATTTTCCCTATTTTCGGATATTACAACGTCCCAAGGTGGTTCCGATTTTATCCGTTTGTCAAATTTCTCTTTCATATTTTAACCCAAAATGTGGTAGTGTCACTTCATTCATAAAATATCATTTTCCATGTCCATATCTTACAGAAAAAATCTTCACTATTATTTATTTTCCATCTCTGGTTATTACCTGAAAGAATGAACTCCACCAACAACCTATGGAAAAACCCCTTTTCATCTTCATCAAATCATGAAATTCCATCTGTTAAGAATAATAATAGGTACATACATACCTTGTATACAGTGTCAAACCCTCCTTCTCCAAGATTATTCTTTCCATCAAAATTATCTGTTGCTTCTGTGAGAGCTTCTAATGTGAAAAGAATTTTCTCCTGGTTAAGTAGCATCAAATCTAGATCATTCTCATGTGTCTCCATGTAGAATAAAAAAAATACAAATTAGAATTTAATTTGATCAGATAACATAAGTATGTTCATGTGAAACATATGCCCAAAGTGTAGTTTCTACCTTCATTCTGTGCATGGGTTATTTTCCTCGGTGAAATGGCAGACTTCAATCTTCTCCACATGGAAAAAACGTAGATCATTAATGTTATAACCATGACTCCTATGAAACCCATGGGTTATTTTCCTTGGTTAAATGGAAGACTTCAATATCCTTCACATAGAAAACAAACATACAATTAACATTAGAACCACACCTCTCGCAATACCTAATATTATGGGTAAAATTCTAAAACAATCACAGTAAAGGGATATAATTACCTAGAGTCTATGATATAGGATCAATTGATGAAGAGTTCCATAGCCATTTTGAGCGTAATTGAAAATCCAAGTTGGTGTGCACTATCAGCTCTACATAAACTTGGTTCATTATTTATTTCACTTTGAAATCCCCTTTAACTTGGTTAACATTTGTCGCCTACAGTTTTGAAACAACTCATTTTATGGCATTGGCCTAATGTGCAATTAGCGTGAAAATATACCTCGGCTTTTCGCTCCCATTTCACGCTTGCCTCACACATTCTGGTTGAGACACACGATATCACGTGTGGTTTTGGAGACACCCCCACCCCCCCCCGCCCCCCCTCTTGGTTTCGAAAATTATAGGGGAATCTCACATTTGATCTTCGCCACTCATCACTTCCAAAGGTTGTTCGATCGAAACTGTCGAATGTGGAGCTTCGACCCCCATTTTAACTTGTCACAACTCATACCCTCATGCATTCCATCAAATGGAGTGCTTGAATCCATGTGCTATCAAATCAGTTGCGGAGTCATGCACACTTTAATTTTTTTTTTTTATTTGATAAGACAAACTTTGATATAGAAGGCACAACTTTGAACCAGTATTATCATTAGCGCAACAAATCTCCATTATATTGTATTCGTTTTTAATAGAAGAATTACATTCTCATTTTGAAAGAGAAAAAAAAACTAAATTGTTATTATGATTTTATTAAATGCAAAAAGAAAAATTTAAAACTTTTAAAAATATTTATAATTTAGTATTAATGAAATTAAAATCTTATTTTTACTTAAATTAAAAGTATATTCATTTACTAGTTTAATATTTTAATCTAAATTAAAAATTAGATTTATTAATAAAAAAATTTATGATTATTTTTAATGTTAAACCATGACATGCTTGGGAAATACCATTTTTGTTTTTTTTATGAGCCTGGGAACCATATTCTCCCATAACACTTTTCTACTCATGTTGCCTGCCATCCTCATCCCAAATCTAGCAGCCATAATCTATGAGTGGAGAAATTTTTTTATATTGATGAGGTATGGCTTCCTCACCAAACACCGCCATACAAGTCATGAGAGAGTGACATTTATGCAATAACCCTAATTGTCCAATTTGTTGTCATTTCACTTTTCACTCACAACATACACATATTTTCCAATGAATATGGTCATAACACTAGTAGAAAATGATAAATTAGTGACTAGGTGACTAAAAAAGTTAGTCATCACAAATTTTTCAAGTGAAATACTACCAATAATGAGTAATATTAGGTGAACCAACTAACAACTACTAACATAAACAACTAATTTAGTCTCGGGTTAAAATATTGAATTAAAAAAAAGTAATACGACTAAAAATGACGAAAATAAGACTACCTAACAAGTACTACAATAATACACACTACAAAAAAAGGTTATTAGTGAGGTTCATGTTTATGATGGATATTTAAGGTTAATCACCAATGTTTCATATGGTTACGGTTCTTAAACAAACGTTTTGTGAGTGCATATAGTGATAATCCCTTAAGGGTTTGTCACCAAATCCATTTTCAATGACACTTTTGGTGAAGGTTGTTAACGACCAATCACTAATTCTCTCTTTGGTGACACTTGTAGTGGTGATGTTTTAGTGACCCTTACCAATGCTCCTTTTGGTTAATTTTGGTGACGATCAAAAAATGTTTGTCATCATTAATCATTCCAATGATTTTTTCATGATGCTATGTGCCTATTGCTATATTTTTCGTTCAAAGTTAAAGATTTCAGACCATTGTTATGGAGTCTTTTTCATTATGTGTCTAAGGCCATAGTGGTTAGAGTCAATCAATTTGTCAAGAAATCATTTTTGTGTATCATTTCCCTCAAGCAATGGGAATACAGTTTTTGTATGAGCCAACATGACATGATTAATCTATGTTAGGTTTATTATAATCTAAAAAATTCCCTAT
Source organism: Pinus albicaulis (assembly GCA_034641835.2). Classification (NCBI taxonomy): domain Eukaryota; kingdom Viridiplantae; phylum Streptophyta; class Pinopsida; order Pinales; family Pinaceae; genus Pinus; species Pinus albicaulis. The sequence continues at coordinate 1,348,189,439 of CM076570.1, read as the reverse complement.
AGATGAATTTTGACAAGTGTGTGTAGGAACCAAATTATTTGATACATAATCAAGCTCAGTCAATTCTATTAATGATAGATACCTAACACTTCTCAATATTCATCCATTTCAATGAATTTTTACCAAGTACTCCCTAACACTCCTTGGCATGTATTGGTATGTTTTTACCCACTATAGCAGTCTTCCACATGACCTGCTACTCCATAGCATGCCTAACACTCCCTGACACACATTGGCACATGGAAAGTATTAACATGAATCACATGTGTCGATATGCCTTAGTATGCTTTGGCATGTTTTGGTATGGTTTAACATGCTTTAAGACTAAATTTATTTGAGATCAATTATTGGAAAGTAGGAGAGAAGTAACACAGGAAAATTTGGCACTTGGCACATATTGAAACCCACGTCACTATAGAAAAGGCATTTGGGATTGGTTTGGATTGTGAAAGTTGTTGGAGCAGGGTCCCCTGAGGCACAAGTTCTGAAGACTATTTTTATATTTTTGTATGTGCGCGCTGCAAAAATGAAGTCAAGGGGCTTTTGGCCGCAATTTTAGATGTAATTGGGCTTAAATTTAAACTGTGGACCTCAAACCATGGTTTGAGACCATAGTAGTTGCGCATTAGGCATATACAAATAGATAGAGTATGTCTAAGTTAAGTGAAGAGATACATGTGTTATGAGATATTAATGTTTTGATAGTTTATACATCTATAAGGGTTTGTGGGTTGGGTTGAAAGGCTTTTGCTAGCTGTGTGCATAGACACCTAGTCCTGGTTGTGTGTGAACTTCATTGGTTGTGTGTGCAGAATGGCTTGTAAGGGTTTGTAATGGTTTTGTAAGGGTTTTGGAAATACATTTGATGTATTGATAGATCTGAAAGATAATAGAAGGAAAAGTTTTGACGAAGCTCTCTATGTCATGTATCTTTATTTCATACTGTTTATACTCTATTAATATTGCATTATCTATTTACTTATTCATGATTGTGTAAATTTATCTAATATGATTATGCATGATTATTGATGATTAAGAGATTTATTAAGTGTTTACATTGATTAATATCTAGATATGGTTCTGATCTATTATCTAAACTAAAGAGAAAAATATTTATGTGTTATTCTGTGGATAGTTGCGCATTCTCTATGATTGAATTATAAAATGTTGCGTGCATCTGTATAAGTTTACTTTTGTTTTTTCTGAGGACCTCTTCATTAATTTCTCTCTCAAGGTATGGAAACTTGGTTCCAACACCCCCCCATACTGCTTCGAGTGAGACTTTGGTCTACAGAAGCAGATCATTCTGAAAGGGCCAGTAGTTGGAGGGTTTGTTGGTTTATCCAGAAACTCTAAACCTGGTTTAGGACCCCTCAAGCCAAAAAATGGTTCCATTTTTGAGACCGAGATCATAAATTTAAGGGATATTTCATGTTGTGGCATCCTTCGCACAAATAATTACACGACTGGCAAGATAGAAAGATCCTTGAATTTGTGCCGGAAGAGAATATAATTACTAAATTATCTCAAAAACAATGGGTACAAAAGTATATTTATATAGAAGTGCATGAGATATTATTTTTTTCCTTTGCACACAAACTATAGGATTGGTTGTCATGCTTAGCTGAGTTCCATCACTGCATAAAAGATGATGTAGTCACTAAGTGGACTCCTGAACTGATACAAAAAGTAGGGAAGTTTGATAATAATATCACTCGCATTGTAGATCATTGGATAGATCACCTCTTGAGAGGATTCATGACTAAATTTTCCATTGAATAATTTGTGTCATATTCTGAAGTAGAAAGAAGGTTCTTCAAATTCCATAGAGGTAATTTCCCGCACTCATTGAAATTATTACTGAAAATGCTATTGTGTGAACAAGGTTGTCTGTGCAAACATACTGCTTGAATGCATCAAAAGGGTTAAGTTCCGCGAAGTGGAAGAATTTGTCGTGAAGACTCTTAAAAAGTAATTTATAGCCCTTTGAAGCCTAGATTTGATAGTAAACCTGAACTATAAATTGGTATCTCAAGTGACTCTGACGAAGAAAGCTCGTCATATCAGAAACCTTTGAATATGTTTCCCACTCCATCCACTCCACTTTTAAGCTCACATTACATATCACCTACTCCACCGTGCTGTCCATCTCCACCTCCACCTCCCTCTTAAGTAGATAAGGCTACATCCATGAAGTTAACTAATTTCAAACGCATTGGAAATGAGGACAATTATCACTTCTGGTTTGTAACAGAGGCCGTATGACAAGCTCAGTAAGTGAAAAATATTGATATTATAAAAGCGCAGTTGGCTAATGCATTTCAAGATTGTGCATTAGACTTGTACATTAGGTATACATAAACAAACCCTAATGCTACCTTGGAAGAAATTAAATATGCCCTAAAAGAGAAGTTTAATAAACCTAAGTCATACGTGTAGCTGGACATAGAAATGAATGATATTTTTCAAGAACCTAATGAATATGTATGGGAGACCAATAAAATGTTAAATCTCACCATCAAATATGGTGGATTCATGATTTATGATACTCAGCATAAAGAATGGTTCATTGCTATGTTGCTCTCACATCTGTGCCAACCATTAGGTGAGCAAAATATTACCACACAAGCTGAGGTTGTAGAAATTTCAATGAAACTGGAGGCTACCCCAACACCTATTACATTGGGAAATCAACAGATTTAGATTCAACTAGAAGCAATGGATCTAAAAATTCAAAGTCTGTGCAAGGACAAAGGCAAGGAGGTCTACACAGAGGTATGGTGTATAAAATGAAAAGTTGTTGGGCACCATAAAAACCAGTGTCATGTTTTCAACAACTATCTAAAATTTGGAGGTCCTAGTTCATTGAAGAATACTATATGGTGTACTATCTGTCAAACAATTGAACTACATGGCACAGATTCTTTCCTAAGGATCAGAAAATATCATCCTAACTTGAAACAATTTTTTTTCAAGTTTTGTTCATCATTAGGGCATGATGAGCAGAATTTCTGCACCTATGATATGATGTTGGATAAATTAGAGACATACTGAATTCAGGTTGAGCCTACATCATCAACATACCCTTCTGGGCGCGTAGGATTCCAAAGCAGAGGAAGAGGCCGAGGAGGTGGATCAGCTGGTCGAGGAAGAGGACAAGCGATTTTATATAACTGTGGTGATGCTGGTCAATATGCACGCAACTGTCTAAATCCAACACGACAGTCCTGCAGATAATGGAGAAAATTTGATCATGTTATAGAAGATTGTCCTGTCTTGATTGCTAAAATGCAGGAAAAGAAGACTCCAACGAAAAATATGCAGATGGTTCACGCAGAGACTCGTGAAGAAGATCCCTATGTAAATGTAGTTACCAGGAGTGGCATAGCTACCAATGAAGATAAGGGAAAGAAACCTGCCATTGATGTATGGATCCGAAAAGCACCTAAAAACAAAGAAGGCTTTGATCTTCAGTGCACAAAAGAAACCATTCTTGTAATCTCAAAAAAATTTTGCAGAAGGAAGTATGTCAACATCTAGTATAAAATTGAAGGAAGTAGGAGGAGAAGAGCATATTAAACCATTTCTAAAAGCATGCATAAAATTGTTGCACAACAATAGGGCTGTTAAAAATCTATAGTCATTGATAGATAATTGCATAGAAAAAGAACAACCCATGGTATTACAATGATCAATCAATAAAATTTACAATAACAAGAAGAGAATGGGTAGAGAGACGTGTCTGACTACGCATATTGGTGCGTATGAAATGGACCAAATTGTTTTGGATTTGGGATCAGATGCTAATTTTCTACCTACAAAAACATGGCAGCGCATGTGAGAGCCCAAGCTAGAATGGTATACTATCCAACTATGCATGGCCAATCAACAGAATATCATTCCTTTAGGAAGCCTGTCACAAGTTGTGGTCAATATAGAAGGTGTTAAGGTGTTGGAAGAATTTGAGGTCATACAAATTGTAGATGATACTGATCCTTATCCTTCACTGCTAGGATTGGATTGGGCCATTGACATGGAGGATGTTATCAATTTGAAAAGAAGAATAATGGAATTTGAGAGCAATGGAGTCTGGGTAATCATTCCTGTAGATCCTGCAGAAGGCCAAAGGTATATTGAACCAATGGGTGCTAAGGATGAGATCGATCAAATTTATAAGCTAGCTTTGCGTGATGAGGACTAGATTAATCCAACAACGGATGGGAATCTTAAATAGGAGAAGGATAGATATTTCTTTTCAGACTCTAATGAAGAACTAGAGAATTGGAAGAATCGATTGCATGAGGTGTCTACGCTGGGCTGTAATTTTGTAACTCGATCGTATAACATCTAAGGTACATGATTTTCCACATTATGATGGCTCAGCTAATGTAAAAATTTTTATTAGAGTTATGGAAAGGATTGTTCCTAAAGCACAGAGATTCCATGCTTTGGATCTTGGCTTGCGCACTACCCTAACACGACAGTGGGGAACACATATGAAGAATATGTGAAACTAGGAAGAATATGCGTGCATGATGAGGCTACGGTTTTAATGCCCAGTAATTAAAATGGAGGATGTATATTCTATCAAAGAGGATCCGTGCAACCATTTTTCCAAGTGGAATCAGGTATGGGGAGTATAACCGAGACCTGAATGGGTCCATATGTTTATTCACACGTTGGGAAAAGTGGCTACTGAATGGTGCTTGGAGACAGAGATGCACAGAGGCACTATCGAGTGGCTTGCGCTGCTAGAAAGTTTTATTCTTACCTTTAGCTTTGAAAGTGGGTTTGATACAGTTAATCAAACTTTGATCCCAAAAATTATTAATGCGCCGATAGGGGAGACTGCACATTGCATACAATTGGCACTAGTGGATGTTAGGGAACCATGCGCACCCAAAGTCACCTTGATCCCCTTGAATGTCAGAAAAGTGCGCTCCATGCCAAGCCTTGTGGTATATTACAGAACATGCATTCCAAAGTATGAAATGCTAACTTAACCCATGACCTGATTACTCGAAAGATGTGCGACAGTCCATTGGGATGATGAATGTCAGCGAAGTTTGCATCTATTGAGGGATGCAATAGAATTGACTTGATATCCTTTGAACTACTTTGTCAACAAGCCTATGCTGGGGGGGATAGTCTGTCAAAGGTTATCCTTAGCTTTAGATTATATGTGCTGGAAGGTGCGATACGCGCACGATATTTGCACGAAAAGATTGATTGGGGTGCATAAGTATCAAAAGCTAGCCGTTGGAATAGTAAAACTGGATACGACAGATTTAATACCGTTTTTAGGAGCGTCCAAGCTACATTTATTGAAGGGATTTTTCCAAATTTGGGACCGGTTTTCAATAATAGAGCTTCATTAATGCACAAAGAGTCGTTGCAAATGCACCACAAGTATAAATATGACCTATGGGATCGCAATCATTCCCTTTACATTCTAAGTGATTTTTATGATTTGAGATCTGTGTTTTCCATTGCATTTGTTGTGTCTATGTCTAGTTTGAATCCTGGGTTTGAGGACAAATTGTGCCAAGCAGGGGTCGGATACGTAATTTCGAGAAAAAAGATTGCCGAAAGACCGGCTGATGACCTTGCTGCGCTGGAAGTTCCTGTTGTAGAAACACTTGCACCATTCAAAATGAAGAAGGGGAAATCCTCTGGAACGCATAGATCCCATAGAGAAAAGACCCCAAAATAACACCATTTTGTGGGAGAGAAAATGAAATGGCCCATGGAAGAAGTTCCATAGAAAATTGAGGAAGAAGATGATTAAGTAGATGAAGTAGCCCTATTTTCACGGCTTCCAAGTTATATTGCAACATGCAAACCTACTGTCAAAGCGTTGAAGGACTTGGATAAGGTGCGCATGAGTATCCAAGTGCCTCTAATCCTGGAGAATGTCCCAATGGAAGGGGATATGCTCGCAAAAATCCCATAACTATAGTTTGATGACTTGGACATCGGGGATGTTGAAAACTTTCCTAAGCTCGTGCTAGAGCTCTGTTTAGATCAAATTACTTATGAAGGAGGCATGGTGCACCTCGAACTAAAGAGGGAAATGTTAGGTCTGCACAAGGAAGGCCTGCTCAATTTGTTGCATATCCCTCATTTTGGGCGCAGTCCCATTAATGATATCTGCATCAGACAGTTGTTAGCATTGGTCCATGATGATGTGCTTTGGTTGGGAGTACACATCTTGATTGGTGTAGAATTGATTCATCGAATAAAAATTATACCTAATAAGGGGGCCGACCCTATTGCGGACTTTGGAGGCAAAGAGCAGGAGAAAGCGGTGCCAGATCAGATCAAGAAAAAATACAATGTCACTCCCAAATCATGGGGGTTCATTCTAGAAGAGATGAATGACCCCACTATACGGTTTGGCATGCTCATCTGGGCCTATAAGATGATGTGCAAGTGCAGGCCCAAGGAGGTGCCTACGCATGTGATTGCGTTGGCTGGAAGATGTGAGAAGGGAATCATATACAACTGGTTCGAGTACCTGTTGTTACACCAATTTTTGGTCATCTAACCATGTATAATTATAGGGATCGAAATACACCATGTAAGACCAATTTTACCATAGTAAAATTTCTTTCAGTATAAGAAATAATTTAATAAACCATAGTTTATCAAGTTATTTATGGTCAAATAGGAAACCCTATGAGGAATAATTAAATGAACCTTTATTTATTTGATTTTCCTCTAGGAATATAACCTCTAATTAAATAATATTCCTGGTCATATCTAACCCAATTAATGAGAAATAATTAGATAAATCATTAGTTATCTTATTATTCTCTAGGAATAGTTAATTAATCCTTATTTAATTATTATTGCTTGTTAAATTTGACTAAATATTCTAGTAATAATTAAATAAATAATTAGCCCGTCAGGGTTTGGTCTAGTGGCAAGCGAGCGTACTGTTAAGGCGTTCGTGCCGTGGTGCAGGTCACGAGTTCAAATCCTGTCTTACCCGAGGGGCTGTTGTGGCGGGCTCAGCAGTTCCTCATAGGAGTATAGGGGTAGCCAGTGGGATTCGACCCCGTGTAACGCGAGTACGATACTGCTGCAGTTGCCGATTCTCCTAGTCACAAAAAAGAAAAAAAATTAAATAAATAATTCTTTATTTAATTATTCCTTAACCCCATTCTTGAAATGATAAATAAATCATTTATTTGTTTATTATTTCTAAATAAAGGGATTTAAGCAATTTAAATTCCTTTTCACTCCAAGAAAATATAATAAAATATTCCAAGCAGTTAGATCTAGATCTTGATTAATAATATTTTACTATGCACCATTATCAAGGATAACTCAATATTGTTTTATAAATAGGAGGGTTTTCAATTCACTTCTTACCTTTGATAATTTTATCATGGTCAGACTTTCATCCTCTTATCATTGTCACAATTTGATTTACTTTTTTTTTCTTTTTCTAATTGAGCTCCCTTTGAGTTCTACATGTCTTGGGTTTTCTACACCATTGAGAGAGAAACTATGAAATTGAAGCGTTGAGGACAACCAAGAACCCATCCCATTTAGGGGGAATCTTTATGTTCCCTTCCTCGGTGTTACATAATATAAAAATTATTTATATATATTCTCTTGTCTATTGGATATTTGGAGAAAATCATATTTCATTTTGTTGTTTAGCTGCTTTTATTACATATATCTGGGTTTATTTTGCATTTGTTTCGACTGTCTATTGCAGATATAGGAAGTTATACAGCCATATTTGTTGTTAGGGTTGTTTTCATATGCAGCTAAAGTGATCTATTTTCGTACACTTGCGTGAAGATTTCATACTAATAATTGGCAACTCGAGAGGGTTTTATTCAAATTTCTAATGTGACCAACTGCTTCAGTACCTAGGGTTTTTCTTCAGCTATTTTTAGCCTCTTAATGTTTATTTTACCTTTTATGCCATAAAACAGTAAAAAATCTAACATCTGCATGTTTCTGGGTGTTTTCCGCAGGTAATAGGTATTAGCTGCGCCACAAATGGAAACCATTTTCCACAACCTGCCGCCGAGAATTCTAGAAGTACAACTTATAATTTTTAGCCAAAAACCTATGATTTCAAGGCCGAGATAGTAGCTATTAGGCCAAAAACTATGAGTTCACCAGCAAACAGGTCAGTACCTGTGAGTTGCAATTTTTTGCGAGGTTTTTTTTGTAATTTTCAGGGTTATATGCAAACACTGTTCAAGGTTGTCTGACCTCTGTCTCTGCCCATCTTAGACCTAGATATGCTCAGTTTTTTATTTTTGAAGTTGAAACAAGCTCCTTAGGGATTCAATATGCTTCCACATTTTTAGGAAGGGTTTAGCTGAGTAGGTAATATGAGATTTCGTAGTGCTTTCAGCCATCTTTCAGGGTCTAATTTATTTTTCTTTTAGATCCATTCCAATTGGTTATCATCCCATCCAAAACTCCCTCTTGAGTCTTGTTTGACCTCTCCCTTAGGGTCCCTTTTGTTTCCCTTAGAGTTTTAACCTGTCTCCTCCCATTTTTGCAGCATTTTTCCCGCGGTTTCTTGTTGTTTTCTGCACCTCTTTTCAGCAGATCTAATTCATTAGATCCATGTATATTAGACCTTAGATATTTTGGCATTTATGTGTGTTTTGAGTCAATTTTTCCCGGCTCTTAGAATAGTTTCTTGGGAGCCCTTATTTCTGGGTTGACTTTATACATTTTTAGTTGTTTATTTTACCGTCACTTTTAGTTTTATTTACAATTATACAACATTTTTTATTTTTCTTTATACACAACTGTCTGGGATTAAATAAAATTAACACACATATTTCACACATGCACACTTTAAGTGAAGAGCACTTGGTTTATACTGCCAAGCCAAGACATAAACATTGTAATTAATTTATTTTCCCCTCTCAGACTTTGTTTACTTCTTTTCCACCTTATTTGGGTATCTATGTCTTGCGATCATTGCGCCCCCAAGCTGTTTATCCCAGAGACTCCTAGGCCTTCATCTTCAATTTCTATTAGGAAGACTTACTCCAACTCGTAGAACCAAGTTAGTCATCCGCCGAGTCCCCATATCAACTCTGATTCTGGTTCATCGGGCCCTCCCTCTAATTTTGAACCTGGTTCCCCTTCATCTCATTATATCACCATGTCAGACACTAATGCAAGTGTTGGTCCTAATGCTGGTGGTAGCCCCGACCCTAATTCTGGAGCTGTAGAGGAACTGCTACCAAAAATATTCCAGCTACTCCTTTACTACCTTTTATGGCGGGATTAAGCCTTCCCAATTTTAGCCATTTAATTAATGACCCTATACACCATGATTCAGGCTGGCCTACTATGCCAATTAAGCTTCCTTCAGACATTCCTAAGTTCAAAGGAAACGCTAGAGAGGACCCTAATAATCATGCCTGCTCCTTTCACATTTGGTATTTTTCCAATTCCATCACTGATGACTCTATATGTCTTCGATTGTTCCAAAGCACGCTCACTGGAGACGCTGCAAAGTGGTATGTCAACTAGGCCTCTACCTCTCATTTCACTTTTGTGACTCTTGCTAAAGTGTTTCTGTCCTATTTCTAGCTACCTCTCCGATATGATACCAGCAATGATTTGTAGACTGCATTCCGTCAAACTTCTACCACCTGTCTTTCTGACCATGTCCAAGAATGGCGAAGAAGGAGGAGCTTATGTCGAGCTCCTATGTTCGATGATCGTGTCTATATGAATTGGTTTCTCAGGATGCTTTTTCCTTCTATTGGTAAATATGTTGCATCTCACTTTCCTCATAAAGAGGAATAAGCTCTCCAAATTGCCTTGAAATGTGACTTGATCTATGCCTAAGCTGGTTATGTTTATATCGTTTTACTGGATCTTCCTAGACTTAGTGGTGCCACCACACTGGGGGCATCTCAAACCACCGACGGTATTTCTAGATCTCTTTAACATCCGTATACTCATCCTCCCATGGGTTATGATTTCCCTCAGGCAGGGGTCAAATGCTCTAGCACTTATCCCCCTCCCGGCAACATGTATCCAGGACAAAGCACATTTTCCCCACTGCATCAACTGCTGCCAGGGCCTTCGATGGCTCAACCTATTTACCCTAATGTTTCTCAACCTCCTTTCTATCCTTATCAACAACCTACTACTCCAACCCCTCCGGCATTAGCACCCCAACCTCCTATGCCTTCTCAACCTCTTCTACAGAAACCACCTCCTCCTTTGAATTAGGTGCATGCACAATATAGCGCGACTGATCCTCCCAATTCCAAGAAAAAGAGGAAAGACAACCAAAATCAACCCGCGTAAGGTAATCAAGGATGCCAACCTTACCAGCCAAACACTAACAACCATCAACAGGGAAATCAACCCAAGTAAGACATGCCTCTTCGTATGAACAAGCCTTGTTCTTGTTGTGGTGTGCATGGCCATTATACTCATGATTGTCCCATTTTACCCCAAATGTGCCACTTGTGGGAAGCACAAGAAACATCTAGAGGACAACAAGCCATGGTTTCAGCTCCTCCAAATACTGCATCTATTCAACTAGTTGTCTTTACTGATCCTTTCCCTCAGCAAGGATATGTGGCTGCCAAACCCCCTCAAGGTCAGGTCGCCCCTCGAAATTCATAGTCTTGTACCTTTGATTACAAAATTATCATGATGAATTATGACGTGGTTAATATCGTAGATGTCAACCTCCAAACTCTGTCGCGCCAATATGACAAGCCTCCTACTTCGTCTGCAACCGAGCCTCAAACCACTATTTCCACAGAGTCTAGTTCGACACTGAATGTCCCCTTACAGATCCCTCAACCACAGGTAGAGATCACTCCCAAGATCCCCAATGGGCCATTACACCAAACTATTAGTTCCTCCAAAGCCTCCCATAACTATAGCATAATATATGTCTTGGCACAATCTCTTGTTGCCATGTCAACGGTGGAAGTCCTCTAGTCCTGCCCTTCACAACTTAAAGCTCTATTATCTGCTCTAGGTGATGTGGATCCTTCATATGATCATTTGATCATCTTTGATGTTGAAAAATCATAACATCACCCCTTACCTTCATTCGTCATCTTCCAAATACCAATCATGATTCGTAATGCCCATGTATCATGATGTATCATTGACGAGGGCACTTCCACCTGTGTGATGTCCACCTCTATGTGGAAGAAACTCAGATCACCTAAGTTAGTCCCATCCACCATCAATTTTCGTGCTTGGGACTGTCACTCTTCTCAGCCCCTTGGCATGTACTGCAAGTGTCCTGTTACTCTTGCAGGAACTTTAGGGGAATTGTGAGGTCTAAAATGGGCCTCCTAAGAAAAATTTATAAAAAAAATAAACTTTATAAGAACCCATAATATTCAAGATGTTGATGTGAACCATGGGGGATGATTCACCATTTTTGGAGTAAAAAAGTAAAAATAATAAAAAATAATAAAATAATAAAACTACTTTTTCAACTCGTATTTTCAACTTATCTCCCTAAGTTTTTACTCAAATTTGGAGTGGGATTACTCATTGGATGCAAAATTTAATTCCTCATCCAATGAGTACCCATGTTTCATACTTTTGATGGACCCTACTACACAAAAAAGAGAAATACATGAAAAATCATGTTTGCAATCACTCCATTTTCATGTAGCAAATTCCATTGAAAGTATGAAACATGGTTACTCCTTGGATGAGAAATCAAATTCTACATCCAACGAGTGTTTTCGCTCGAAATTTTAGTAAACCCATAGGGAGATAAGTTGAAAATATAGTTTTTCATTTTTCTCTCTAAAATTTGATGATGTAATCAAATATTGTTTTATTATTTCCACTATTATTTTATAATTTCCTTAGGAGGCCCATTTTAGACTTCAAAATTCCCCTAATGAGATTGTTTGTATTGACATTGAAGTCATTGATGTCCCCTTGGACTGCAACATCCTGTTGGGTCATAACTATACCTATGCGGTGTCTGTTTTCACATTTGTGGTTCACCGTAAGATGTGCTTTCCTCACAATGGAAGTATCGTTACCATTGATCAGTTGACATATTACGAACCAGAGTCTCAGCTCTCCCCCGAGTCTATCATCTCTTCAGTGGCTGATAAAAAATCAATCATACCTCTCACTAATGTGTCACCTGGAGTCTATAAAGATTCAACCTTGCTTGGTTCTTTCCTTGGTTCCCCCCCCCCCTCTTGTCACAAATTCCATGTCATCAAATGTTTTCATGATGCAATCATCTCAGACTAACCATAAATGGTCCGATTCAACCACGCAGCAGCCTAAAAATCTGCAACCTGCCAATGGTCACTCGACGAAGCCTATAGGGCCTTTCTCTCAAGGACCTTCCTCTTCTGCTGATGTCTCTTCCACTCCTTTCCAACTAGGAATGGTTCCCCCTAGCCTTAACCAGTTGGGAGCCATTCCACCAAGCCATTACCCCTCCACCCAGATACCATTTTTAGCTCCTCCCTTTGGAGTCTTTTCGGTGCTTGGTATGGCTACGTTAAGCCTTCCCAATTTGACCTTGGGTATCCCAGTCTCATACATTTATCCCCCAACCAAAACTCTGCCTGTTCATCTCAAAAATTATACCACTTTAACCACATTCCAACTGGTTGCTACGACTCCTACCTTTGCTTTAGTGCCTCAGCTACCTTAACATGAATCTACTCCTATTGTGAAAGCATCTGGTCAGGGGGAAAAGCCAGAAAGAAGGAACCTAAGGATAAGGCTACCCAAATAACTCCTGCTCCTCCTAAGCCTCCAAATAATTCACCTCCGTGTGCTTTGTTTGATGTTGTTCGGCATGCCACCCAAAATTGTCCTGGAATTCCTCTTCTCAAACCTGTCGTCAATGAAACATTTCCTGAATCCGAATTCCCGGATGTCCATGTTGTTATCATAAAAATAGGTCCTAATACGCTGGTGGTGAGGCTACCTCAGTGTAACTATTTCAAACCAAATTTTTAGTTGAGGCTTAGCCTCCTCAACCTGAGAGGGCCCTCTCAATAGGTTTATGATTTTCAAATAAGGATTAGATGGCTAACTCTATGAGTAAAATGGATAAAAAATGGATAATTTGTTGTACTACTAATCAAAAAACATCTATTGGGCTTATGGAGTCAAAAAAAATTTCACAAAACATGAATATCAACTTCATATGGAAGTCAGGGCATTTCACGGTTTAGATGCATCAATAGAACAGTGGGACAAAAAATAAACACAGTTCATGAACATATGAAGGAAGTTAGAGCACCCTCAGTAAATTCTAAATAACATAAATTCATGCCACTGAAATTAATTGAAAGAGGAAAACCATGAGAATATCAAACACCAATAACCCTTTCTAAATCCCGAGTGATGAAACCAATATCTCTGTATTAATAATAAAAACACAGTATTTTCTACAACAAAATAGTATGGTTGTTAATGAAAATTGTCAACCCTATGAAATTTGAGTTCTTGTCTCTTATAAAGTCATCATTACATCCTTGTATTCTCTCCAAACACTTGAGAAAAATTCGAATTTTCTATCTTAACACCTATCAATTGCTAAAACAAAATTTTAATTACATCTGACAGTTTAAACTGTTTGTTCTAGAGTCCTAATACAACTAGGATTAAAACACTTTATTATAACTTAACAACCTTATCTAAATATTAAATCTTCTATCTGACAACTTCTCCTCCTAAAATTAGACCTTGATGATGTCCATCTCCTTGCTTTTAGACTGTATTGATTTGCTTCTTATTGGCCCTAAAAGATAGGAACCTGCACCTTGCAAAATAGATATAACGCTTCATTTATGTTTCTTCAAACCATTTGTTGACAAAATTGTGCTAAAAAACATGTGGAAATGTATTATTAAACTCATTTTACTTCGCCCTTCTAGCTGTGCCCAAACCAAAACTTTTAAGAAGTGTCAAAAACTGTTAACATTGCTGCGCTACAAAACTGTCTGTTGTTTTCGTAGCGTAGAACTTTACCTTTGAAAACCTCAATTGAAACCTTCATTTTTTTTTATTTTTCCATTGGATATTCACTTGTCATCTTTATAAATTCTTTAGCAGCATCAAGGTCTTAAAAACATGCCCTTTCACCCTTTGAAACCTTGCAAAATTGGTTAAACTGCATCCTACAGCAGTTTTGTAGCGCGCTACGAAACTGCTGTGTCTATATTTTCACAGCTTTTTTCCAAAAATTTGAGTTTCCAACCTTTACTGCCATCCTTTTAGTTTTATATAAGCACTCATAATCAACAAAAATCAACTTTGAACTTCTTTTCAAAAGTGAGATCTTTCCACATAACCTCAAAAATGTGTTAGGAGATGTCACTTACTATTTACACTCATTTTGGTTGTGGTTGATCTTTAGGCTTTGCTAGCTATATCTCAAGATCTTCGACCTGCCTTTTAATCCTTCTATTATTAGCTCTTAATTTGGTGTTAACCATCCTTATGAACTTTGATTCCTTGATTGCATGGATGGCTCATATGAAGAATTGATCTTGACTGCTGATTGACTCAATGTTTGAAACCTTTTCTAGCTCCCACAAACCTTTCAACCTCTCAAAGTTTGACCTTTCTATAACATGCATTCTCACTTTCTTCTTCAATTTATCAATTTCAATGTTTTCAAGTCTAAGTTTGTCTTTAACCTCTTCATAAATACTCTTTTCTCTCTGAGTATTAAAAACTCTGTTTCTGTCTTCTTCAAGTATTTGAGATGATATATTTATGGGTCCTTCAAAAACATTTGCATCCTCACCTCCTGTTTGGTATATCTCCATGTTTGGCCACTGCAATTTCTTAGACTTCCTAGTCAAGGGTTTTCTAGGCTTAAAGACAAACTCTGACACTTCATCCTCAAAATTTAATTTTTTGGATGTTTTCAATTTCTTTGATTTTCCACCTGTATCCAGTTTGATGAAATCTGCTTGAACCAGGGGAGACTCTTTAATGTCAATAGCTTGTAATATATCATTCAAGTCACCTCTTAATTCGAAGTTTTCATTTATGACCACAACCTTACCTTTCTCCTTTAACCTCTGACTCCTAGTCAACTTCTTCTGAGCTTTTTTACTAGTTGACTGTTTCTGAATTGTTTCTTTGACATGAGCTCTCTTCTTCTGTGTAAATTGAGGAGTCCTTTCAATATTCAGTGATGTATTTAGGATTGGTTCCTTAACCTATTTCTTGGGCTTAAGTTTGAAAGACCTCCTTGATTTTCTTTTTGCAGGTTCAATACTCTTTAATGGAGATGTTTCTTTGACATGAGGGCTAGCACCTGTTCTTTCAACTCCTATTCCAGTAAAAAATAGAAATGCAGACCATTCTCTATTCACTTTCTGAAGCTCATGCAAAACTATTAACTTGACCAGACCATGATGAAATAATGAGGTTTCACACGCCTGAGTTTTCATCTATACTTTGTCTGCCATCTTGGCCAAACTTCAAAATAGAAAGAAAGGTAAGTCTAGAGAGATTACTCCTGTGAAATGCAATAAGAGTTTAAAATGATAAGTGTACACCTTGTGGTATCTCCCTTCGCAAGTGAATTACCTTTGGATGTTGTAAAACAGATTGGAAAATGCATCCTTGACATAACTTCTTGGCACAAATTTGTTCAAATCAGTATCCATAAACTCTGGTTTCAAAAATATTTTGTAGGGTTGCATTTGAAACCTAAAATTCTTGAACCATCTATCTTCCCCCCTTGGAATTTCTGTGACTTCTGATATAACTTCAGGAGAAATTGGTAAATTGAGAAAACCAACCTTTGTGTTTGACCCTGTGAAGTTCATGGAAAACTCTTTGGTAACCTGATTATGCCCTCCTTGAAGCTTTTCGCAGAACCTCCAACATCCTACCTTCCTAAAGGCTTCTTCAACAGATTTATCTCTTATGAGAGCCTCTAAACCTTCAGATTATGTTCTCAGGTAGTGACCATACCTGCGATTTCTTTTTTCTTCTATCATATTCCTCCTGAAAACCCTGTGTTTTCAGTAAATCTATAATGAACCTCCTTGTTGGATGAACTGGCTCATTTGAAAATTGGGTTCAGCCTCACTTGATTAAAATTTTGCCTCGCTTGAAAACTTGAGGAGAGCTTTGGTTTCTTATCATGAGCTTCTCTGTTTGAAAATATAGATGCATGCAATTCTTTCTTTGCATGAGATAAAATCAGTGATAACCAACCCCTTTTCAAATTTACAAAGGACCAATGACAAATGACCCCTAACGAATCCCATAATGATTTCATAACTACTTTTGATGGTTGCATGCGTGAGGGAGGATTCGTGGGCTGACACCATAATCATGAAAATTCAGCCCAAACTGACAGATGTGACAGCTAAACCGAAAAAATTTGAACCCCGATTTCGTAGTGCTTGTAATGTGATTTCGAGATTTTGCGCTACGAAAATACCAGTGTTTTCGTAGCTTATTCAATTTTTTTTTGAAAAAGACTTAAAATATGCTTTTCAAAACGTGGTATGAGACTTCTAAAGAGTAAAGCAAGGTTTATGCACTTTATTTGGTGATGAAATGAAACTTGTAACCTATGGCTTAGACCCTATAAAACATAAAAATGACTCAAACCCTATCTAATATAATGACTTAGGAGAAAGTATAAACTGAGCAAGTTTAGAAAATTTTGATAGTGATAACAATGGCTCCACTTGGGATAATGTGCCTCTGTGGTACACTAAGAACTCGCAGCTTCAGTGCTATCCATTTTTTGATAAAAACAAAAATTTTGTTGACAAGCATATTCTTCAAATTGTTGGGGCTTCACCTTTAGCTCAGGATTTCTATTTCAGCTTGTCATTTATTAGGAAAAACTGACAAATATGAATATATACAATGTCATGAGTGATTTATAATACTTCAATAAACATAATGCTTTAGGAACTTTCCATTAACAGGCCCTCCAGCATATGATCCTCAATCAATTTCCTGCAATATGTAAGTGTTGTTCCCATGAAAAGAAAAAATTTGAAAAGGACCCTTCCATAAATTCTCAAACTTACCATGCTTGCCCTTTTCCTCAATTTTGGCCTCCCATTTTAGCACTTTGTCATGAATCTAGAAACTGTCCTCTTTGATCTTCCTATCAAATGTATTCTTAATTATGTTTTGAACATGCTGATGATTGTCATAAACTTCATTTCTCTTTTCTTGCAATGCTATCAGCTGGTTTATCCTCCTTTGGATGGCATTTGGTTCTTCTTCAAGTGCTTGAATTAACTTCATAACTGGCACTCCAAGTGGTGTTGGGAAAACAACTTCAGCCCCATAGACTAATTCATATGGCGAAGTTCTGATTGATCTCTTTGTACAAATCCTATCATCCCATAAGGCATACTTCACCTTTAAGTGCCAAGCTTTCTTGTTCTCCTGTAGTACCCTTTTGATGATTCTTACAATGCTCTTGTTTGATGATTTAGCAAGACCATTACCTTGCAGATAATATGTTGTAGAGTGTCCAAGAGTGATGTGATATTGATGGCAGAAATTTATCATCTTCTTGGATTTAAATTCTTGAGAATTATCTATTATAATCTTCATGGGACAGCCAAATATTGACAATATATTATTCTCTAAAAAAGAAATAATAACAGAATCATTATCTTGCCTTGTTGGTGTCGTCTCTATCCATTTGGTGAAGTAGTTCGTTGTCGTAAGAATTCAACAATGCTGCCCTGATCAAGATGGATATATCTCTCTAATAAAGTCTAACCCCCATTGTTGAAAAGGAGCTTCAACATAGATATGAACCAAAGGTAGAGGTACAAGCTTTCTTCATCCTTCAAAAATTTGGCACTCATGACATGCAATGTTCTTTTTGTAAATGTCTTTAAACATTGTTGGCCAAAAATATCCAACTCTTAGGATCTTATTTGTTGTAGATTTCCAATAATGATGTTCTCTGCAATCACCTTTATGGAATTCTTCAATGATCTTTTTAGCCTCTTTTTCAAGTAGACAATTCAGCAAAATTCCTCCTTCATCTTTCCAAAACAGATTTCTGTCATACAAAAAATATCACAATGATTTCAGCTTAACAAACCTTCCTTTGGACTTTGATAGATCAGCAGGAGCTTTATTATGCTGTAGGACAAAAACCACATCCTTATACCACTCTGAAGTAAGAAATTTCTCATCAATTTGGACCAATTCCTCTTCATTTTCAGAAATTTATGATATTTTTGGATTCAGATTTATGTTAAGATAGTTCAGATTTGACTGAGTCATTAGCTTCGCCAAGCCTTGTCCCTTCACCAACTTCGTTGGTTTGATGTCTATATCATATTTCAGCAATTTTGCGATCCATTTTCCCCTCTTGCCATCCGGATCTTCCTGAGTTAGAATGTCTTTTATCACAGCACTAGGAACATATGCTATGATGTCTGAATGCAAAATATAAATTAAATCTTTTATAGCTTTCACCAAAGCATAGGCCTGCTTCTCTAGAATATTATACTTCAGTTCAACATTTTTTAATGTCCTACTAAATAAAGAAATAGGTTGTTCAATACCTTGCTTTCCTTTTTGTAGCAAAACTCCAGCAATTGTGTTTTCGGAAGAAAATGTAAAAACCAGAAATTCTTTGGAAAAATCTGGACTGATGAGTACCGGTGCTTTTGTGAGTGCCTTCTTGATTTCTTCAAAATATTTCTTTACTTCAGCTATCCATTTAATGTCAACTCATTTCTTTAAAATCCTTGTTATATCTTTGACAATCTCAACAAATTTAGGAATGAAACACCTAACAAAATTCAGTTTCCCAAGAAAAGATTGAATCTCTTTCCTACTTCTTGGAAAATCTACCTTTTGAATTGCATTAAATCTATTAGGATCAATCCTAATTCCATCTTCTGAAATGATATGACCAAGTAATTTTCCTGAAATTAAAGAAAAGATGCTTTTAGTAGGATTAAGAGAGATACCAAACCTTCTATATTTCAGCAGAATTTTTATAGGTGTTTCAAATGATCTTCTTCTTTCTTTGAATAGACTGTGATATCATCAAGATAAACAACTACTGACTTATCCTTTTCTTCAGAAAAAGCAATGTCGATTACTCTTTGGAAAGTGGCTCCCGCATTCATGAGACCAAAAGGCATTTTAGCGTACATGAATGTACCCCATGGTGTTGTGAAGGCTATTTTTTCCTGATCATATGGATGCACAAGAATCTGATTATAACCTGAAAAATCTTCAAGCATAGACATCCTTTGTAAACCAACAATATTTTACAGAATTGAATCCATATTAGGAAGAGGATAGTTATACTTTAGTGAAGCCTTATTCAAATTTTTGAAGTGAATAGAAATTCTGATTTCTCCACTCTTCTTCCTTACCAGAACTAAGTTTGCAAGCCAATTTGAAAATCTGATTGGAACAATGATCTTTGCATCAAAGACTTTATTAACCTCCTTTTCAATCAATGGCATGAGAAGGGGGTTAATTCTCCTCAACTTCTGTTTGAATGGTTTCTCATTGTCTTTAATAGGAATAGTATGCTGAATAATAGAAGGGTCATATTGCTTTAAATCAACATACTCCAAGAAAAAACATCCATAAACCTTCTCATCATCTCAATATATTTGAATTTCACATCAGCTGAAAGAAACTTCAAAATTTTTATCATTTTAGGCAGAGCTAATGTACCAAGATTACAACTTTCTACTTCCTCTTCATCAGCTTGTAATTTTGGTGCTTTAAAAACATCATTATGATCAAAAAGCTTCTCAAGAGGAATAAGACCCTTTAGTATTGCATTATTCTTCAATTTAAAAACTTCAGAATTTCCTTTAGACTCAAAAAACAGATTTTGCTGATCTACATGTGTATTTTCAAATTCTTCTTTCAGCTCAATACAATTCTTTACCTGATGATCATCTTCAAAAACTTTCCAGTTTATGATATTGTCAGGTATAACTTGCCTATGATGAACTTCAATCTCATATTTTTCATTTGAATGCATAGGAATGATGAAAAGGCTTGCAGAGACAGCAAGGGAGTCAACAATAGAATTCTGATCTCTAGTTTTGACTATGAAGGAATGAGACTGAAAGTTTTCCAACATGTCTAAGACTAAATTTCTGTAATCCCTCATTCTTACATCCTTATTTTGATAGACACCTTCAACTTGTCTAATAACTAATTCAGAATCTCCAAAAACATAAATATTTCGAGCCTTCATCTTTTTCAAAACATCTAGACCCAAAATCAAAGATTCATATTCAACCATGTTGTTTGTGCAATCAAAATTCAGTTTGTAAGAGTAAAAATTACTCTCATCATTTGGATTTGTAATCCAAATCCCTGATCTTTCCCCTTCTTTTCCTACTAATCCATCAAAGTACAATGACCACCATTCCTCCATCTCTTTGTCATTTACTTGTCGATTTTCTGCATGCTGATTTTCTAAGTGCTGATTTTATGAATGCTGATTTTCTGCTCTTATTTCTTCCTCAACACTATCAGCTGATTCATTGAAAATAATGGCAGATCCAAGTTCAGTATCAAAGGCATAAATAGGAAAATTATGAGGCTTATCTTTTCTACTTACCATATAAGCCATTCTAGTCTCCCGATACAATCTCCTTTGTTCACCAAAAATTGGAATAGTAGCGTAGGTAAGATGCATCTGCATTGTGCCTTTGATTTTCACTGCCCATGATCTTGACAATAGCATACCAAAATTTGGAGGAACCTCAGCCACAACAATGTCCATAACAACTGCCTTTTCTGGGATTTGTGTTAGACCAACAACAACATCCTTGATTAGACCAATACATTGAACTCTCTTTGAATCAAAAGAAAACAAATCCTTATATGGTCTTATGATTTGTAATCCCATCCTTTCCATGATTACTTTGGGCATAAGGTTATGTCAAGCCCCAGAATCTAGCATAGCATTATGTAAAGTCATATCATGAATAATAATGCTTACATAAAAAGGAGGAAACTCTTCATTTTGATCATATTCTAACCTTGGACCCAAATATATAGTAGGATTATCTTCTTGGACATTTAAGATACCAGCAACCCCTGGTTGTGAATTCAAAATCTCAACTATCTTGCTTCTATATTCATTCACCTTGAGAATCTCATTGAAAGGGACTGATATTTTAATCTTTGAAATTTCATTCTCAAGGTTGAAAACACAAACAGATTTTTCAGCATCTTTGACAAGAGAAGGAAGTTGAGTGTCTTTCTTACTAAGTGGAATATCCTTTTTACCTTCATCCATATTTGGGGTATCACTCTTATCTTCAGTAGCCTTTGGAGCATATTTCTTGGGTTGCGCTTCATTTGCAATTATAGGCACATTTCTATTTCTGAGATTATATTGCTTTTGCATCTCAAAAATAGCATGTTGATATCCTTTGAAATAATATGATGGTTCTTCTCCTGGATTAGCCAAATCTGACTCGTCATGCTCTTCTTTAGTCAAGAAGATTCCTGAAATTTCTTTGTCAAGACAATGGATGGATTCTTCAGGAATATCAGGCTCATCTTCTTCATCTACCAAATTTTGTTGAAAAGGAGGTCTCATTGGAGGGTCCACTTGCTTATTTCTATTCTCTCTTGGCCTTTGTTGATTTTGAGGTCTCCTAAATTGTGGATTTCTGAATTGAGGTTCATATTGCACAGGAGGAGCAGAAGTGTTACCGAGACCTAACCTGTCCATCAACTTCTCCATAGTTTTCATCATTGAATCAAATTTGTCTTCAAAAGTTGAGGTGGGTGGTTTCTCTTCTTCTTTCAGTTTAGTCTTTCCCATTTTTGGCTTTTTAGCAGCTATCATGTTTAGCTCAACCTTAACTTCATCACTTTTCATTTCAACAAGTGAAGATGATTCTCTTTCTCTCAACAAGATAGAAAAGTCATAATCAAATGCTTCAGCATATCTCATTTGTGCTAAAGCTTCAAGAGGTTTCTAATGAGCTGGAATGGAGTCAAAAACTTTATTAAATCTCTTTGAAAATTTTTGAACAGACTCATCAACTACCCTTCTAAGGCTATTATATTCAGTGAGTGCTTGTACTGGATTGGTTCTATTACCCCATTTTCTTATAAATTTGTCTTAAAAATCATTCCAAGTTCTAATGCTTCCTGCTACAAGGGCCTTAAACCATTTTCTAACTTCACCAATAAAAATCTGTGCAAATAACCGAAGCTTCACATCTTCATCATCAACTTCCTCCCTGTCTATGAAATCATTAAATATGTCTACAAATTCCTCTGCTGAAATTTCCTCATCACTACCCCAAGTAGGAATCCTAGCAACATATTTACTAGGAAGATCATGCAAAACAGTAGGAAGTACAAGTGTTGCATACCTAGTAGGAGCAGCCATGACTAGAGGATGAACAGTGGTTTTAGAAAAAGAAGATGAAGAACTGATATGAGGAGGACTGCTTGGTTTTTGTAAGCCACTGACAATAGAAATCCAATTTGGAAGGGGTAAACTAGCTTTGAATTTTAGAAATATTTCGAAAGGATCAAGTTATTTGAGTTCATCTAAAGACTCTTTTTCTAGCAGTAGTTCAGAGGTAACAGCTTCCCAAAACTCTTCCTTGTCTTCTTATGTCACTAAGGCTGAAGTGTCAATTCCTATTTTTTGCAAGTCTAAGATAATATCAATGAGTTCTTTTTCACTTTATGATCTAAACAAAACTTCATGAATCTTGTCATCAACTTTCTTATCTTTAGGAATTCTTAATATTTCATAGGACAAAGATTTCGAATGAGATGGAGTACCTGATATTTCTAAAATTATTTGAATTTTTGAAATAGTGTTTTGATTTTTCCACAATGGTAAGTGGATTGGGATCAGGATTTCTCCATGTGTATCTCCTTCTCATAGCCATCTATAAACTTTGAAAAATGTATGGAGTCACCAAAGTAGATTGTAGCCTCGAAAAACCTTCTGAGCTCCTGCTACCTTCAGAAGTTCAGCTTTCTCGATTTTAGGAATGATTAATCTTCAGGCTCCCGGAAGAGGCACCAAAATTTTATCACTAAAATAGGTCATGATAGGCTGCTGGTCAGGCTACCTCAGTGTAACTATTTCAAACCAGACTTTTAGTTGAGGCTTAGCCTCCTCAACCTGAGAGGGCTCTCTCAATAGGTTTATGATTTTCAAATAAGGATTAGATGGCTAACTCAATGATTAAAATGGATAAATATGGATAATTGATTGTACTACTAATCAAAAAACATCTATTGGGCTTATGGAGTCAAATGTGTTTTCACAAAACATGAATATTAGCTTCATATGGAAGTCATGGCATTTCAGGGTTTAGATGCATCAACAAAATAGTAGGACATAAAATAAACACAGTTCATGAACATATGAAGGAAGTTAGAGCACCTTCAGTGAATTCTAAGTAACATAAATTCATGCCACTTCAAGTAATTGAAAGAGGAAAACCATGAGAATATCAAACATCAATAACCCTTCTTGAATCCCGAGTGATGAAACCAATATCTCTGTATTAATAATAAAAACACAGTCTTTTCTACAACAAAACAGCATGCTTGTTAATGAAAATTTCCAACCCTATGAAATTCGACTTATTGTCTCTTATAGAGTCACCATTACATCCTTGGATTCTCTCCAAACACTTGAGAAAAATTTGAATTTTCTAGCTTGACACCTATCAACTGCTAAAACAAATTTGTAATTACATCTGAAATTTAAACTGTCTATTCTAGAGTCCTAATACAACTAGGATTAAAACCCTTTATTATAACTTAACAACCTTTAACCTTATCTAAATATTAAATCTTCTATCTGAAAACTGCTCCTCCTAAAATTTGACCTTGATGATGTCCATCTCCTTGCTTTTAGACTGTATTGATTTTCTTCTTATCTGCCCTGAAAGATAGGAACTTGCTCCTTGAAAAATAGCTATAACGCTTCATTTATGTTTCTTCAAACCATATGATGAACAAATTGTGCTAAAATAAATGTGGCAATGTCTTATTAAACTCATGTGAATTTTCCCTTCCACCTGTTCCCAAACCAAACCTTTGAAGAAGTGTCAAAAACTGTTAACATTGTTGCGCTACGAAACTGTTTGTTGTTTTCGTAGCGCAGAACTTTACCTTTGAAAACCTCAATTGGAATCTTAATTTCTCTTTATTTTTCCATTGAATATTCACTTGTGATCCTTATACATTCTTTAGCAGCATCAAGGTCTTAAAAAAATGCCCTTTCACCCTTTGAAACCTTGCAAAATTGGTTAAACTGCATCCTACAACAGTTTCATAGCGCGCTACGAAACTGCTGTGTCTATCTTTTCACAGCTTTTTCCAAAAATTTGGGTTTCCAACCTTTAATGCCATCCTTTCAGTTATATATAAGCACTCATAATCAACAAAAATCAACTCTGAACTGCTTTTCAAAAATGAGATCTTTCCACATAACCTCAAAAATGTGTTAGGAGATGTCACTTACTATTTACACTCATTTTGGCTGTGGTTGATCTTAAGGCTTTGCTAGATGTATCTCAAGATCTTCAACCTGCCTTTTAAGCCTTCCATTATTAGCTCTTAGTTTGGTGTTAACCATCCTTATGAACTTTGCTTCCTTGATTGCAGGGATGGTCCATATGAAGAATTGATCTTGATTGCTGATTGACTCAATGTTTGAAACCTTTTCTAACTCCCACAGACCTTTCAACCTCTCAAATTTTGACCTTTCTACAGCATGCATTCTTAATTTCTTCTTCAATTTATCAATTTCAATGTTTTCAAGTCTGAGTTTGTCTTTAACCTCTTCATAACTACTCTTTTCTCTCTGAGTCTTAAAAACTCTGTTTTTGTCTTCTTCAAGTATTTGAGATGATATATTTATGGGTTCTTCAAGATCATTTGCATCCTCACCTCCTGTTTGGTATATCTCCATGTTTGGCTGCTACAATTTCTTAGGCTGCCTAGTCAAGGGTTTTCTAGGCTTAAAGACAAACTCTGACACTTCATCCTGAAAGTTTAATTTTCTGGATGTTTTCAATTTCTTTGATTTTCCACCTGTATCCAGTTTGATGAAATCTGCTTGAGCCAGGGAAGACTCTTCAATGTCAATAGCTTGTAATATATCATTCAAGTCACCTCTTAATTCCAAGTTTTGATTTGTGACCATAGCCTTACCCTTCTCCTTTGACCTCTAACTCCTAGTCAACTTCTTCTGAGTTATTTTACTAGTTGACTGTTTATGAATTGTTTCTTTGACATGAGTTCTCTTCTTCTGTGCAGATTGAGGAGTCCTTTGGATATTCAATGATGTATTTATCATTGGTTCCTTAACCTATTTCCTAGGATTAAGCTTGACAAACCTCCTTGATTTTGTTTTTGCAGGTTTAGTACTCTTTGATGGAGACGTTTCTTTGACTTGAGGGCTAGCACCTGTTCTTTCAACTCCTATTCCACTCAAAAAGAGAAATTCAGACCATTCTCTATTCACTTTCTGAAGCTCATGCAAAACTATTAACTTGACTAGACCATGATGAAATAATGAGGTTTCACATGCCTGAGTTTTCATCTGTACTTTGTCGGCCATCTTGTCCAAACTTCAAAATAGAAAGAAAGGTAAGTCTAGAGAGATTATTCCTGTGAAATGCAATAAGAGTTTAAAATTATAAGTGTACACCTTGTGGTATCTCCCTTCGCAAGTGAAGTACCTTTGGATGTTGTAGAGTAGTTTGGAAAATTCATTATTGACATAACTTCTTCACACAACTTTGTTCAAATAAATATCCATAAACTCTGGTTTCAAAAAGATTTTGCAGGGTTTCATTTCAAATCTAAAATTATTGAAACATCTATCTTCCCCCCTTGGAATTTTTGTGACTTCTGATATAACTTCAGGAGAAATTGGTAAATTGATAAAACCAACCTTTTTGTTTGACCCTGTGAAGTTCATGGAAAACTCTTTGGTAACCTGATTATGCCCTCCTTAAAGCTTTTCACATATCCTCTAGCACCCTACCTTATTGAAGGCTTCTTCAACATATTTATCTCTTGTGAGAGGCTCTAAACCTTCAGGTTCTGTTCTCAGGTAGTGACAAGACCTGTGATTTCTTTTTTCTTCTATCATCTTCCTCCTGAAAAACCCGTGTCTTCAGCAAATCTGTAATTAACCTCCTTGTTGGATGAACTAGCTCGTTTGAAAATTGGGTTCAGCCTCGTTTGATTGAAATTCTGCCTCACTTGAAAACTTGAGGAGAGCTCTGGTTTCTTATCATGAGCTTTTGTTTTTGACAATACATATGCATGCAGTGCTTTCTTTGCATGAGATAAAATCAATGATAACCAACCCCTTTTCAAATTTTCAAAGGACCAATGACAAATGACCCCATAACGAATCCCATAATGATTTCATAACTGCTTTGGATGGTTGCATGTGTGAGGGAGGATTCATGGACTACACCATAATCATGAAAATTTAACCCAAACTAATGGATGTGATAGCTAAACCGAAAAAATTTGAATCCCCGATTTCATAGCACTAGTAATGTGATTTCGGGATTTTGTGCTACGAAAAGACCAGTGTTTTCGTAGCTTATTCAAATTTTTTTGAAAAATACTTAAAATATGGTTTTCAAAACGTGGTATGAGACTTCTAAAGAGTAAAACAAGGTTTATGCACTTTATTTGGTGATGAAACGAAACTTGTAACCTATGGCTTAGACCCTATAAAACATAAAATTGACTCAAACCCTATCTAATATCATGACTTAGGAGCAAGTATAAACCGACCAAGTTTAGAAAATTTTGATAGTGATAACACATGTTACCTTACCCGATTCATCTAAGAAACTCAAATTTTTTCGCACAAATCACCCATGTGCTTTTTGTTATATTTATAGTCACTATTCTCACCTTTTTCCTCATCTTGAAGATTTTTGCAACACCCTAGAAGTTGTCCACCCAATCGAGGCTGAACATAGCTCACCCACTACTCCTCTACTAGTGTGTTTGGATCAACCTAAACCAGAGGAAATTGTCATAACTCCTCCTGATGTCAAGATAACAGACCCTTTTTCCACCATCCTCTATCTATCATCATCCATGAGATCCTTCTGTTTCAACTGAAGATCCTTCGGCGAGCACGTTGGGCTCAACATCAGTATATGTTTCATCTACTATCTCTTCGTCTACCCTTCGTAGCATTGTGTATCTGAACCATATCTCTCATGATGATGTTTCATGTAGCCCTGCCATGTCATGTGGTATTTCTTCTATCAATCCCCCTATATTTCACCTTCATGAAGACATTATGGAAGCGATGACCACCCCTGAATTTCCTTGGAATGATATGCACCATCGTGCGTACTTCCTTCCATAGCAATCCCTTGACAATTATTTTGTGGAGTCTAAAGATTTCACCTTTGATGAAGTTGATCAGTTTATAAAACCCATTCTGACACTCGATGTTTTTGACAAAGAAAACATTGTCTTGGGGGCACATAGCACCCCAAAAGAAATTTACACTTACACCAAGCTACTCAAATAATTCTGTCATGTTTTCGCCAAGTCTCATTCATATATGCCTGGACTGGATCCAACCATTGTCAAACATCACATCCACACATGGCTTGATGCCTATCATGTCCATTAAAATTTGAGACCAATTTCTCGACGAGAGGCTCTCAAAACCGAGATCAATAAGCTCAATCCAAATGGTTGTTCCCATCACGTTCTCAAGAAAAGAGGCACCATTCGTGCCTATATGGACTTTCTTGACTTGAACAAAGTATTTCCCCTAGACAAATTACTTACACCTTGTATTGACCATATATTTAAAAAGTGTAAGGGGCATAGAAACTTTACCCGTAGCATCCCCCATGCGTGTTTTATTTCTAACATGCATTTAGGTTTCTTGCATTGTCCATCATCTTCTCCTTTGTCGTCTTGTGATGCCTTTTATAAGGATCCTTCATTCACACCGTACATCAGCTATGCCGATGTTGCAAGTCGCTACTCGCAGAATCTAGCCTTGGCAGCCTGGCCCATTTTTACCCCCATACATTCGTTAGTCCTTTCCAACGGTGTATGTATTGGATCTGCCTCCAATAATTAGGCCGAATATGATGCAATGATATGTTTTTTATTCTATGCCCTTTAACATCGCATCCTTCATCTTCATGTTCATTTAGATTCAGTGCTGCTTATCAGACAATTGAATGGTGTATATCATGTGCATAACCATGTCCTTTTTGGAAGATATTTACAAGTGAAGCTCCTAATGCGTGAATTTGAAACCATTACATTTAGTCATGTAACAAGACCCAAAAATCACTATGTAGATAACATTGCAAAAAATATTATAGATTGGCACTTATCACATGCATTTAACACAATAAAATAACATTAAAAAAATGGCGAGCCACTAACTTATCATATATAAAAAGATGCATATCCATAATATGTGTCCACAAAATCATAAATGTTTTGGAGTCCTCTACTCTAATACATCAGACATGCCCATATCGTGTTTCAAAATAAAAACTAGGGGAAATTCATGCCCATACATTTAATCACTATCTGGAGGGTCCAAAGCCAATGAATCGGCTCCTACAGCCCATAGATACCACATGCCCTTCCTTGCCATTGCCATGTGCCGCATGACCCCTCACCACTCTTAGGGTAGACAAACACATGCCCCAATGTAGAGGTCATCAAGATCCTACCAGTCGCACTCTGATACATCGGTCATCAATAACTTGCATCTGTGGCAGACATCCTCCAAAAGTGCCTCTAAATCATCTCTATCAGTTCCTCTAGCTACATTGGACTCTACAGCCCCTCGTGCTGTGGGTCGTCCCATATACCCGGTTGGTTTCACTGGTGCTATGTCTGCATACCAAAAGTAACAAATCAATAAATCAATACCTCATACATAATTCTAAAAAATAAAAAATGCACCATAAAACATAATAACTTGTTAATTACCTTTTGGTCCCCATGCTCGGCTGGATGGAAGTGGTAAGTCTGGGTGCCCATGATAGTTCATACCATTGTATGGATAGTCATCTATATACAATGACATTTGGTCCCAATGTGACAATAACTCAAGTCAGAACACCTAACCAACTCCCCCACCTCCTCCTCTCCTTAGTAGCTACTTCCAATTATGCATACTGGGCTCTTGTGGGCCCCCTTCCTAGATCTATACATGAGGTCGAAGTGTCAGTATCTTCTAGAAGAAGAATGAGCACAACACTATCCAAAATGCACAGTCATGGTTCACTTGTCACTTTCATAGTGAAAGCTCTTGTTTCAGCGACAGGAAAATCATATGGTCCCACCCATAGTAGGTCCCACTCAACACACTCTGAACAAGCATCACCTTCCCTCCAGTGATGTGGTGGAAGACCTGGTTGCCAAAGATCCCCAACACTGTTGCGATGACAGCCCGAGTCTCTAATATCTCTAGATCTCCGATTGGTATAGCTATTCCCTAGACACGAACATCTGGTCCGCAATGGTGTTCCAAAAACCCATACGTATTCTGCCCCTACGGTAATACTGGATGGGTGTTTCCCACCATCCCCAATGGTGGGAGAATGGTCAGGAAATAAATTTCATGAACTGTTAGCTCGATCTCATACCCCGGCAATATAAATACCTCTTGTTCTGAGTCCTAATATCTGACTATCCTTGCTAACAAAGGCTCTCCTATCCTCATCAATGGGTTCTCAACCAACTTGAGAACCCCAGACATTGCCAGTGCCCCTTGAACAACCTAATCCCATGGATCTCTGATCGAAGTGCCTCAAGGTCTCTCTCTCTCTAGTTGACCTTTAACTCTTCCATATCTTCACAAAACCATAATTTTGTCAATCAGAGGAAGTAAAAACTACATAACAATCATCAAGACCTAGTTCCCATCCAAAAATAGGAAAAAACCCAACTTTTTGCAGCTCACACTTTTTTAAGCTCTAAACCTGTGAGGTCGTAATTTTTCCTCTGAAACTTGCTACTCAGCTCACAGAACAGACCCTAGAAAGTGCGAGTTGGCCATGAGGATGGGCAGAGTACCGTTCCAGGGCTCTGGGCACCTAATCAAAAATTCTAAACCACTAAAATTGAAGAGTATGGTTAGGCCACCTACCTGCAACTGACGGATCTCGATTTCGACGGTCGGTTTGTCCACTACAAACGCCACAAGATTTAGGGCCTTTTCCTCCTCTCCACATTCACCACAACTACACTTTCAAATGAATCAAATTAGAGGGAAATCGCCATAATAAAAGAGAAACCCTAACTTTCTTTAGCCAATTACGACCAAACCATAGCTCCGTTTGATTAACCGTCAACACAATAAGAAAGCTCTCATGGATCTCAAAAATGGGTATTCATTCATTTTTGGTGATTTAATACTTCATAGGGAAGTGTTTTTTCAAGAAGGGTCACTTCGCTGCCTTTCAAAATTGAATTTCTACACTCGCGCCACTTGTACTTGGGGGGGCACCACTTAGCTTCCATACTTGTAGATGCTTGTGTTTATTTTCATCATGAGTAACCATCTCTTGCTCATGCTTTTATGGTCCCCACCAGGCCTATTCTATGTGGTAGCATCTTCGAGTCACCCTTGTTCAGAGCATCTGATTTGAGTCATCATTGCATTCACGGATTCTGTCCCAAGTCCCTTTGCCTCATGTTACAATATTC
This sequence comes from Pinus albicaulis, assembly GCA_034641835.2. Taxonomy (NCBI): domain Eukaryota; kingdom Viridiplantae; phylum Streptophyta; class Pinopsida; order Pinales; family Pinaceae; genus Pinus; species Pinus albicaulis. The sequence continues at coordinate 1,348,158,731 of CM076570.1, read as the reverse complement.
CATTGATTCATGCCTTGTCCCTCTCTTATGTAGGCCATTAATTCCTCCAACCCTATTTTCCACCATCCGCTCAAGTGTCGAATAAGTCGCTACCAGGTCATCCATGATTTTTATGCTCTGAAAAGGGAATTTTTCCATTTTCTACTCAGTATCACCCATTCCATCATCATCCCTGATTTCTTTCCATCAGTCGCTCTACTATGATACCTCGTGCCTTAGTTGAGGATCCTCATTGCCTCACCTATGGCGAACCTCCTTCTGTCGACATCAACATATTCATTCTAGAAGATAGTTCTAGAGGGCGGTGTATCTTGGTTCCAGTTTCCATAATTGTCTAGTGCCTCAGATCATGCAAAGGGACTCCTTATTTCCCTTTGTCTTGATTGTTTCTCATCCGCTCCTTTTCAGCATGATCGAGATTCATATACTTGATAGTTCAATGATCCAGTAGATTGATCCCCCGATTCCCGAGTGTGTGTGATATTTTTCAGACCTCATGAGGGGGTGGCCCTTCAGGTAGCCCCCCACATGCTCGAATGACCTCATTTTTACAACTTCAGATGCAGCTCCACAGATTTGATGGGTTCGGCCCCAGCCGCTTGCAGTGCCTACAACATGCATGTATCACTTAGATGATCCATTCATATTTTTAGAGCCCTTTCCTATTTATCAGGGTTTCTTTGGTTGTTATTATATCTCATGTACTTAGCTATTATTGTATTCAGTCCTGGCCATTGTCCGAGGCGCAATATTTATGTGGGATCCATTATATTTTTTATTGGATCATTTTATGCTAGTATTGCATGTACCATTTATCATGTACTCTTTAGCTCAGTCCTTTTCACTGGGAGCATAGGTATGCCTCCCCCGCCTCACTAAGACTAGGTATTCTTTGTACTTTGTCATCTTAGGGAGCATAGGTATGCCTCCCCCGCCTCACTAAGACTAGGTACCCAACCATTAAAGGAGAATTATGGTTTTCGGTCTCACCCCCTGAGGGTTATCGTCCTATCTCACTTCACTTTGCCTACATATCTCTCTCTCTATGCCTTTGTTGTCTAGTGATTGTGTCCTTACAATGTACTTCAGTCATACAATTATCTCCTAACACTCACACATTGGGGGGCAATCTGTTGCACCGATTTTTGGTCATCTAACCATGTATAATTAGATGGATTGAAATACACCATGTAAGACCAATTTTACCATAGTAAAATTTCTTTCACTATAACAAATAATTTAATAAACCATAGTTTATTAAATTATTTCTGGTCAAATAGGAAACCCTATGAGGAATAATTAAATGAACCTTTATTTATTTGATTTTCCTCTAGAAATAATTAATTAAACCTTTGTTTAAATAATATTCATGGTCATATTTAACCCAATTAATGAGAAATAATTAGATAAATCATTATTTATCTTATTATTCTCTAGGAATAATCAATTAATCCTTACTTAATTATTATTCCTTGTTAAATTTAACAAAATCTTCTAGTAATAATTAAATAAATAATTATTTATTTAATTATTCCTTAAGCCCATTCTTGAGATGATAAGTAAATCATCTATTTTTTTATTATTTATAAATAAAGGGCTTTAACCAATTTAAATTCCTTTTCCCTCCAACAAAATATAATAAAACATTCCAAGAAGCTAGATCTAGATCTTGGTTAATAATATTTTACTATGCACCATTATCAAGGATAACTCCATATTTTGTTATAAATAGGAGGGTTTTCCATTCAATTCTTACCTTTGATCATTTTATCATGGCTGGACTTTGATCCTCTTACCATTGTCACACTTTGATTTATTTATTTTTTCTTTCTTATTGAGCTCCCTTTGAGTTCTACACGTCTTGGGTTTTCTACACCATTGAGAGAAAAAATCTGAAGCTGAAGCGTTGAGGACAGCCAAGAACCCATCCCATTGAGGGGGAATCTTTATGTTCCCTTCCCAGGTCTTACGTAATATAAAATTTCTTTATAAATCTTGTCTTGTCTATTGGATATTTGGAGAAACTCATATTTCATTTTGTTGTTTAGATGCTTTTATTGCATAGATCTGGGTTTATTTTGCATTTTTTTTACTATATATTACATATCTAAGAAGTTAGATAATCATATTTGTTGTTAGGGTTATTTTTCATGTGCAGCTAAAGTGATATCTTTTCATGAACTTGCATTAAGATTTCATACTAACACATGTGCAAGGAATTTGTTGAGAATGTGCGCGAGGCATAAGAGGAGGGAAAGCCCTTCTAATACACTTGGCTATTGTTACTCATTGCATTTATTGCAGGGAGAATCCCTGAAGACACACAGTTCCATGAAATTGAAGAGAAGATGTGTGAAGTCATGTGTTATACAACTTTATGGAACTATTCTAGTGTGCGCAAAAGAGAACAAAATATTTTGGGTTTTGTATGATGCGACATTGCGCCGAGAAGTACAGTCCAAGCCTCAGATGTTTTCCACCCTATATGATCAATACAAAATGATAGCCAAATTTAAAGATACGTTTCAAAATATACATATTTTTGCAAAGAGTGTAGTAGAGGCGTGTGGTATGAGCTACCTTATTTGGTAACTGAGGATGATCTAATCAAAGTCGCAGCAGAATGGTCGCCAGCCTAGTTGACCCCACCTACACAGCCATGAATTTCAAAAAGCAAATACACGGAGAAAGCTACTGAAAAGCCTCCAGAAACTGTGACAACAATTATTCTAGATAAACCTATAAATAAGGAACCAATGCCCACTACGACTGGAGAAACCATTGACACTACAACAGTGTCAGAGAAGAGTGGCTCTGCACCTAAGGAGACCAGCAAAGTGGAAACATCAAAAGGAACTAAGCGTGATGCTCAAGCCGCGGGTGGATCGTGCAAGAAACTGAAGGGATCCAAGAAGGTAGGACATGAGGTCATGACGCTCACAGAGGATGATCTACATGAGATCGCGAACATAGTTACCTCAGTGACAGAAGACTGATGGACAGATATGGAGGTCCAATACAAATATTCTTTGGAGATTTTCCAAGTTAGGTTGCAGGAATTAAAATTTCAGGCGAGCGAGATTTAGAAGAGCGTGATTCAGGCAAGCCAGACCAGTGTCATATTACCAGCGCGCAACCATTGGATGTGGTCTTGCCAGCATTAGGGGATGCACAATTTTTCCACATCCCCCTGCTAGTAATACAGATGGATGCTAACCAATGTGTTCAATTTACTTGTACAAGTGATATTCATGTTAATATTTTACTATTTGTTGCAGGTAAAATATATTTGCTGCATTCAGTAATTTCTTACCTTGAATACCGGGAAGCAACCATGCAAACAAAGGCTAGAGATTCACATCAACATGCTCCACAAGCACACCAACAGCAGTGACAAGCTGAAGTAGCTTGCAGAGAAGCAGAGGCCCAATGCACTGCGTTGGAGGCCAAAATTAATCAGGTGTGTTGAGATATTCCAGCTATATTGGCCACAGTCGCGTCCGCTGAGAAGTTGGAAGGATCGATTTCTGCAGTGAAAGTTGCACACGCAGAAGTTCAAATCGTTCGGACATAATAGGAGTAGAAGATTGCATACCTCCAAACCAAATTGCAGTTGGAGACGCCGCTTGAGGTTCGCGCGAAGAGAGCAACAGAATTCAAAAAAGCACAGGATAGCATTGTTGTTGTGGTTGCCTAGTGTGACAAATAATTGAATGAGGCCATGGAAATTTGGACTTCTATCTAGAATGATCTGGTCATGTAGAAGCTATGCCACACACTCAATAAGAAGGAGCAGCATTTTGAAGGAGCAACATTTATTCCTTACACAATGACTTGCTCGTCTGCCAGAAGGCCACATAATTCAGAAAAATATTGCAAAATTGCATTGAAAGGAACATGTATTGAAGGAGTGCATGCAACTGTGGGAAAAGGAAGCGCTTCAATTATCCTAGACACTGCACAACACTCTGAAGGTTATTCAACAGACTCAGCACAACATATAAATGGCCACTGAGCGCCCTATTACAGACAAGATGGTTCAACAAGCGTAGAGTGTAGTAGCGCAGAGCCTCGAGTTAGTGCTCCCTCTCTAGACTTATGTCAAGACAATTTAGGCTAAGAATAAGGATATAAAGCCTGAGTGACTCAAGATGAGTCACATGTTTGAGTTGGGGGCCTATTGGAGTGGGGTTCCCTGAGGCACAAGTTATGAAGACTATTTTTTGTATTTTTGTATGTGCGTGTTGTGCAAATGAAGTCAAGGGGATTTTGGCCACAATTTTGGATGTAATTGGGCTTAAATGTAAACTGTGGACCTCAAACCATGGTTTGAGACCATATTATCTGTGCACTAGGCATATATAAATAGATAGAGTATGTCTAAGGTAAGTTAAGAGATACATGTGTTGTGAGATATTGATGTTCTGGTAGTTTATATGTCTGTAAGGGTTTGTTGGTTGGGTTGAAAGGCTCCTATTGGCTATGTGCATGGATACCTAGTCTTGCCTATGTGTAGACTCCGTTGGTTGTGTGTGTAGAAGGGTTTCTAAGGGTTTTTAAGGGTTTTGGAAAGACAATATATGTATTGACAGATCTGAAAGATAAGAGAAGGAACAGTTTTGGTGAAGTTCTCTGTGTTATGCATCTCTATTTCTTACTGTTTATATTATGTTAAGATCACATTATCAATTTACTTATTCATGATTGCAGAAAGTTATATGATCTGATTATGCATGATTATTGATGATTAAGAGATCTATTAAGTGTTTACAATGATTAAGATCTAGATCTTGTTCTGATCTGTTGTCTACACTAAAGCAGACAATATTTATGTGTTATTCTATGGATAATTGCACATTCTTTTTTATTTGGTATAAAATATTTTGCACATATATATAATTTTACTTTGGCTTTTGTTGAGGACCACTTCATTAATTTCTCTCTCACGGTGTGGAAACCTGGTTCCAGCGCCCCCCCATACTGCTTCGGGTGAGACTTTGGTTTGTTCAAGCAGATCATTGCTGAAAGGGCCAGTAGTTGGAGGGTTTGTTGGTTTATCCATAAAATCTAAACCTGGGTCAAGACCCCTCAAGCCAACAACAATCTTGACAAAACCACATCTAAAAGTGATTTTAGGGAGGTTTTTGAAACTCCCCCAAAAGTCATGAAAATTTGAATTTTTTCAGGGGGCTTTCTAACAACTGACTCTAAAAGTGTTTTCTCATGTCTTTTAATAGGGGAATTTAAATTATTTCCCCTAAATATAGTTTTCATTAATTTTCCCCTAATATTTTAAATTATCGTCACAATACTTCAATTAAATTACATTCATGTGCAATACAATATGTAAATAATTTACATCATTAACAACATCATCATCACAATACACAATTTTCCTTAAACAACCCTTCAACCTTCTACTTTTATTAAGAAATTTAAACATTCTTTACATGAGGGTCCAATACAAAGGCTTAACCCTTAATACAACAAATAAGCCAACAGAACTTTTACTTTCCTAGAAACATGTCCTGCTCTACTTAACTGACCCAATGAGTCATCTCTACCCTACTTGTGGCTCCCTTTAGTTCCTTCTTGACTCTCTTGTTTTCTCTTCCAAGTGCAGACTCACCCGAGCTCCCTTGCTCTTGTTTTTTCTACCTCGACTCGTCTTTGCCTCTTAATTCTCTGTTGCTCCTCTTCACCTTACGACTTTCCAAATTGTCCCTTGACTTTTATATTTGATGTGTCCTTCTGAAAAAAAATTAGAAAACCATTTGCATGAAACCCTTGGAAATGCTTCATGAAAAATCGTAGAAATCCCCTTCCCCAAACACAAAAGGTTTTATCCCCTTAAATTTGAAGAAGGAAATGGGGGTGTGCTTTGATCCACTTATATGTGCATTGGTCATAAAATAATTTTTAATATAGTCTCTTTGAGTGCAACCACACACTCCAATATTACCTCAAGGTGCCCCAATGGCTTCAGGGTTAGGCACTCATGGGAATTAAACCTTGCCCAAGGTGAAAAACTCCTCTCTTTCCACCATTGGATCCTACCACTTTGGGAAACCGAAGCTCTATTTTTCTCTCAATAGTCATTTAGTGAATTAAAAAAAATATATGGTTAACATTATATTAATAATTTTTTACATTGATTTTCTTGAGTTCTAACCATTATCTCATATTCTTACACTATAAATTTAATAAATTTTTCTTTTTATTAAACTAATATTCAATTATATAATATCATTTGTCACCTACCAAATTAGAAACCGGATCAACCATAAAATTTATTGTCTTTTGTCCCATATGTATTTATATTAACTAGATACATGCAACAAGGTGCACGATTTGGATTATTACAAAACTACTCCTTCATACAAGGAAATTCCTCAGGTTCTTCACTCCAACATAATTATACTATACAAAATTATAAAACATATTTTCATTAATTCCCTTGCTAGCTTGACCACAAAGCTTGGCCCCCAACCATAAAATCTAATGTCTTTTGTCCCATATGTTTATAAATTAATTGGAGACATTAAAAAAAGTGTAGGATTTAGATTATTACAAAGTTTCTCCTCAATACAAGGTAATTCTTCACATTATTCCGTTCCAACAAAATTGTATTATCCAAAATTATAAAACATATTCTCACTTCCCTTGCTAGATCAACTACAAAACTTGACCCCAAGGGTGTCTAGAAAATTGAACCAATGCCTTCGAAATAGCAAAGGAGCTTTAAATTTACAAACTCAACCAATTAAAATAACCCTCACAACTTCAAAATTATAAAACATATAAATTTATATAAAAAATTATTTTGGTTATATCAACAAGGTCTTGGATATATGGTGATTATGTGCTTTGTTAAGGCACTCCTTGCTGTGAAGTCACTGGCTCAATTCCATACCTTGATTGGGGTGATATATTGGATGTGATTATGATGTAATCGCACCCAAACTTACTATACATGTTATGAATTATTATTTTTACCATTCAAAATAATAATAATAATAAAGAAATGATAATTTTATTTTTAAATTTGAGGAGAATCATTTTAAATTTATAAAATTATAATTAAAATATTAAATATTATAAACAAATATTTACAAATAAGTTCTCCAAGTTGTAAAGATAAATTATAAATCTAAAATACACTCGTACATGATGAGATCACAGTTCATATAATATCAACCTAGATCCATTTTAACTCCGGATCTTCTTTTTTTTTTTCAGAATGAAAAACGTCTGGTATATATTAATGTACCAGTACAAATATTCTAAAAGAGGTTCACATATAGTTCATACATTTTCAGAAGTAAAACATCAAAAACAAAAATGTTTTCTGAGTCAAAAATCAGTCTCTCTTCCCTGTGTAGACATTCTGGTATTCTAGATTGTCTTCAACATTTCTTTTCTACATATAATACCTTTCATTCCTACTTCCATCCCGTATTTCCATGTCCAGAAACCTCCCTTTGTTTTAAAATTTACATATATATTACTCTATATGTTATAGTGTAACTGGATCACTCCACCATGTGCCAATTATCCATCTCCGATCAGAAAGTTCTCTTCAAATTGGAAAAATGCAATTACAAAAACCCCATACTTGTTTAAAAGCCCCTCCTTGTTTTCTAAAATAAAATTTATTTTAGAAAATTTGTACCATGCCCCTGGCTCCAATACCCTTTGCCTCAAATAGTTCATAATGAAGTATACCTAAAGGTCCACTTAGTCCTAATTTTGATAGTCAATCAACAGTCAAATTTTTTTCTCTGTAGATATGTGAGAAAGTAATGGAGGCAAAAGAGCTAGCCATATCACTGATGCGGTCAATCCATGACGATAAATGAACAGGGGCCAAATTGTTTTTCTTATTTAAAATGTCAATTAATACCTTCAAGTCTCCATAAATCCGAATGGAATTGATGCACAAATGTTTTGTGAACCAAAGCAGTCCCCATAATGCCAGTGTCTCTACCCTTGTATTTGTACCTAGGCCACCATACTAGTATAGTTTATAATGGCATAACGGGTTGGTCATCAATGAGGCACCGCACCCACATCTTCCATTATGTGCTGCGCCGTAAAAAAAAACAACAAGATAGGCAACTTCATATGGCCTCACTCTGATCGAGAGGTCCCTCGGCAGTTTCTGCATTGGTTTAGAGCCCTCCCAAAGCTGAATAATCTGCGATGAAATTTCAAAATGATGCAAAGTATGATCCTCAAAGATAAATAAATTTTTTCACTTCCATATTTTCCAATGGAAGATAAGGGGAATGATGCAATAAGTCTTTTCTTTTGAAACCCACCAGTTTGTACATTCCCTGACAGTTTGATAATCATTGTCCCAGAAATTGAAAACTTTAGATAAATGGATTCTAACTTCCCTAGTGAAGCCGCAGTTATATAACTGATGCTGGTTATCTTCTTCCTCCAATTTACACAGAGATCATCTCCATAGACCTATCATGCCTCTCTTTCTAAGATTTGACCAAGTTAAATTTTTATCTTGCCAAACACACCATAAAATGATGATAATTTTCAAGTGTATATTTACCTTCCACATCTTTGTAAACTAGCAATCCCTCATCTGTCCATTTTGACGTTTCATAATCTCCCTATAGGTTTCCTAGGCTCATATGTTTCCTTTTTTTAAATTTGCCTCCCCATTTAATAGTATCGCCTTCAGCAGAAAGCTTCCAACCAATCCCTTTGACCTCTTCCAACTACTTTTTCCATTCTATATTCATCAATCCCTGCATACCAAGAGCCTTGGCATCACTCCAGATTGGAACTCCATTCTTCCACGATTGGATAACCTGTGATAATAAAGTATTCCCCTTCTATGTAAAAAATTTATAGTATGCTCCTCCAGATAAGAATCCATCGGGAAGCCTTTGATTGTGCCCTCCCTAATCAAGATCTTTTGACCGCTCCCAAAATTCCATTTTAAGTGATCTTTGAAGCAAGGCTAGATTTTAATAGAGCCATTCTAGATCTGCGAAGACTTTTCCTTTTTGCTCCATCTGCCTAGGAATGAATCTTACAGATTCTGTGTTGTTATTTATTTATACCTAATAATATCTCTCCAGATACCATCCTTTTGAATTCCTCTCCACGTCGATTTCATAAGTAAGGATTTCCCAAATTTCTCAATGTTAAGTAATCCCCAGCCCCCTTGCTATTTTGGAGTGGCAATGAGATCCCATTGAGCCAAATGGAATTTTCTTTTTCCGCTGCTCCCATTCCATAAAAATTTTGACACAGACTTCTTGATCCTTTTTATGATAACTCTTGGAATCTGGTATAGGGGAGCCAAGTATAACGTGTTTGCTGTAGGATAGCCTGAATTAGGATCAGTTTTCCACCTTTGGATAACCACTTTAGTTTCCACCCTTGTATACTCTTGTGGTATTTTTCAACAATCCATTTCCAACATTAACTTTGTAAGTTGTTGGTTTGAGTATGAATCCTAAATATGTGAGCCCCTCTGATAAAGGCTTCAAATTAAAATTAAAAATTGCTCCAATCTCATTAATTTTTTTTTGTTCCCCAATTCCAAAATATATGCAGGACTTATGTTTATTGGCTACCATTCCTATAGCTAAATTGAATCTATGAAAATTTTGATACATGGCCATCCAACATTTTCTTCTAAACATCCCAAAGAACATCACATCGTCCACAAAAAGGCTATGAGAAATATCCTTTCTGTAAGTGATTTTAATCCCCCTGAATATACCCAGCTTTGTTGCCTCATTTAATTTTATAGGCAATGCATCCATGGTTAATATAAAAAGCAAGGGTGATAGTGCGCATCCCTAGCGCAGACCCCTGCCAGGTTTGAAGAAATTAGAGGTTGTCCCATTTATAATAACCGCCATCACTAATGTTGTAACACAACACATAATCCACTCAACTACATTGTTGTGCATGCCAATCTTGTATAGCATCATTCTTAGAAAATCCAAGTCAACTCTATTGTATGCCTTGCATAAATTCATTTTCATGATGATATCGTCAGATTTTCTGCTATGTATAGTATGCATCACCTCCTGTACTGTAGCAACAACATCCTGAATAACACACCCATTTAGAAAACCAGATTTCTCTTTAGTGATAAATCTAGCCAAAGTCCCTTTTAACCTTTCTGGAATTAATTTGGAAGTGATCTTATATAGTGTGTTACATAGAGAGATCAGTCTATAGTCATCAAAAGAGCTGGATCCCTTCTTCTTAGGAATGACGGCCAAAAATGTGGAATTAACAGATCCCAAGATCATCCCTTCCTTTCTTATTTCCTCCACCATTTCTGTCACATATTTAAGTAGCAGATCAAAGAAATGTAAGAAGAAATTAGGAGTCTAGCCATCTGGGCCTGGACTCTTATCAAGCTTAAAATATTTCAGGATAGCCTCAACTTCCACCATACTAACTTCTCTATATAACTTCTCGTTTTATTATTCGTTAAACATCTTAGGGTAATCCTAAACTACCCAAATTCAATCTGGTATGAAAGCACCCTCTCTAGCCTTATATACTTCAGAAAAATATTTAATAGCCTCCTGTTGTATACTTTTTGTGGTATATGAATCCCTTCCATCATGCGTAATAAGCCAAATGTTATTCTGTCTCCTTCTTCCATTTGCAAAATTATGAAAATATTTGGTGTTGCGATCCCCAGCCTTGAGCCATGTTGATATACTTTTTAAACGCCATGATTGTTATTGAAACTGTAGGATATTCTTCCTTTCAGACTCCAGTTCCCTAATCGTTTTCCATGCCTCATCTCTCTGTTTTCCATTTTTAATGTATTTTAACAACTTCTCAATATGTTCCTTGATCAACAACATCTTGTGTTCCATTTGTCTTTTCTTTACTCTTTCCCATGATTTTACCCTCGACTTGAGATTTTTAAGGCTTTTTGATAGGAATTCCATTGAGGAGGAGCCTTGTTACCATGTGTAAGTCTTATAGTAATCCCTAACTAGAGTATTGAAACCCACATCCTCTAACCATGCCCTATTGAACATGAAAGGATATCCCACCAGAACTTCCTCAAACTTCCATTTTACAACTATAGGGTGATGGTCACATATAATTAGGGCTTATACTATTACATCAACCCCTCCCATATAAGAAAACAGGACCTCCTGAAACAGAGCCCTATCTAGTCGCTTGGTAATAAAGTCCTCACCCCCTCTTCCATTACACCAGGTCGGTCCAAGTTCAATTGGTTGTATATCCTTTAAACTGTTATCCCTAAATAGATCAGATAGAAAATCTGATAATTGATCCACACACCCCGAGCCCCAAATATCATTAATATTTAAAGTACAGTTAAAATCCCCCACCAGGAAAGACGTATCCAGAGATAGAAAACCACATTTCTCCATTCGCTTCCAAAACCCCTCTTTATTTTGATAAGGAGCATACATATTAATCAACTGTAGTCTTTTATGAAGGCCTCTCTAATGACCAGTAACTAGGATATTGCAAAAATTCAAATGTCTTTAGAGATGCTCATCTCGGTTCCCATAACATAGCCTATCCCCCAGATTTTCCATCCGTGTCCTTCTCGGTAATGTGCCAATCTAGAAACATGTTCCGGAAATAGCATATTGTTTTGTTAGAACTGGTCATTGTTTCCTGGATGAAAATAAGGCATGGATTCAATTTCAAAAAAAATCCTTAAGAGACAAAAACTTGATCTTCCCCCCCGTCCCCCTTATATTATGAGAGCACAGAATCATCAGGAAATGGCTTTAAGGGCTTCAGGGCTCTAAGTACCCTATCCTGTGAAAAATTAACAAGGACGTCCCTGAAACTACCATTCGAAAAATCTGGTTCCTTTATGTCTGCAACAATTGACAAGTTCTTTTGTCGTGGCCTACCCTGCCCTTTCTGCAAGGTGACATTTGATTCAGATGATGGGCTAATGATACTAGGGGGTGACAATGTCTTTCCGAAATGTATAGGTAGGGAGACCATCTTGGTCTCTCAATTAGAGAGTAAAAGTTCAATCTTGCTACCCACCGAGTTCCTTGGGGACAGAGGCAAGACACCCAGATCCAGGCTCAGTGAATTAGAATCCAGTGGCGCTTCAATATGTAATGGCGAATATGAAGGGGAAAGAGCTGGGACATTAGGATTAGCTCCATTGATATCCTGTATCATAGATGGGCATGGAGTAGCCCTATGGCTTGGCAGAGTCTCCCTTTTCCCACCCAACAATATAGATTGGTCAATTCTATAACCCATACCCAGAGAGGCACATAGACCAGCAATCACAGATAAATCAGAATCATAAGTCTTTGAGACGGGAGTCGATATCAGCTTACCCGGTGAACAGTTCCTCCGCACAGTCTTCAATGTATCACCCATCTTTCTTTCATTCTCTTTCGGTCTCGACCATTTCACTGCCATATGGGAATCATGTCACACCATGTTGCAATTTCTTAGTAGGTGACAAGTCTGATGGTAGGAGTGGCAATGAAACAATAATGGAAAATATTCTATGATCTTCCTGTGAATTCTCTTCTCCCATTCTAGGTCCACGTAAGTCGGTAACCTGCCCGAGAATGAAAACTCAACTAGAATCCACGCCATTATTTTATCAAAGATTCCAATGCATTTTGGATCGACAACCCTGCATGTACCAATTGAATTGCCAATGGCAGTCAGCACCTGCATCATCCAGAACTCTAGTGGAAAACTGGGAAGCTTAACCCATACCATGTGGTTTGGAGGGGTATCCTAGTTTGGATTAAACCCCACGTACCATTTATGCAGTGCCAAGAATACTCTGCCATGAACCCATGTACGCCTATACACCTCCCTAACACATATCTATGGAGGGTAGTCCAGCAATTTCGTACATGCATCCGTTAGCCATTGAATAAGGTAGGAATTGGAAATGTTCTCATATACCCACCTACCCAGTAATGTCCTATTCTGAAGGATCTCTGCCCGTTCTCACATGATATCATGTCCGAAACTAAGAAAACGCCCCTTCGAAAGTGACTTGAAAGGCTTTTTTGGACGGTCCCCCCCGTAATTTTCTATCAATAGCCTTCGTCCTTAGTAACTGGCAGGGTATCTTTGTAGTAGCATGTTCTTGTGGAAGCCTAGTAGCCTCGTGATCACTCTGCAAAGGAAGGTTTCCAACCAAATCGATAAACTGTCCACCTACTTCAGCTACCTTTGCCGCTTAAATGAAAGCCTTGATCACCTCCTTACAATCTAGTTCATGTAGGAGTGTCGATAATTTCTCCATGTATCCATTGATTTACCCCCCAAAATCAACGTGTCAAAGGATATAAAATCATACCATCATCATACATATAAACCTCTTCAAACAAACACCTATATTACATCATCTTAGGCATAAAAGGCAAATCAAAAGGTCTATTCCAAATCCCAAAATATAAAACCTCCCACTGCAGGTATCAGTCGGTATCAGTCAGGATCCATCCCAAAGAAGATCATCGTAAATGCAAATATAATCGTGTAGGTGAGACATGCCAATCTACTTCAACATTCGTAGCCTCAGAAATACACGCCTATCCAAAAAAAAAAAAAAATGGCTCGTTCACCAGTAAACTAGACATAGACACCCTAAAAATAAAAACTCCTCCATAAATAATGGTCTATAGGCCCGCAAAAGCCAAGTTCCAATCCAAAGCCGATCGGTCACTCACTTACAGTAGCAACAGAGACAAAAAATTCATCTACTCACCTCCCACCATTTATGACATACTTGGATTTTGAATGCACTACATGGTTTCAGGCAGTATAAATCTAGAAACTATTCAGTAATCCTCCGATGGATATTGATGTAGCTTTGCCCCCAAGTCATGTCCTCCCCTTTAATACCCAAGCATCACCATCTATCTTAGTAAATTCCCATACCATAGTTGCCTCCGCTTTGTTCATTTTTCATTTGCAGGGTCATTGAGTTTCCATTGTTGGCCATCAAAGCAACCATTAAGAAAACCTTCCGAACCTTTGTAACACCAAAAAACAAAACCATCAATATATGCGGTGACCTCTCAGCACCACTACCATTTCCTCTCATCAATATTTTCCCAACATTCAAGTCATTAAAAATCACTTTGGCTTCATTGTTACTCCGACCATGGTCACAACCTCCTTCATGTCAGGCAAGAACGCCCATTGAGTTTAAGCATATAATTAACTCCGTATCTACTAAGCACCTAGAGGGATCAAATCTCTTAGAGACGCAAAGTTCTAAAAGAGATTTGATACCTCTAGGTGCTTGGTAGGTCAAAAATTAAGATGGATTTATATTAGTTTAATTTCCCTTTTTAAATAGACTATATTCCACATGAATATCATTAGTTCTCAATGCCATGTATCATTATTATTTATATTTATAGGGTTATTTATATTTTTTAATTTTATTTTAATCAAATTGAAAACTCTGCATTGCATTACATTAATTTTTTATTTATTTAATTTTAATTTTATATAATTTGGTTCCAAAATATTAAGCATTACAATACAACATCTGCAACACACTATATTGGGCTAGAGAACCTCTTTAGAATCTTATGCTTAAAGACTTTCATTAGGGTAGGTTTTGGATGGAAGGGTATAAAGACTCCCATCATACCATATATCTTCATTTTCATGTGGACTCTCTTTCTTTTGGAGCATTCTGCACACTCCAATAGCGAGCGCACTTGTGAGGGATCGAATCTCGTTCCCTAAGTTCAAGTAAGAATTCCTTTTAATCACAATTATTATCCACTTCCTTGTTGGAGCTTGATTCTATATGTTGCTGGAAGTTGTTCAAAGAGGAAGTTTTATAGCCTCTATGCTTGTATTTCATAATTTTATTTATTTTCATAATCAGCATGGTTTTTTCAAGCTGGTTTTGAATACAATTTTACATGCTTTAGGTTTGTTTTAGTAAGGGTTTAGGGTTTTGGTGGGAGTTTTGTAAAATAGTTTGTATGTCATGTACGACATTATGAATTCCTTTGATTTTTCCTCAATTGAAGATTTGGAAGCTTTGATAAGGTTTGCTGGCTTGTTTTCCTTGTAAGCATCTATTGGATGTACTCTAAACCAAATCCGTTGCTCAGGTGATTTGTTAAGCACACTAGAAATTGTAGCCCACACTACATGTGGTGTACTATAAACCAGCCTAGATCCATCTTAAATATGGATCTATCAAGCGCCGAGAGGGATCAAATCTCTAGAGGTGAAAATCTCTTTTTTGAGTTCAAAACTTGAGGAAAGGTTTGCACCTTGAGAGATTTGATCCCTCTCGGCGCTTGATAGATCCGTAGTTAAGATGGATCTAGGCTGGTTTCAGTCGTGTGCGACCAAGGAAAATATATCGATAATATGAGGAACATATGATTAATTTTATCAATAATATGTAAATACATCTAATATTAATATAACCATTTTAAATATGCTAAATATGTTTGAGATTTATCGCATCATTTTGATTTTAAATTTTCTTAGTTACCTCAGTTTTTTGAGAGGATAAATATTGTAAAATATATTTAATGATAAAAAATGAGGAAATATATTTTTTGAATGCAAAGTGACAATGTAATAATATGTAATAATATTTAATGATAGAGTATGTGAATAATAAGAATGTAGTCAATTAAAAATAGCCTTCATTGTGATCAATCTCAAACTATTTTATTCTACTATTCTTATTGTCACCGTTGTTAGTTTTGTGATATTTCCATATCGATTATATGAAAAATATAGTAGAAATAATAAATCATAAACCATTTAAATATTTATTTGGAGTTGTTGTAGTAAACATCATACCTTGTTTCTCTTTCTCTCCAATATTATTACGTTTAATTAATATAACACAAAAATTGTTCTACATTGTCAATAATTTTTTGTGCTTACACTAAAATCAATGCACACTATTAATCCAATGACTTTAAAACTAATGTACCATCATACATCCAATTACATCAAATCAAAAATAAACATATACACTGAAATCAATGGATCTAATGCAAGAAATCAAATAAGATTAGAAAACAACATATGCATCTAATGCAAGTAATCAAATAGGATTTTAAATCAACATCTAAACTCAAATCAATTTATCTAGTGCAAGTAAGAAAATAGGATTAGAAACCAACATATACACTAAAATCAATGCATCTAGTGCAAGCAATCAAATACAATTAGAAATCACTATCTACACTAAAATGAATGCATTTAGTGAAAGAAATAAAATAGGATTAGAAATAATTTATATTGAAATAAATACCTATAGTGTAAGCAATCAAATATAATTATAAATCAACATCTACATTGAAATTAATGCATGTAGTGCAAGTATTAAAATAGGATTAGAAATCACCATGTACACTAAAATCAATGCATTTAGTGCAAGCAATAAAATATAATTATATATCATCTACATTGAAATCAATGCATATAGTGCAAGTAATAAAATATCATTAGAAATCAAAATCTACACTAAAATCAATGCATCTAGTGCAAGCAACCACATAGTATTAGAAATCACCATCTACACTGAAATGAATAGATCTATTGTAAGAAATATTCTTCCCTCTCTCCCACCTCCAAATATGTATCTATATGTCCCTCCATATTTCCTTCTTTGTCTCTTTATCTCACCCCCAAAAACACATAGACACTCACTCCATATTTATCAATCTACTTGTCCCTCCCTCCCTATCTCGATTTATCTCTTCTTTCTTTTCAAATTCTATCTATATCTCTATTTTCCTTTGTCTCTCTATATCAACCCCAAAGCATACACTCTCTTTCTCCAATATATCTATCTATCACTCCTTCCTCCTCTCACTCCCTCTCTCTCTCTTCCCCTTCCCTCCCTCTCCACTGATTCTATCTATCTTCCCTCCTGCTATCCCCTCTCATTCTCCCTCCATATTCCTTATCTCTCTCTCTCTCTCTCTCTCTCTCTCTCTCTCCAACTTTTTCTCTATATGTATTTCTTCTTACCTCCCTCTCTCTCCACCTACATCTCCATCTCTCTTTCCCTACCTCTCTCCACTCTTTCTCTTCCTCTCTCTCCCACCTCTCTCTCTCTCTCTCTCTTTCCCTCTCTCTCTATCTTCACCTTCTAAATTTGTCAGTATATGCCTCTCTCTCTCATTCTCTCCCCCATTTTATAAATCTCTTCTTCTTTGTCTCTTTATCTCATCCCAAACATACACACTCTCTCTCCATCTCTCCCTTGTCACTCCCTCACTCTCTCCACTTGTTACTCTCTATGTATTTCTTCTTCCCTCCCTCTCTCCCCATCCAGATCCATCTCTCTATCCATCCCTCTCCCCCCCTCCAAATCCATCTCTCTATCCCTCTATCTTTCCCCATTCAGCTCCATATCTCTATCCATCCCTCTCTCCCCCTACAAATCCATCTCTCTATCCCTCCCTCTCTCCTCCTATCTCTAAAGTCCCCTCTCTTTTCCTTCCTCTCTCTCCCTTTCTCTCCTACCTCCCTCTCTCTTCCCCCATCAGTATCTCTCTCTCTCTCTCTCTCTCTCTCTCTCCTACAATACTCTATATTCCCCCATCACTCTCTTCCTCTCTCTCTCTTTATCACCTCCCTCCCTCTATCTTCACCCACCCCCCCTCCCGCTCCCCCTCTCTCTGCCCTCAAATCCTCTCTCTTCCCCCATCACTCTACCTCTCTCTCCAACTATGTTACTATTTCCCTCCCTTTATTCTTCTCTCTCTTTCTCTCTCCCCTTGTCTCCATCACTCTTCTATGTACCTTTATATCAACCCTCAAAATACATACTCTCTCTCCATCTCTCCCTTATCACTCCCTCTCTCTCCACTTCTCAATCTCCATGTCTTTCTTCTTCTCTCCCCCTCCAACTTCGACTCTCTATCTCTCCCTCTATCCTCCTCTCATCCTTCCTCTCTCTCCCTTTCTCTCCTACCTCCCTCTCTCTTCCCCTATCTCTCTCCCTCTCTCTCTCTCTTTCTCTCTCTCTCCCCTCCAATCCTTTCTCCTTCTCCATCTCTTACCCTTCTCTACCTCTCTCACTCCTCTCCCTCTCTCTCTCTTCATTCCTCCTCTCCCCTCTCCTTCAATTTATCTCAATCTCTCCCTTCTCACTCCCTTTATTTCTCCACCTCTATCATATGTCTTTGTTATTCCCTCTCATATATATCTAGAGTTTATATATATATATATATATATAACAAATTTAATATTGTATTAATATAAAGTTATTAGATTTAATAATTTTTATATTATAATATATTAATATCAATATTATATTTAGTAATAATAATAATGTCGTAAGGCACTATTATTTGAAAACAACTTTCCTAAGTGTCATTCTATCCGTGTTTGGGCCATTGGATGAAATGTTAGACGATTGAATTGTTTTAGACCATTAGATCCAATGGCTCCTTCAACCTAACTAACTGACACCATTTTTGATACCTTCCATCCTGAATACATCCTGTAACTTGAATCATTTCATGGTCTGGCTAGAAAGACACAGATGCATATCAGCCTCACATTGAAGACTTCATGCGTTTGAAAACTCCATGTTGCTCTGCTGCTCGTCATGGTTGAGACCGCTGACACCAATATTACACGGCCTTTGTGCTGCATTACAAATTTCAAACCTAACGTCGAAAAATATTTTAAGCTCTGTAGGTTAGAAACATGCTATCTACTGTTTTCCTGAGCTTTAACTTAATTTTAGTATTTTATGCAAAGATTATCTATTTGAGGATTTCAGTTTTTAGTTATTTGGATCTGCCTTCAGTTTTGGATTTTGGATTCTCTGGTTCTTGGCCTCTCTGTAATTTGGTACGAATTGGGCTCTCTTTAGGTTTTTTTTTTTTAATTTGTCTGTCTTTGGGCTTTCGATTAATTAATTCCAAGGGCGGTAAACAGGACAAGGAAGTGTTGGCACTATGGGCACAATTGCCATAATTTTAGAACATGCCCCAACCGTGGCATGAAATTTTTTGGAGTTTGGCTAACTGATGGGCCGATACGCAAAAGTGTGAGTATGGGAAATTTGTTGGATTATTCCAACAACGCATCCTCCTGTAATAACAGTCCAGCCTCAGCTTCAGCTATCTAGTCTTGTGAATCAGTTGCTAATGCTACTGCTTCTGTAAATGGTTATGTATTCGATGGCCTCATTAATTAAAATTATCGAGGAGAGAGGAAGAAAGGTACAAGATTTACATTGGATTCCAAATTGTCGAGACTTTTAGCTTTCTGGGTTTGAAAAGAATTCAGGTTTATGCTCTCTTATGATCATTTGGGTTCCTTCGATTTGAGGATGTTTGATAAAATAGTCTATAATTTTCCCCATGCAGGATTTTGGGGATGCGAGGCAGACAAACCCGTTATCAAGTAGGATCTTAAAACCCTAAACCTTAAGATTATGTGAAATGATTTTATAAGAAAATTTAGCTGAAGTGGATGTGAGGGGCAGAGGTGTCTTTGATTGAGGTTGTGGACATTATGTTGTATTGTTAGTACGATGTAATGATGTCGATTCTCTTGTTGGCATTTGAAAAATGTAGGCATAGCCTTACTGAGATGCATGGTTTTAGGAGAACGAGGTTGAAAATGATTTTATCATGAAACATACTAAACACATTGCCCCAAATCCTTTGCTAAAAATGTTTTAATGAGGGTAAGAGGTATATTTTAGTTCTAGAGATGTTGTTGTCTTGACATTGGGATTTTTAAAATGGGGATTATCCGACAGGCATCACTAAGAGGTAGGGTTTTAGGGGAAAGAGGGTGAAAATGCCTCTATCAAGTAAGATACTAAAAGTTAAAACTCTTGGATCAATGACACTATTAAAAGTGTATTTATGAATGCTGTATTTTTTTCTTTAGAGTGAAGGGGTTCTTTCGCTGAAGTTATGTAGATGTTTCTTGCTTGAGAGTAGGACTCAGTCATAGGGATTCTAATTATGGGAAGCTAAAAACCTAGAAATGGCCTCTACAAAGTGTATGTTGTTAAGATACTAAAACTCTAAACCCATAGCCAGGATTGATCTTTCTCAAGGAATGTTGTAGTTTCTTGCTTTTACTAGGTTTGAGGGGGGAGACATTTTGTTGAAGTTTTGGAAATGCTATTAGCTTGATAGTACGATCTAATCATGGGATCCTGCTTGCGGGCATCTGAAACTATAGAGATGGCCACACTAAGATGTTATTTTTAGGGGAAAAGAGAATGATAAGGGAACTTTCAAGAAAAAACTGAAACGCTGACCAAAAACCCACTCTTAAATGCTTTCTTAAGAAATTATCTTCCTTTTTGCTTTAGTATGTATGTGGGTGGAGGGTTGATTTGCAGTGAATTTTCATAGGTGCCATCGGTTTGACAGTAGGATATAATAATGGGGGTTCTATAGGGGGGTATCTGATAATGTATACATGACATGGTTACGACTTTGCTGCCCGTGATATTCAACAAAAGTTTTCCTTAAAAAAATTGGTGTAGTATCCATAAAAAAAGCTCTAAAGTATGGGCCAGAAGCTCTAAAATTCAATTGGGTTCTTCTTTTAGAATTGGACATTTTTTAAAATGAAATGTGTAGTTCAACATGTTGTTTTTCCATTATTGGTAGGAAGTACCATCTCTTGGTGAAGATGTTTTTTAAGAGTGCGAGCACTATGCTGAGAAGGAATGGAGAAATTCATGTGAGTCATAAAGAGAAAGAGCCTTATAATAAGTGGAAATTGGAGAAACAGGCTAAAAAATGTGGCTTGTTCTCGAAAGAAGCAGTTGATTTTCATACAGAAGATTATCCTGGGTATATTAACAGAAGAGGAAAAGGGGCTAATTGTGGTGGTACTTTCCATTTGGGATCTTGCAAGACATATAAATTCATTTCAAGGTACTTCATTCATTTAGTGAACAGTTTATGAGTTGTTTCTGGTTTAAATTTGCAAGTTGGGTCTAATGTTGATATTGGTTGATTTTGAATATATTACCTGCAGCGATTTTTTCTATGATTCTTTGTGTTTGCGACAAATTAAACCCAAATTTCCTAAGAATATTGGTTCCTCACGCAAGTCTCACAAGCGAAAACACGCATGAAATGAAGAAGAATCTATGTTGTACAGCTTGATGGGAATACAAAGGCCCATACATTTTGAGCATGGATATGAAGTAATTGAATCTAGTAGGCCTGTCAAGAGGAGCAGACATGAACCTTTTGAGGAAGGATATTTAACCATACATTTGGAGCATGGATATGAATTTCATAATGAACCAATTGAATATAGTAGGCCCGTCAAGAGAGGCAGACATGAACCTTTTGAGGAAGGATTTTTTCCCATACATTTTGGGCATGGATATGAATTCCATAATGAAGCAATTGAATATAGTAGGCCTGTCAAGAGGGGCATACTCAAACCCTTTGAGCAAGGATATTTGCCATTTTATTCACCACCTGCTTCTTCGAGGTTAACCACTAAAGGTGCTTGATTTTCACAAGGCATTTCTTCTGGGAATAATTTTTCTCACTTCTCCTCTCTTGGTGATCCTAGGTGAAGAGAAATAGTGAGGCACAGAAATGAAGGTATACTACAGGCCTTCAGGCCTTTGGAAAAATCATTGCCTACTTTCAGACCACCTACTTCTTTGAAGTTGACACTTGAAAATTCTCAATTTTCACAAGGAGCATTTTCACTAGGTATTGCTTCTCGGCATCATTTTTCTCATTTTCCATATGGAGATCCCGTGGGAATACAAATAGAAATGCAAAGAAATGAAGGTATACTATAAACCATGAATGGGTTGGGATTCACACACCTTTAGTATCTTCAGTACGTTAGAGAAAATTTTTGGTTTGCAGATAAAATTTTGGCACTGCTCTGATAAAAGGCTGACCGGGGAATATTTTAAGGCAAACAAACTTGAGATTGGCCTTGAAGCTCTCTCTCTATTTAAGTCTTGGTATGGTTAGTAATAAATTTTGGACCAGACAAGTTTTGGCATTACAAAAGATAATATAACTTCTCGGAACATTAAAATTGGGATTGGAAATGAGTTTTTGGTGTCATTGGAAAAGTTGGAAATGAATACAATGATTCATTGTGAAAGTTTTGGTTGTGAAACCTCTATTTATGTTGTCAATATTTTTCCAAACTGTGATATCTTGATATGCTACTTTATCATAGTTGTAAGAATAGTGTGTCCCATTTTTTTGAGTTATAGTAATGGAAAGAAATAAAAGGTAGTATCTTTCTTTTCGTCTTTCTTTCTTGGTGTAATTTTGGTTGTGAAATTAAGTTTTCACCAAATTATCCTATAGAATACTGAAATGGTAAATTACTAAACCTATTTGTTATCAATGTATGTGATCATTATGCTTCTCTACACAAGGGTTTTAGATTTGTCATGGAAATCAAGCGCGGCAAGCCATTTAGAAAACATAAACAATATTTTAATCAAGCGAAGCTGATACTTTTGATATGGATGAAATGCTGTAAACATAATTTTCACTTACTTCACAGTTTTTTAAATCCTGATTTTAGAAAGCCTTACAATGCCTAAATTTGATGATGTTGTTATTCATGGGTCTATCCTTGTCAGTGTAGAGAAATTTTAATAAACTTACTATTGCAGTGGCAATCACTAGCCATGTTTCTGCTTCTTAAATTAATTGTATAGATATATATATTTATTTTCATGTATTGATGCTCTCAAACTCCAAAATGGTATTAAAGCCCTGTGGGTCTATTGATGTTTTCAAACTCCAACAGACTCAAGTTACCACATGGTATTGAACTATTACCTAGGAGAGATTTAAGAAGAAAATGGAGGAAAATAATTTGATTTACTACCCTAAAATAGAGTATAAAGAATATTTTTTTTTTGAAGCAATAGGATCAATTATGCGAATGTTTGGGGATTATGTATTAGTATAATGAACATGTGTGCTTTTGAACCAGTAGTAATAGGTTGTGTTAAGAGCCTCTACAACCATGAATGGGGAAGATGTTGCCATGTTAGTGTTAGATAATGTTACTTTAAAAATGCAATTTGGCTCATATGCATGATTTTGTGGAGAAAATATTAGTGAGCTTATGAAATAGAAAACAAGATATATACATGTATACAAGTGACCATGAATCTATCAAACATTGTGAAGGATCAAATCTGAAGGTGCAAAGTTGCAAACCTTTTACCAAGTTTTGCGCTAAAAACGAGATTGCACCTAGAGAGATTTGATTCCTCTTCATGCTTGAAATATCTAGGGTTCAGATGGATCTAAATTGGTAGGTGGCCAATGGTATGGTTGTGGTTTAAGTAGGGCTTTAGTGGTACTTGCTTAAAGGGTTGCAAAATATAGTACTTTCATATTATTTTATATGTATAATAACGATGATAGAACAGAGGTTTATCATGTATTCTTTTCATAATAACTCTACCAATTTGGGATAATGAGGTGAGTGATTCCCTATTTATACTAGGGAAACTGATCATTTTAGCTTATACTATGCTAAAATACCCTATTACATGAAAATACATGATACAAAGTGCATAGGTCTCAAGCCAATATGACCTCCAATATCCCACATATGTGAGTGTAGAGGCCTCATAAAGATGATGTTGTGCTCAATGAGGGGTAAATATGCTCAAAAAACGCATGTCTCCTTCCAAAAGGTGCAATTTATCCTCTGAGAGTCATCTCTCTCCATCGAAGGTCATGCTACATCATCAATTTTATCCAAACAACTCCTCGAGATGTCATGTGTCACCTCAAGGTAGCACTCCTTAGAGGGATGACATCCTCAAACTAGGGCTGATATTCAACAACTGTTTTCCTTAAAAAAATTGTTGTAGTATCCATAAAAAAAGCTCTAAATTATGGGCCAGAAGCTCTAAAATTCAATTGGGTTCTTCTTCTTTTAGAATTGGACATTTTTTAAAATGAAATGTGTAGTTCAACATGTTGTTTTTCCATTATTGGCAGGAAGCACCATCACTTGGTAAAGATGTTTTTTAAGAGTGCGAGCACTATGCTGAGAAGGAGTGGAGAAATTCATGTGAGTCATAAAGAGAAAGAGCCTTATAATAAGTGGAAATTGGAGAAACAAGCTAAAAAATGTGGCTTGTTCTTGAAAGAAGCGGTTGATTTTCATATAGAAGATTATCCTTGGTATATTAACAAAAGAGGACAAGGGGGTAATTGTGGTGGTACTTTCCATTTGGGATCCTGCACGACATATAAATTCATTTCAAGGTACTTCATTCATTCAGTGAACAGTTTATGAGTTGTTTCTGGTTTAAGTTTGCAAGTTGGGTCTAATGTTGATATTGGTTGATTTTGAATATATTACCTGTAGCACTTTTTTCTATGATTCTTTGTATTTGCGACAAATTAAACCCAAATTTCCTAAGAATATTGGTTCCTCACGCAAGTCTCGCAAGCAAAAACACGCATCAAATGAAGAAGAATCTATGATGTACAGCTTGATGGGAATAAAAAGGCCCATACATTTTGAGCATGGATATGAAGCAATTGAATCTAGTAGACTTGTGAAGAGGAGCAGACATGAACCTTTTGAGGAAGGATATTTACCCATACATTTGGAGCATGGATATGAATCGCATAATGAACGAATTGAATATAGTAGGCATGTCAAGAGAGGCAGACATGAACCTTTTGAGGAGGGATATTTGCCCATACATTTTGGGCATGGATATGAATTCCATAATGAAGCAATTGAATATAGTAGGCCTGTCAAGAGGGGTAGACACAAACCCTTTGAGAAAGGATATTTTCCATTTTATTCACCACCTGCTTCTTCGAGGTTAACCACTGAAGGTGCTCTATTTTCACAAGGCATTGCTTCTGGGAATAATTTTTCTCACTTCTCCTCTCTTGGCGATCCTGGGTGAAGAGAAATAGTGAGGCACAGAAATGAAGGTATACTACAGGCCTTCAGGCCTTTGGAAAAATCATTGCCTACTTTCAGACCACCTGCTTCTTTGAAGCTGACACTTGAAAATTCTCAATTTTCACAAGGAGCATTTTCACTAGGCATTTCTTCTAGGCGTCATTTTTCTCATTTTCCATATGGAGATCCTGTGGGAAGACAAATAGCAATGCAAAGAAATGAAGGTATACTACAGACCATGAATGGGTTGGGATTCACACACCTTTAGTATCTTCAGTACGTTAGTGCAAACTTTTGGTTTGCAGATAAAATTTTGGCACTGCTCTGATAAAAGGCTGACCAGGGAAGATTTTAAGGCAAACAAACTTGAGATTGGCCTTGAAGCTCTCTCTCTATTTAAGTCTTTGTATGGCAAGTAATAAATTTTGGACCAGACAAGTTTTGGCATTATAGAAGATAATATAACTTCTCGGAACATTAAAATTTGGATTGGAAATGAGTTTTTGGTGTCATTGGAAAAGTTGGAAATGAATACAATGATTCATTGTGAAAGTTTTGTTTGTATCCAATTACTTTAAAACATAAATGTAAGGCCACATCAAATTAATTACAATTTCTTTCTTTCTAACTTCTTTCTTACGGCGTTTCCTTTGCAACATTAGGTGCAATTGCTAGTAATATTAATATTTTAATATTAATGTTAGGGTTAATACTGTTTTTTGCATGGCATTATTATTAGTTGGGTCATTAAGCTTCAAATATAATTAGATGTAGATTTCTACTCATATTCGATATATTTTTATTTATTTACCTTACATTTTTATACCTCTTTTATAAATATGGCATTTGGCCCATGGTATTAATAATAATTTTTCCCATGGTATTTGGCCCATAGGTTTCACCTAAATAAAACTTCTTTTTAAGTTTTTGTAAATATAAAGACCTTTATGGAGTAAATATAAAATAGCTTTTATTTATTTACCATACCTCTAGTTTATTTATATTTATAATTATTTACCATACATTTAGTTTATTTATATTTTTATTTATTTACCATATCTCTTTTTTGAGTGTTCGTAAAACTCTTCATATTTTAAATTTATTTTTAATTGTTTATTTATATGCTTATGTAAGTTATTTTTAAAGTTGACATTCTTCGTATTTTATTTAATTGTTTTTTTTTTTTTTTTGCTTCCGACATACTTACACATGGGGGTCATACTGTGTTGTAGAATGCACCTCTCAGTGCAACCAGCCTAGATCCATGTTAACTACAGATCTATCAAGCGCCGAGAGGGATCAAATCTCTAGAGCTGCAAACCTCCTTTTTGAGTGCAAAACTTGATGAAAGGTTTCCACCTCGAGAGATTTGATCCCTCTCGGCGCTTGATAGATCTACAGTTAAGATGGATCTAGGCTGGTTTCAGTGTGTGACCAAGGAAAATCTATCGATAATATGAGGAACATATGATTAATTTTATCAATAAAATGTAAATATTTTGTTGAGAGGATAAATATTCTAGAATATATTTAATGATAAAAAATGATGAAATAAATTTTTTGAATGCAAAGTGACAATGTAATAATATGTAATAATATTGAATGATAGAAAATGTGAATAATAAGAATGTAGTCAATTAAAAATAGCCTTCATTGTGATCAATCTCAAACTATTTTCTTCTACTATTATTTTTGTCACCCTTGTTAGTTTTGTGATATTTCCATATCGATTATATGAAAAATACAGTAGAAATCATAAATCATAAACCATTTAAATATTTAGTTGGAGTTGTTGTAGTAAACATCATATTATTACGTTTAATTACTACAACACAAAAATTGTTCTACATTGTCAATAACTTTTTGTGCTTACACTGAAATCATTGCACACTATTAATCCAATGAATTTAAAACTAATGTACCATCATACATCCAATTACATCAAATCACATATACACTGAAATCAATGCATCTAATGCAAGAAATAAAATAAGATTAGAAAACAACATATGCATCTAATGCAAGTAATCAAATAGGATTTGAAATCAACATCTAAACTCAAATCAATGCATCTAGTGCAAGTAAGAAAATAGGATTATAAACCAACATATACACTAAAATCAATGCATCTAGTGCAAGCAATCAAATACAATTAGAAATCACCATCTACACTAAAATGAATGCATTTACTGCAAGCAATAAAAAAGGATTATAAATCATTTATATTGAAATAAATGCCTACAGTGTAAGCAACCAAATATAATTATAAATCAACATCTACATTGAAATTAATGCATCTAGTGCAAGTAATAAAATAGGATTTGAAATCACCATCTACACTAAAATCAATGCATTTAGTGCAAGCAATAAAATAGAATTATATATCATCTACACTGAAATCAATGCATCTAGTGCAAGTAATAAAATATCATTAGAAATCAAAATCTACACTAAAATCAATGCATCTAGTGCAAGCAACCAAATAGGATTAGAAATCACCATCTAGACTGAAATCAATGGATCTATTGTAAGAAATATTCTTCCCTCTCTCCCCCCTCCAAATATGTATCTATATGTCCCTCCATCTTTCCTTATTTGTCTCTTTATCTCACCCTGAAAAACACATAGACACTCACTCCATATTTATCAATCTCCTTGTCCCTCCCTCCCTGTCTCCATTTATCTTTTCTTTCTCTTCACCTTCTATCTATATCTCTATCTACTTTTTTCTCTCTATATCAACCTCAAAACATACACTCTATTTCTCCAATCTATCTATCTATCACTCCTTCCTCCTCTCACTCCCGCTCTCTCTCTTCCCCTTCCCTCCCTCTCAACCGCTTCTATCTCTCTTCCCTCCTACTATCCTCTCTCATTCTCCCTCCATATTCCTTATCTCTCTCGCTCTCTCTCTCTAGCTTTTACTCTCTATGTATTTCTTCTTACCTCCCTCTCTCTCCACCTGCATCTCCATCTCTATTTCCCTACCTCTCTCCACTCTTTCTCTTCCTCTCTCTCCCACCTCTCTCTCTCTCCCTCTCTCTCTATCTTCACTTTCTAACTTTGTCAGTATATGCCTCTCTCTCTCTCATTCTCTCCCCCATTGTCTCAATCTCTTCTTCTTTGTCTCTTTATCTCACCCAAAACATACACACTCTCTCTCCATCTCTCCCTTGTCACTCCCTCACTCTCTCCATGTGTTACTCTCTATGTCTTTCTTCTTCCCTCCATCTCCCCCCCTCCAACTCCATCTCTCTATCCCTCTGCCTCTCCCCATTCAGCTCCATCTCTTTATCCCTCCTTCTCTCCCCCTACAAATCCATCTATCTATCCCTCCCTCTCTCCTCTTATCTCTCAAGTCCCCTCTCTTTTCCTTCCTCTCTCTCCCTTTCTCTCCTACCTCCCTCTCTCTTCCCCCATCACTCTCTCTCTCTCTCTCTTTATCACCTCCCTCCTCCCCCCCTCTCTCTGCCCTCAAATCCTCTCTCTTCCTCCATCACTCTATCTCTCTCTCCAACTATGTTACTATATCCCTCCCTTTATTCTTCTCTCTCTTTCTCTCCCCCCTTGTCTCCATCACTCCTTCTATGTATCTTTGTCTCAACCCTAAAAATACATACCCTCTCTCCATTTCTCCCTTGTCACTCCCTCTCTCTCCACTTCTCACTCTATATGTCTTTCTTCTTCTTCTCTTCCCCTCCAACTTTGTCTCTCTATCCCTCCCTCTATCCTCCTCTCATCCTTCCTCTCTCTCCCTTTCTATCCTACCTCCCTCTCTCTTCCCTATCTCTCTCCCTCTCTCTCTCTCTCCCCTCCAATCCTTTCTCCTTCTCCCTCCCTCTCTCCTTCTCTCTCTCTCCCACCTCCATATTTATGTCTCCCTCTCCCTCTCTTACCCTTCTCTCCCTCTCCCTCTCTTACCCTTCTCTACCTCTCTCTCTCCTCTCCCTCTCTCTCTCTTCATTGGTCCTCTCCCCTCTCCTTAGTTTAACTCAATCGCTCCCTTCTCACTCCCTTTATTTCTCCACCTCTATCATATGTCTTTGTTCTTCCCTCCCATATATATTTAGAGTTTATATATATGTATATATATATATAGCAAATTTAATATTGTATTAATATAAAGCTATTAGAATTAATATTTTTTATATTATAATATATTAATATCAATATTAGATTTAGTAATAATAATAACAATAACAATATTAATGTTAGGGTTAATAATGTTTTTTTGCATGGTATTATTATTAATTTGGTCCATGGTATTTGGTCCATAAGCTTCAAATATAATTAGATGTAGATTTCTATTCATATTTGAAATGTTTTTATTTATCTACCTTACCTTTTTATACCTCTTTTAGAAATATGATATTCGGCCCATGGTGTTAATAATAACTTGTCCCATGGTATTTGGCCCATAAATTTCACCTAAATAAAACATTTTTTTATGTTTTTATAAATATAAAAAGCTTTATAGAATAAATTTAAAATAGGTTTTATTTATTTACCATACCTCTAGTTTATTTATATTTATAATTATTTACCATACATCTAGTTTATTTATATTTTTATTTATCTACCATATCTCTCTTTTGAGTGTTCGTAAAACTCTTCATATTTTAAATTTATTTATATGGTTATGTAAGTTAATTTTAAATATTATTCATATTTTATTTAAAAATAATAAATTTTTTTTTGGCTTCAGACATACTTACACATCGGGGTCATACTTGGCTTTAGAATGAGCCTCTTGGCACAACCAGATCCATTGCTCAGGGTATTTGATAAATACTCCATGAATGCCTTTGAATTTGATGGTGCACCCATTTTCTAGAGTAAATATAAAATAGGTTTTATTTATTTACCATACCTTTAATTTATTTATATTTATAATTATTTACCATACATCTAGTTTATTTATATTTTTATTTATTTACCATCTCTTTTTTGAGTGTTTGTAAAATTCTTTGTATTTTAAATTTACTTTTAACTGTTCATTTATATGGTTTAGTAAGTTATTTTTAAAGCCAACAATATTCATATTTTATTTTATTTTTTTTACTTTTTATTTTTGGCTTCCCACATACTTACACATCGTACACATCTGGGTCAAACTGGACTGTAGAATGGGCTTCTCGGCACAACCAAATCCATTACTCAGATTATTTGGTAAGTACTCCATGAATGCCTTTGGATTTGATGGTGCACCCGTTTTCTCTCCCTCGTCCTTTAGAAGAACCAATTCAGGTAGTGGATTTTGGAAAAAGTAGTCCTGTTCGATGCTCTCATTGCAAAAGATACATAAATCCTTTTATGAGATTCGTTGATCAGGGTAGACGTTTTGTCTGTAATTTGTGTGGATTCAGCAATGAGACACCCCGAGAATATCAGTGTAATTTGGGTCCAGATGGAAGGTGTCAGGATATGAATGAAAGGCCATTGCTCCGCAGAGGCACAACTGAATTTTTTGCCACAAAAGATTACATGGTCAGGGATCCAATGCCTGCTGTATTTTTCTTCCTCATTGATGTTTCCATGAATTCTCTAAATACAGGAGCAACCGCTGCAGCATGTAGTCCGATCAATCGTACAATACCAGACCTGTCCAAAAGTCCCCAAACTAGGGTGGGGTTAGCAACATTTGACTCGACTATTTATTTCTACAATTTGAACCGCGCTTTACAGCAACTTTCAATGATCATTGTTCCTTATATGCAAGATGCGTACACCCCTCTTAAGACACAGCTCATTGTTCCCCTCCATGAGTGTCGTCCACATCTAGAACAACTTCTTGAAAGTATTCCAACTATGTTTCAAACAACAAAATTCCTGAATTCACATTTGGTGCAGTTATCAAGGGAGCCTTCCTAGCGGTGAAAATCATAGGTAGAAAAATAGAAAGATGCCTTATAGAGATAAATTTCTTGATGTTCTACCTGGTCTATGGAGTAGCCACTGTAGAGTAATGAATCAAGATTTAAACAGTTGAAAACAAAGATTTGTGTTCCAAATTTTGATGATTCAAGGTAAATTGCTATTCGTTAATGCATTTCAATGTTGCACCCTGCTTCTGATAGGTTCAATTAGAGGACCCAGTTGAAAATATTGGGGCCAATTTGGTAAGAGAGAAGCAGCAAATAAAAATGATTTAGCTGGTGATTGAAATACCACATCTGTTGTACTTGCACAAGGTTTAATCGCTAAAGGTGTAAAGGTAATTTATTTTCCCCTAGCACTCAGTTAAGTATTTATTCATTTTTATAGGTCCTTATGGTGGCTACTGTTATCTATTTATTTTCTAAATTTCCAATGCGTCAGTAAGATCAAGATAGTATATGAGTGGGAAAATACTCTCGTTGAAGATGATATTGTGATATGTTCGTGTTGTCAATTGGTATGAGCTATTTCAGAAAAAAAACCCAATAGATAAAGCTTGTTGGTATTTTTAAGATTTTTCAATAAGAATCTGAATCATAAACTTGTTCAGGTTATTTGAAACTGGACCAAATCCTATTCAAATTACTAGGGGCATTGAGAAGGCAGTAGAGGCTCTTGTTTTCGAACTCAAGAATTTTTCAAAAGAGATAAATTCTCACAATATGAATCTGTTTTCTCTTTATTCTAGTCTTGTTGCATGAATATTTTCCACAGGGACCCATTGTCAAAGAAGCTTCTAGCACTTTATCTGAATAAGTCAGCCAAATTGTGTAGCTTGCCTGTTTTCTCTTCTCTGTTATAACAATATTCCTCAACCCAGTTGCCAAAAAGATATTGAATGAGTTTCAGCATGAAATCGAAAGATGAGGGTGAGGCGTCTAAAATGGCATAAATATTTATAGTACCAATCGCCACATGACAAAGTGGCATTAGTTCCACCGAATCCCACTCGAAGTTACTTGAACAAATCTAACCACCCTACTACTTGACCAAATCTACATATCCCAGCAAATTATTGTTTGAACATAGCTTTAGCCCAAGGAATTGATTGCCAAAACATTTTTACTTGTATTTATATGGGGATACAAAATTATAATTAGTATTCTTTTTAATATTATTATAGTTATATGGTTTGATTCGATTAAAATTGGATAAAACATTGAGTTATGGATTTAAAAAATCGTTCACATACTTTATTTGATTTATTAAATTTACCTAAATTGAATTTATATATTCTTTTAATTCAAGTAATCTCACTAATAATTTCATGGCTCCAAAAAAACATTGAACAATTAAAATTAGTGGTTAAAGTAAATATTATTATATAAAATTTAATTTAAATAACGTGAGAACCAATTACTTTTACATTATTCTATTATCAATCTTTATGGTTTGTTTTTAGCATATATAATTTTTTTAAGATGATAAAAAATAAGAAAAATATTAAAAAGTGGTTGAAAGATTAATATTTACGATAATCACACTCAAGGGTATAGATTAGATGGTGACAATATGTTTTGTTAAGGCACTTCATAGTGAAAATATCCATCTCCATATATTTCTGTAACCTGGAGGCCATTTTCTAACTATCGTTGGGTGGTTTGTTGGGAAGTTAGGGACAATGCAATATTTCATTTTATTTTTCTTAATTTTATTATCAAATCCAATTGCACTTCAATTAATGGGTGGCTTGAATTGCTTGATTGGGCATTGAGTCTATGTATCGTTCATTTTGAGGTTGTGATTGACCTCCCAACTATCAAATGACTTTAACAATATCTTTCGCTCTACTCATATTTACATCAATTTAGATACTATAAGCTTGAGAGAAACTAGTGAGATAGGAGATTATAATTTGAGGAGTCCCTGACATTGCAATGATTTTTGAAGTAATATTACTCAATAATGGAACTCCTTTTAGAAGAGCTGATGATTTTTCCATATTTATTTTTGTTTCACTAATATTCCATTCATATTTCAACAATGTGTGTACCTTCGCAATATATACGACTCTTTGTGAACTTGAGAGGCCCTAGTTTACTTTCGAGGCCAGTGAATGATAGTGCATACATGCTTTGACTATAGATCCACTTGATAATATCACTATTTTACGGGTTATTTTGGGAATATTGGTTCTCTTGAGTTGTTATTGATTATGATGCCTTGTTTTTGAGATATTGGTTTAATATTCCAAGTTGATATCCACTTTTGTCGCTTTTATTTAGATCTCTAGAAAAAAATTTATTTCTGCAATTTGTAATGATATTTTATGTTGTCAAATTAATAGCATATTTTAATATGCTTTTGATGAAACTTAATATGGTACAAAGTCAATTAACAAATTTGAACCCTAGGGGTACTTAGGAAGGTTTTCCATTGTCTGCTTGGAAACTCTTCCACTTACTTTAGTCTAATGCTTTTCTAGCACAAGGGGGAACCCCTAGAAAATATTGCTTTTGATATTTTCTTAAGAATAAGATGGATGTTGGAATTTATTGAGACCAATACTTATCCAATTAGGTTGTGCAGTCAAGACCAATGAAGAAGATGGTTCAAATGTGATGAAAAGGCATGGCTATACTATTAACAATATGCTC
Organism: Pinus albicaulis; assembly: GCA_034641835.2. Taxonomy (NCBI): domain Eukaryota; kingdom Viridiplantae; phylum Streptophyta; class Pinopsida; order Pinales; family Pinaceae; genus Pinus; species Pinus albicaulis. Next base: position 1,348,125,273 of record CM076570.1, on the reverse strand, counting down.
TAGCCCACCACATACGTCTTTCCAAATGTAGAAATTAATAGGAGGGCCATTCCAAATAACCCTCACAACAATTATGAGATAGACAAATATAACATGTATCCTTGAACAAGAAATGTAATAAGAAAAATATCCATTAAATGAACAATGATTATAGCATGGAGTGCTACAACTCAACCTTATCTTCTTAGTGGAGCAAACTTTCCCTTCATTAAAGATTAGACCAATTGTTTTTAAGAGTAATTCAAGCCCTCGTTGGATTTATGCTTTAATTGAATGCAAAAGAGTGGTCATACAATCAAATATGGATTTATACATTTTTTATCAATCTCAATATAGTTGTCTACTCTAACAATATCAAATTTTGACTAAAGGGAGGTCAGTTTTGGGAGTACATGCAACTGTTTACTTTTTTATGACTTTTGCTTCACACATGGCCTATGTTTTCATGTCATGAAGGAATAGTTTGATGACACACATCATTGAAGAAATACATTTGGATAAAATAGTCAATGTAACTGTCAAATACATTTTTTAGAATACACCGCGACTCAAATCGAAGGCTATAGACTCTCCAAGAAGTACAAAAGAGAATACAAAATATGGTAAGTAATAAAAAAATAATTTCATAATAGACCTTGAGAAAAAATGGTTTTGGTTTGGGTTAAATATTTTTTTCTTAGTAATCCCTTATTTTCAAGATTTCAAAAGGATATATTTGGATTCATGTAAAGTCGATCCCCAATGCTTGAATCTGAAATATGAATGGAAACAAGCTTTTTAATCAGCTACACGCAATACTTGAACATTATTGTGTTTCTCAACAATGCCATTTCTGGTTGCTTGAGAAAAAAAAGCAATTGTAAACATATTTTGAACAATGTGCCACTTCAAAAAAATAGTTGTCGAGTTCATTAGGCATGGAAGGCTGTAAAAAATGGGTGAGTAGAAGGAATCTAGTGATGCAAACTGTCTCCTAAGAGTTTCAATGCCTAATGGAACTAGTAACGCTAGTAAATTTGTAACAACAATCCGACAACGTTTTCCAGCACTAAAGTATGGAATTAGCTACTTCAATTTTACATGATGTTGGATGCATCTCAAAGGGCTGGAAAAATATGGAAAACAACTCTAATATCCGATATTGTTGGTTGGAAGAATGAAAAGCGTACAATTAATCCTAATGATTTTGTTCCAAAACTAGAGGGAGGGTCATGTTTTGAGGAAAATGGAGAAAAGGGGGAAGATCCATGGTATCCATTTCATATTATTTACAGTTAGTTCATCATGGAAAGTTAAATTATTTTGAGTATGGTGTTCAAATGGTTCCATGGTTTTCCATGCTTCAAAAGTTGGAATTGGACGCAGAATCAATTTAGGAACTAGTTTACTAGAAAATACGTCAAATATTGATTATATATATCTCGAATTGGCATGTCAGACTAGTTATGTACTGAAACAACCAATTTGATATGGAACCAGTCATTAAACAAGTCCAAGGGCTTAATGTACTATTCAAAACCCCCCCCATTTTATTTCTATAATAATTAATATTGTAATAATAAATGGGGACCCTTTTAAAATTTTCAATAAAAAATCTAGCAAGAAAGAGTTTTCCCTTTAAAAAGTGTTAAGCATTAAGTCACTTAAGACTAAGCACTTTTTACAATATCACAAATCGCAGAATCCAAAGGTAACACGAATAATCATAAGTTGGAATCCGTGATAAAGCAATCAATAGAACCCTTTTCAAGATTTAGTGATATGTTTAACTCTTTATAAAGGCCTAGAAATATTTCTTAAAATTCATAAAGCGCAAAGTATACTTTATATAAGGAAAAAGTTGCTCAAAGAATCCATCACACGTTCACAAATCACAAAGATAGAAATAACTCTCGAAATACCATTATTCTGATCTTGCGATATTGCGATACTGCGACATGGAAAAACCTGCAATCTTGCGATATTGTGATATGATGGATCTTGCAATCTTGCTATAACGTGATCTTGCGATTTATCGCAATCGAAAAATTGGCATTTCACTTAAATCTTAACATTTTGAAACATCATTCAGGTTTTCAATGCGATGCTATGACATGACCCAAAACAAATCACACGAAGGCCATAATGCATAATTATTAGAAATTAACTGCATTTACTCTTTTAAAGGCTCAATGAGATTTGTATTTGTTTTAATGCGTGCTTGCAATAAAAGTCCCATCCTTTTCAAATTTATTGTTTTAATTAAACCTCTTCTATTCTCTCCGCTTTACGTTTATTTTGATTCACTATTATTCAATCTCAGGGAATAACACTCAGAGATGATAATGTACGGAAAAAAGGCAGCAGAGCCTTCTACATCTGAAGATACAGACATGCTGCCCCTCTTTAGTGATACTACATGCAACAAATATGGCAGAGCTACGTCGTGGGAAGCCATGTATAATCTGTTAGAGGACGAAAATCCAAAGGTGATGGTAATCAGAGCAACGCCTGACGCTAAAGTCTCGTCTGAAGATTCCTATTTTTAATTAGCATGTTCTTTCTTACACACAATAGCTGCAAGACTTAAAATCCTACCATATACAGATATGGTGAAGTGGATTATCGACAATGTGGAAATATCAAACAGGACGTTCAAGAATTCAAGACAAGAGGTCACGGGGTCATTTTTTGTAGACAATTTGCGCAGAATGTATCGTCTTCCAGAACCTCAAATTCTTTATGATATAGCTTTCTTCGAGAAATTTGTAAAAGATAATGAATACCCAATTGATGCCATGCATACTTGGAGATCCAGCTCCAACAAATTCAAACGGGAGAAAAAAGGTATGTACCCAATTACACCTCTGTTGGCTCCACATATTTATGTAGTTGCTACGACGTATAGGATTTTTGGGAAAGTTGATAGTACCAAGTTTTCTATGGAATGGATTCCATTAATTGATGCAACTGTCAACTCCACAATTATGAATTGGGGTAACATTTTATTCGATAATTTGGCTATGGATATCAAAAAGTATTGATAGTATAGAGTTGTCTCTACTCGGGCCATCGCTCCATTTTTTATGAGTGCTTATGTGATGGACGCCATCTTTTTTGTACAAAATTTCCTAATATGGGTTGGAATTGGACTCTCAGAGACCCTACTCCTATCCATGTGTATTAAGATTTTATGGGAATCTCGATTTCGTTCCTATTTTTATAAAAAAATTCAAAGTATCATGTTGACCATCCATCAAAATATTTTTTTAACACAACAGCCCCCAGGATTTTAGAATAAGAAAAGATAGATATTTTGTCAGTGGTAGGATGGTTTGGTGAAGAAACTTTTACTTATATCAGAGTTTCTGGGAGTATTTTTTTCTCCCCATGTTTTTCCTTATTATGTTCCATATAAGTTATTGGTGAGAGAAATTGCATACCAGAAAGTAAGGGAAGGTCTTACCAAAACCCTAAAAGAAGCGAAGAAATCTATCTGGCCAAATTTTTTGGTTTGATGTGGTTCTTTTGCCTTGTTTTATTTTGGACACGCAGTTAAAGAGGTGCAGAATATTACATTCTTGAATCTGGCTGCGATGCCAAGGAGACAATATGATCCCAACAAAGTCGCTCAAGACTTTACTGCTTTGGTTAAAATTAGACAGTTCATGCATGAGAAAGATGAATTTGAAGACCTTTTTGAAAAGGCTGAGACTTTCTCACAAGTATTGTATTTTGCGTCAATCAAATTGACTCTAGCCAACCTCAATTGTTTTCATATTTATAGAAACAAAATATTGACAAGGGTTTCACTAGACCTATTGCAGATTAAGGAAACAAGAGAACCTACTCCCAGTATAAGTTTAGAAAAAAAATTTGATCACAATTCTGGTCAAGAATCACTTGAGAAATCCAGTCAGGGTTCAGAAATTTCTGAGCATCACTCTCAAAATCAAGAAGAATACCGTAAGGAAATTTTTGAAGAGACTACAAAGATAAATAATGGAGAAACAACCAAAGAAACATTAGTTGAAGAAAAATTGAACATTAATTCCACACAGGATCAGATACAGAGAATCATAATAGATGACATGGATAAATAATGGGAGTGGTTCAAAGAAAAGCTCTAGCTACCACCAACAGACTTAGGAATGGAAGGAACTTCTGATTTTCAGACTCATAAATAGACCTTACAAGTTGTATATAGAAGTAGATGTTGAAATCATCTCAGCCTACCCAACGTCACAATTTTTTTTGAGAATTGAAGAGATACCCCCTTTAGATATTTTTAATAGTCTAGGACACAAACTAGTGGTAAGAAGATGGAGAAAGAAAATAAATCTTGATTTATTAGCAACAACTCCAAAGAATGAATCAATGGAGGTTGTTTGGAAAGATAAACCCATTCATCCATCAGAAAATTTGACAAGACTGTCACAATTTGTAGGTGCTTATGAAACAACTAGAATTGATAAGGCAGCAGAGGTTTGTCTTCTGCTTAAAGATAAAATTGCACGAATTTCAGCTATTGGAGCAACAAATTGAACATGAAAGGCAGAATGTAAATAAGAAAACAGAGCTGCAGATGATACAATTTCAAAAGGACTTTGAGAAAATGAAGCTACAGCACCAGGTGGGCATTATAGAAAAATATACACAGATTCAGCTAATACAAAGTGAAGTAGATAAACTCAAAATTTAGCATAAGATAGAATAATTCATCAAAGAAACACTTGAGCTAAATACTCAATTTTCAAAACAACAAGAAATATTTTGTCAAAGAATCGCAATGATTAAATTGTATTGTAAGTGATACATTAGTCCAAAAAATGGTTGATCAGAGATTGGAATATGAAGATTTTGATAAGAAGATCTGAGAGTTTATCTCCTGGCAAGAATATAAATAAGGAAGAAAAACTGATTCGCTGAAGATTGAAGAATCCCACAAAGATATTATGTTTATAGATTGGGATATGCAATTGAAGCAAGCAGAAAGGGAAACAGCTAGAGAAGATGATATAACAACTAAAGTAACTGAAGTTGTGGATGAAATATTTATAATATTAATCTGATCAAAGAATGCAAGCTTGGATTTTTCCCAGATATCAAACAATTAGAGGGAAATTGGAAGGAAACCGCCAAAAATCAAATTGAAGCAGTTAAGAAGCTATCTAAGATTGATCATGACTCTTATTGGAAGTTTCTAGTAAAACCATACAGCCAGCACATAGTTTTACATTGTCCAACTAATTCCACTCAAAATATGGTGCCATTTCTCTCCGATGCTATATTCACGGGACAACTAAGATCCAAATTCGGTCAGCCATCCCAAGTGAAACCAATGCTAGATATCTATGAATTTAAAATATCAATGGAAAAGGAGCGTTCAACTTGATCAAGCATGCCATAATCTCTCTTTTTAGTTTTTATCTTTTACTTTCAGTATTATAAGGAAGGTTTCTTTAAACCTCCTCAGATTTTTATGTAATATTCTATTTTTGATACATATGTAATATTATTTAAACCTCTCCTATGCATTTAGAGAGGGGTCCAGTATTTTATCAAAAACACTTTGTAATAGCTTGCAATTCTGTACTTTTATGATTCTTTAATTGATGAAATACATGGAACAAGATCTTTATTTTCTTGAATATTGAAGCATACTCTACTGAAATTGCATTTATGTACTCTTAGAGTGTATTTGATTGAAAAGAAGATAAGGTCAACGTTGTTGATTTCATGAGTATAACCTCTCATATTTGGTACTATTATCTTTATGATTGAGTCCTATTTATGTTTTGGCAATAATTTCTTTTTATTGTGTATGAGATCTGGATTATAGTTATTCATTAAAGCATTATTGCATGATGTTTTAGTTTTAATTCCTTGTTGAGTATATAATCAATTGATATATGCGATATAGTTTCACAATTATTTTTCCTAACTATTTAGTCAAAATAATTATCTTCAAATAATTTCATCTCTTTTTAGCAATTGAATGATCTTTATTATCTTTTTCTTTAAGATACATTCGTAGATCACATAAGTTCAATTATTCCCAAGTATAGATTAAATTAAATATTAGATTAAAACATATTCATGTGTTTGTTACTTAGATAGATTATTTCCATTAAGTTTAAAGTCATTTTCCATTTCACCTTGTATCAAACCCATCATCATCATATCAATTTATTTGCTGCGAAACGGGTCCCATCATCCCCAGTCGGAGCCACTATACCAAATGGAAAAGGAGTTGCTTTTAAGGTCTGGGCCAGGTGGTTATCCCCCATGTTGTTGCAACGGAATTTTGGGGCTTCAACAGGGCTATCCCATCCTCTTTTAGGGTCAAATTGGTTGAATTGGTTGGTTCTGGTTCTGGTTTGGTTGGTTTTAAAAACCCTTGTCCTTTGAAATAGATTATCATTTTAGGCAATTCTCTTGGAATTTTTACGTTAGATTCTAAGAACTTTGACTAGAATTGAAATTGAAATTTTCCAATAATTATTTCTTATGGTATTTATGTTTGTATTATGTTGCCCTTGTTGGTCAATGGTCTTGGTTCTTTATATTGGGCTTCATGTACAAATGATAAGAATACAAAGCCCAGATAATATTATGCATTGCAATAGTTTATTTGAGTGTGTTCACCAAAGTTGAATTTGACTTGTTTATCTTATGTTGCAATTAAATTTTTTTCTTTTTCCATTAGAGTTACTAAAAGAAAGAAAAGTTTCCATACAAGTAGGTAGGAGGATTACTAGAAGTATATGTATGTAGTTATTAGTAGAATTAGAAGTGTTGAGATCATTGCATGGTAAGAAAACTTATTCTAACCATTTTTTTTGCTTAACTTTGTAGTGAGAAACCTCTTAAACAAAATAAGTACCTACTTGGTTGTGTCTTCCACATGATTGTCTTAAAACAGTCTCCCAACTGTCAATTCATTGATATCCTATTTGGGTGTGATCATACACCTTGCAATGCAATAATAAATTCCATTTGGTCTCTACCTGTCCTTTCTCCCACATCCTCATACCCTTTCACCCATTCTTCTTTGGGTTTTCCACACATTCATGTTTCTCGTCAAGGCCTATAAGAGTTGGTTCTTAGCTGAAAAATGAGCTATGATATATCTTTTCCATGCAGGGATACTATGTTTCAGTTAGTCTTGGGCTCTTATTTTTTCATTTGTTTCGAAGTTTTCTATATGATATTGCTACTTCCTCTTGATGTGTCTCTTCCATGTACTTTGGTATCTTGATGAAATGTTACTAAATTCTAATGTTGATTATCTTTTTGTAGGATGAAAAGTATTGGCCATTGAATCCCCCATTGCCATCATATGGCTATGAAAAAGAGCATCTCAGGCCATGTTATGGCAGTCTTATTCATGAGTAGCATCTTTAGGGCGTTGTGATTACTAGTTAGATTCATTACCCAATTTATTTTTCCCATCTCGAGCTGGACTATCTCATAATGAAAATTGTAATTTTTTTTCTGAAATTGGGATGTGCTCTTCTTGTAATTTTTCATAAAGAGTCTTGGTGTTTCCATTCATTTTCTTATAAGAAAACCTTTATCACTCATATTTATTTTTTCGTAACTTTTTTTAACCGATAACTGTGTAGTCTTCAAAATCTATGTTGTTAATAAAAATGTTGTTAACGCTTCTCAAATGAGAGAATACTTATTTCCTCTATGGATGATAAATAAAATTGTAAGAATTTGTGAAACTACTACAAAAATATCTATAGTGAGTATTTACCTACACAAATTTATTTCAAGACATCCTATTTATCAAGCCCGCTATCTTGTCTCCCTGGAGGGTGATGATAAGATAATTTGAATAATTTCCAACAAAGGACAATAGCGTATCTTATCTATTCCCCATAGTAGAGTGCCTCTTGGCCTTGAGAAGGAGTGAGAGGGCACAACATCAATGGTGTTCATATTAGATAAATTATACACAAGTAGTGACACTAAGTTTATACCTTCACCCTATATTATGCTTGGCAGTGAGTACAACTATCAGGGATGATGGTTGGTGAAGTAATCACTTCATATGATATCATTTTTAAATATAATAAGCCTATTAGTAGCTCAACCATCCATAACTTAAGTCAGTAACATTACCAACAATTACAAGATTTTAACTCTAAAATTTACAAGTTTGTTAATTTACATGTACTTGAACTGATTTGGGATTCTTCCATTGTAGTAGAGGTGTCTTCTGGAATCTTGGTGAGCTCAAAGTATGAGTAGAGCCCTCTAGATTTTATCCCATTTTAAGAAATTGAAGGATAGTAAGTCCTTTGCTCTGTGTTACCTTCTTTGTTATTTACAGTAGTTACTAGTGATAATATGAGCAGATCCTCTCATTGGACAACTCCTTTGCATAATTTTTATTTGGAGGACTTTAAATTGTTGGTCATAGGTCTGTTGCATATGTTGTGATATGAAATAGAACCCTTCATGTTGCCTCTAAGCTTTCTAATAATGGATAAAATGGATGCATAAAGGGTTACATATATCTTCATCTAATAATTATAGATATATTTTTTTCGCTTTTTTAGATTTGTGATAGAAAAGGCATAGTGAAAATTTTCAGATTAACATATTTATTAGATTCACACAAAACTAATTTATTAACATCACAGTTCTTTGAATGTATCATCATTATTGAATACAATTTTATATCCTTGGTTCTTGTGTTGTTTTCTAAATATTTGAATAGTATGATGTGTAAGAGAAATCATGGAAGTTGTTTGGAGGGCAAGATGCAACCAATCAATCAATATGTTACTAGGAGGTTTACTTACTCTAGGCCCTAAGAATCATGGCATATTGGGGTAAGTTACCCACCCACATGTATGGATAACCATAGGAGATTTGTTTTCTTCTAAGATGCAATTTGCTAACTATTTGTCATACATTATTTATTATATGTTGTCTTTTTCTTTCCTTTTATTTTCAAAAGTTATTTACAACTTGAGATTTTTGGCATGCAACTTAGTTAGCATGATTGTGCCTAATATTTTCCTGAAGGTTGAACACTAAATCCTAAGGTGTTCTTTTCTATGGTGACATTTTATTTGGTTTGTTTATATAGGTCATCTCACCACATAGTGGCCACTATCGCCTAACTGAAGAAAACTTGTTTGAGTTTCTTGCTTCTCTGGGGATGAATGACATTGTCATTGCTAATGTTGAGGTATATGCCATATAAATTATTTATAGTCTACTTTATTTTATATTTCAGTGTTCATGATCTTTCATGTCTTATAGTTTTCATTATATCTTCTTTCATTTTCAGAAGAGGAACTCAACGTTGATGGTAAAGCCGGGATTGAAGAAACAAAAGAACAATAAAAATGAAGTCACAAATGCAGAAAGAGAGAGAGAAGAGAACTCATACAACCCTTAAAGCTAATATCCAACACAAGACACACATATATATACCGACTGATGGTCAAGTCTTTAGAGTTGGTGAATTCACCTACATTGCCTCGGCAACAAAATGATAACGTTTTGAAGTGATGAAACAATATTTCAAGTGTAAATTGTAATCCAACCAATATTAAGTTGGAAACTCATATTGTAATACTTGACATTTTATATAATATAATTTGTGGTTGAAATTATTTATAGTTTCACTTGATATTATTTAGTATTGTAATTAATGTATATAACTTTTCATTTTCACATTAGATGAACATGCATATTGTATGACATTTTTTTTTATAATTTAGTCATAAGATCATACTAATTAATTTATGTTGATTAATCATCAACACATAAAATCAATCTAAAACTACTAAATTAATAGTTTATATTGATTAATGATGAACAGAAATAAAATGAATATACGACTAAATTAGTTGTTTATAATGATTATTAATGAAAGTAAATGAAATGAATATAACTACTAAATTAGTCATTTATATAATGAATATGAAACTACCAAAAAATAATAAATGACTACTTCAAATGATAAATTTTTTATTACAAATTACAATTAAAATTTGCATATATACGACCATTAGTAGCTAATTTACAGTATCTTATAACACGATAGAAGTTTAGTCATATTTCTTTGGTCATTAATCAGACGAAGACTAAAATTTGCATATATATGACTATTAGTAGCTAATTTACACTCTTATAACACGACCAACATTTTCGTCATATTTCTTTTGTCATTAATTATTTTTCTCAGGTGATCATATAGTAATAGGTTTTGTTGTATATTTGGTCATTAATTATGGCAATTAATAACTAAATCAATGACTAAATTAATGACCAAATTTATGACTAAATATAATACTAGATAATATAATTGAGGCAACCAATTAATGACTAAGCTAAAAACAACTAAAAGTTCGTCGCATTATCAGATACTTTAAATTAGTTACTATTGGTCACCGACTGAAAAATGGTCATTTATATGCAAATTTTGGTCATTTTTTTAGTAACTAATTAGCTATTTTCTACTAGTGTAAATGCATGATTTTCAATCTTTAGTAGAAAATCATACTCTATTCAATGTTCAACAGTGAATGATACTCCAATAATCGAGGATTATTATTATTTATTAAAGTTGATTTTAGAACGGGGCGATACAATGAATGATGATAAACACAATTAAATATGCATAGATTTTTATTACAATGGATGACGCTTTTCTATGCCCCATCTTGGGAAAAAAATTCTAACGTCAAGGAAACACTCACACATCCAATTGGAATTTAGAAAATTTATTTTTTTTTAAAGAAAAAAAAAAACTATAGCTAATGTCAACTTCAACACCCAAAAGAATTTTAATGGTCAAAATAATACCTCCCAATAGATGTTATATCTCACCATAGACATAATAAATGAAACAAGAGAAGTTGTTGAGAAACAAGTCCCTGCCTAAGAACTGTATGTAGGGGCCAAGGGAAGGGCGGTCCAAGTTAAATAAAGCCAATGAGTTCTTCTGAAAGTGCAGAATCTATCAAAACCTATGATTACCCAGTTAGGGTATCAAGGTAATTATAATCATGTACAACCAATGCGACACTTTAAAAATGATTGTTTCGATGATGGTAGTGGTAATGAAAATGCAATAAATAATTTTGAGTTTCACAAGGGGAATAATACATTTCATAGGTCTGTCTTAGGGTCACATTCCAAAAATTATTATGACAATAACTCAAATATGAAAAATTAATTTAAAACATTAAAATAATGGCTATAGTTACACATTTCTGCAATAACATAGTTTTTGGAAACATATAATAAATTAAATTAGGATGTAATAAGTTATTAATTAAATTAAGATACAATAAGTTTGAGACATCTCAAATGTATCCATTGCATGTGCAAGCATATCTTTATATTTTTGATACATCTCAGCATGTGTCCATTACAGGTGAAACTATATCAACCCAACTACTAAGCAACTCAATATTTCTTGGAAATCAACTCAATATTTTTTTGGCAAAGAACTGAATGTAGCTTGGATTTATGTTGTCATTAAGACCCTATAGCTCAGGTTAACATAGTATCTGTAAAGGTGACGTGATTGAAACTTCAATCTTCATAGCCATTCAATACGATCAAATAAATTAGTGGGATTTCTACCATACCTAAGTGGAGGTTCTATCATATTTGTAAGTGTTGATAAATATTTCTATTAAAAATGGTTGTTCATGCATTAACATTTGCGTTCTATTTCAATTATTTGGCTTAAAACCTGTCTTAAAAATAATTTAGGGAAAACTTTGAAATATGAGGTTATTGATGCTTACAAATAGATATTTCCCAAGATTACCATGAAATATCGGATAACAAAAGAATGGTTTATGAACTAGGAATGCAGGAAATGTTTTTACCCTTTTTATATATCATATTTCTAGATCTTGTGCACACATATAGTGAATGCAATATTCTTATTCCTGCTTTGTCTGTCTGTCATATGAGAGGATATAATGAGGATGAGTTTCAATCACGGTTGAGTCGTGTTGAAGGGTTGCAACGAATATTTCATTCTGAGACCTTACCTCCAACGGATAAGCCATTGTGTCACAAGTGAACACCACTATTCTCTTAGCCAAGTTCTATGGGTGTGTTGGGCTAACTAATATCGTTAGCAACAACCCATGCATTTGAGGCCTGGTATTTTTCTCATATTAACAATATTTTATCTAAATCTATCCAAATTTTATAGTTACATATTCCAGACCTCTCTAAATCGTAAATATAGAGAAAATATCGGTCTAATATATATTTTTAGTTGAAAATTTGTATTAGTTTTATATTCTCATATGCATATCCAAATTCAAAGCGCCATTTCTCTTCAACAAGATCACTAGAAACCTCAAAAAACATCTCCTAGTGTTACATGCCAGCATTATTATATACCTTGTGCTAGTTACCAAAATTATACGAGGTCCTGAGATTAAAATATTTTACTTCTAGTGGTATTACAACTGTATCCTAAGCTTCTATACTTCAGCCTCAAAGGGATAGTGAGTAAATTTGTAGCTTATTTGTTTAGTATTGGAGAAACCAAGAACTGTTGGATATGCAGTTAAATAGTATAGATAGAGAAAATCCTAGATTAATATATAGTTTCAGGATGAAAATTTGTATTAGTTTTATATTATCATATGCATCTCCAAATTTAGAGCACCATTTGTCTTCAACAATATCACTAGAAACCTCAAAAAACATCTCCTAGTGATACATGCCAACGTTATTGTAGACATTGTGCTAGTTACCAAAGTTCTTCGAGGTCCCGAGATTGAATATTTTACCTCTAGTGGTATTACAACTGTATCCTAAGCTTTTATATTTCAGAATCAAAGAGACAGTGATTAAATTTGTAGATTATTTGGTTTTTGTTAGAGAAACCAGGAACTGTTGGATCTATGACCTGGAATTTGAAGCAACCCTCTCCAAAAAAGGTAAAAAAAATGTTGTTAAAAAAATTGAGATGTCTGAGTTTATGAACTAAATATGAGTGTTTGTAAATATATAAAGCATACATGGTGTGATTCATAATTGTGATTTATAATGTCTAGTTTGGAGAATAAAGAAAGTGTCTTCATGTAGATGAACCTTTGAGCAGTTTGTTAGATAAAAATAAAGAGAATTGTGTGAAATTTGTGGTGGGTGTTGCAACAATATTCATGTCTCTACTATACTAAGTGTTGTAGCTCATTTTAATTTTCTATTTGTTCAAAATAAAATGTATGTATATATATATATATATATATAGATATATATATATATATATATATATATCAAAAGAGAAATAAAATCATAAGTCAAAAGAATTTTGATTTTGAATTTTGATCAATATGTAATGGTGGATTAAGATGCACTAATTAAATCTTAATGCAGACTTAAGTTATTAAGTAGGTGGATCCCTATATCAAATTCGAAAACAACAAATTATGAGTGTTAAATATCATTTATTAGATTTATAGTAATATAACAACTTTCCCAAAGGACCCATCATATGGAGCAAACCCGACACAACATGCCTGATGGTTAGCTCTCTGAGCACCTCCACATAGAATTTTCACGATCTTATTTGACCACAAATCAATGGCTTAAAATGGTTACGGGGGGACTCCATTAAATTTCCTCCGTACAAGAGTCTACACCCATATTACATCACCAAGCAAGCGCAAGTTCCTGTAGCCATTCTACCACCTCATCTTCCATGACATCCACCAACCCTTAAATCAATATCAGATGTCGTATTTATGTTTTCCTTTCAATATGTGATGATCAAAGGAATAATTAATTTTGAAGTAGTTTAGGAGGTTAGTGTAATATCCATTTTTAGGAATATCTAGCAATCCATGGCTGGAAAATGCATTTTCCAGAAATGGAGGCAGCAGTATTTGAAACCATGACTTGGATCCCTTAGATCAATGCATCTAAGACTGAAATCCAAGAGATGGCTCCAAATAAATCCTTCTAAGGTGGTTAAATAGATCTACCACACTTATATGTCCTTAGAAAATGCCCGGTGAGGGACTACAACAATTCTTGAGAAAGAAATGGAGAGACGGCATTATTCTTATAGTTGTAAACACATGAAGAGAAGTATAGCCAACAAATATATGATATAGCAAAAAATTTATACAATGTGTGGAGGAATCGATCACTCTAGCTAGGCAATGGAAGCCTCAATAGAGTATATACAAGAAAATGCAAGAACATTGTTACACATGAAAAGCCCTGGCTAAAATAACGAAGTTTATAGGAGATACTGCTACATAAAAAATGAGAATAGAATGATATGACAATATCATCTCAAAGAAATTAGGGGGAGCAAGCTCTCAACCCCTGAAAACACTAATACAGTAATAATGCACAATCCTTAGAAGGATTGGCTACAATACATGTACAAATGGCAAATCTGCAGAAATGCCAGAGTTGCTGGGCAGCAACTGCAGCTCAATACTGGAAATACATGGAGATGGATGAAGATGATGCTCAATCTGAAACAAACCTCCTCCAATGGATCTCTCAATGCAAGGTTGATCCCGGCACTGAAGATCTTTCCCTTCAAGAAGCTGGTGCAACCTCTCACTATAAATGTGCACTGGAATAATGTAGTATAGAGGATGGACTGCGTTGTCTATGATGGGAGATTTTGGCCTTGATGGAAAAATATGCCAACAATCTCTGAAATCCCTCTCAATAATCTCCCAGAGGAATAGGAACTCCCTCCTCTTAAAGATGAGCCAAAGAGAAGTGTTGTGGAAACCTCCACTACAATGCCCCAGCAACACTGCGTTATACTTGAGTAGAAATAACACAGTATCTGAAGAATATCTTTGGCCTTGAGCCAATATGTGGAGAATATGAAGTGAAATCCTCCTAAACAAGAATCTATCGTACTAAGCAGCACTGCAACTCTGCTGAACAACTGGAGTGTGCAATTTTTCTGAATAGACAAATAATCAAACTATCCAAGATATCTCTCTATGGATGCCTCCTCCTCTTCTTATACAAGTGAATGCCTCTTTTCCATGCACCCCACTCATTAGGGTTTCATCCACAAGGAATCTTTCTCCCTCCAAAACCACATTGTCTTCTCATGCAAGCTACACCTCTTAGGCAGCGCTGTTGACTTGGTCAAACTTGAGCTTGTCCTCATGCAAATTGCCCCTTTTCACACTGGAAGGGGAAAAATAAGCTACTCCAATTATCCTTTTCACATTATGAAGGATATTATTCCTACTCATGGGCCTTTTACCAATTTTATTCATCTCCTAGATGACATAAGCAAAAATTAATGTTCCAATTTTCTGCATGAAAATTTTGGAACATTACAGTTCTCCCGTCTCAAAGATTGCTTGTCCTCAAGCAATTGCAAGGATAGACTGAGTTATTTTCTTCTCCTATCCTTGTAGCATCCCTGTATGATGATCTCTTCCAAGGGAAGTGATTCTATCTCTTCAATCAAATCTCCACAATGCTCCTCCTCAACATGTAAGTCATCTATCAAGCTATCATCATGTGAAAGTGAAATTTTCAGGAGGATAACAAAGTGATGTCTAGAGGTCCCCTTGAAGAATGGGATCTGAAATAGAATGAGAAATATCTTTCCCATATGGACCCTCCATCTCCAAGCTATGAGCCATGAAAAATGAGCCACCTTCCAACTAGGCAACTCCTAAAAGCTGTCATCCACCTTGGGCTCCAGAAAAGTAGGTGGGATCAAAATATGCACATGGTAGACAAGATAGCCTACCCCACGCTGTCCATCTCTCCACTCATGATAATTTTAGAGTGTTGGCTGTCATGGGCTGCAATAATGTTGCCCTCAAGTGGAAAAATGAGGATTAGACCTCCAAAGATCTCTCCTCCAACACTGCAAATCATGCTGGCCCACATATCCCCATATATGATGAGTTGGAAGTCATCAACATATGGCATCTCATCCATCATATGGCACACCTCATAAAGTGACAAATATGCTATTAAGGTAACCATATCATAGATCAAGTTCCCCTTAGAACATGTAGTGCAAAAAGTGTGAGGAATTTCTCCCTCAAAGGACACATTCACCCAATGTGTCTCTCTCCCAAGTATGCTCCTCATAAAGATAGAAACAGTAGAGCCATAGGGAGAAAAATGAGAATCATACTTGCTTCCATATGCAAAAAATGAGAAGGACAATGGTCCCTCAGGTGTAACCAACACAGCTTGACCCTCAACTGCAAAAGAGACTGATGAAATAAGTGGCTTCTCAACAACTTGCCTGTTGCTCCAATCTCCTCATAAGTATGGAGGAAGTGAATGATGCAAGGTGTATAATGATCATGTCCTCCATAACATATCTCTTCCCCAAGTCCTCCTAGGGAATGGCCATCAATTATGCTTATGGCCTCATCTAAACCAGGTGGTCTAGAAAAAAGAATGCCCCTCCTTGGAGTTGTTAGCCACCTATGAAATTTTTGTCAAGCAAACATGTGGCTAAATTGTTTTTGAGCCTTCAAGAGATAAATTTCCTATGAAAATATCTCATCCCTGAAGCCTCTATGTGTCCTTTTCCTTGGAAAATATCGTCACTGTTGTTTCCATCAAAAAATCCTCACTGTCTGTGAAAAAATTATGCTCAGAAAAAAACCTTTATTTGCCCCTTTGTATCCCTGCAAATTTCCCATTTTAACTCCTTTTTCCCCTTTTTCAAATTTCCCCTTTGACTCCCAAAATCCCTTCCTAAGTCTTCTAAATTATCCCATCTCACCTTTAAACCTTACAAACACCCTTTTTTTGGCTTAAAAATCCATTTTTCCCTATACTGAAAACCTCTGTTCAGCCTTAAAAACTCTGTTTTTAGGCTAAAAAACCCATTTTTTACATATAACAGGCTAGCCCCCTTCGGCCCAGCCCCTAACCAGTTCCCCTCCATAAACCTGAGTGCTAAAACCAAGCACTAAGTCAAAGAGCACTTATCGCATCGGAAGGATTGGTCGAAGCGCTTATTCTCTTCGTAAAATGAAAGTTCCGATGCGATAGTGTATTTGGTCTGTCGGCCTTTGAAACGATCTCCATCGTTGATATTAATAAATCTGATGGTCCGTGCAAAGCTCACAACGCGCCCATCACACTCCTTTGTAAACCCTCCGATGGACATCTCCACTATCGATTCACTTTTAAATCTGACGGCCATAGCAATCTTACACTGTTGTGACTTTTTATTGTGCCACCCTCTGTTTCCCCCGATTGCGATCTCCTGATGAAATCCTGGCCATTGAATCCACAAGAAAAAACGGTCAGGATTCGCTCTTACTCGAACATGTGTCCCTAATTGGCCACCCTCTGATCCAATCGTAGCCATTGATTTGCAGCCGATCCAACTGTCCAGAGGAATCGCTCCTTCATCCCATCGGAGTTTTGGCCCCTGCCTCCTCCGCTCTCGATTGAATCACAGTCATTCATCCCTCTTGATCTGATGGCTTATATTCATCCCATGCATTTATATGGCCCATTTTCCTCCGCTCCATTGTTCAATCTCCACTGTTGATCCCCTGGATCCAACGACCAAGATTACTCCCGACCACTAATCGTATCTTCTGCCTTTGCCTTCCCTCTGCATATCTCAACTATCCATCGCATAGATCAGACGGCCTGCCTCAATATCATTCAGTTTTTGTGTCCCAAATTTAACAGCTAGAACCTATGCGATATGGGCGGTTTTTAAACGCCATGTGTCAGTCGAAGACCTATATCGCGTTCGAAAATCGAAAATAGCCTTCCTTCCTTTTCACCACACGAAACCTGTTGTTTTTCTTGGAAAACCACTTCCCCACTTTTTGTTCCCGAAGGTCCATGTACAGGTCTCGACTATTGATCCGTATTGATCAATGGCCCTCATTGCATCTCGCACTCCATTCACATTTTTCCCATCACGTGACCATAGCAGTCCATCGAATCATCTGAGCTGTTGATCTCCTCCTGAGATCTAACAGTCTGTGTTGAATCGCCCTCTGCCCATGACTGGGTCCCACCATTCATGCCTATTTCATTTTGTTCTCATGCATTTCCTTTGTATTCCATTCAAAGGTCCAAGCTTCGTGTTTTACATTGAAAACCTTTGTGGTCCGCCTACATTAAAAATTTTAATGTTTTACGTTAAAATGTTATATCATTCTGCCTAACATCACAACTTTAATGTTTTACATTAAATTTCATTACTTATTTTCCAACCTTCTAAAGTCATCCCGTTAGTCAATCTCCACCATCAATCATCACCTCTAGATCTGATCAGATGGTCCACATGTATTCTTCCACCAAACTTTCACCATACCGTTTTTTCACCGTTTCACTGCATTTTTTAGTTGTTTTCTGCTGCATCCACCACATTCACCTCTGTTGTGCTGCCATCCTCACAACCTTCCAATGCATCCATCCTCTCCCATGAATGGATTTCTTAACAGTTTTGTGTGTTTTTGCAGGGAATATAGATGGTGAAAACCATTCTGTTCTACACAGTCGCTGTTAGTGACATAGTAGTGTAGAAGAAGCATTTTCAGAGCTTGAGATTACAGAGAAATGCCTGGGAAGGTGTTATAATGTAATATTTCCATTAAATAATAGTGTTTAACCCTGTTAAACATCTCCAGTGCCATTAAAGCTCAAATTTCACAGACAGAGACGGTCATGAAGCGACAAAGAGTATCAGTGAAAGATCAGAGAGTTTAAGGCCTGTAATTGAGGATTTTTCAGCCTTAATCCAGTGTTTAAAAGGTGACTATATCAGATTGAATACCTTATGATTAACGCAGTATTCCTAATGAGGCCTAATGCATAGAAAACAATATTATCAATGTTTCACATCAACAGAAGTTTCCCTCTTGAGAAAGGACATAGTACCCATACTGTTTTTATTCTATATCATGTTCCTGAGAAGATTTCCACCCTGACAGAAGTCCTAATGCTACCAGAGCATTTATTATGTAGTATGGTAGATCTCAAATTCATTTATCTACCTTTGTTCCTATTACCAGAGTACTACAGCCGAAATTACATCAAAGAACATACCTGGAGTTAATTTCAGCCTGTCGAAGACCACTCCTTCATCCAAAGAGTACTATAGATTAATGCTTGTATATTAAAACAAAATGGGCCTCAAGCCACTCTTCTTCCTTAGTTTTAATGTTTCATTTAGTGTTTCATCTACCTCCTCTGCCTCTCTTTCAGATATAAAACTCATGAGAAAACGAGGTCGTTGGTTGTTGATCGGATATTTGTGAATTGTAAGTTGTTTCTCTTGAGATATAGTTCTCTGTGTAAAGTTGTAAGATAGGCTGAGGAAGATGTTTTCAGACTGAATATCAAGCTGTTGGACAATGTTATACATGACTGGTTTTTCTCTTTAATATGACAAGCACATTTCTTTGGATCCTGATTTAAAGCAGCGGAGATGTTTTCTGCCTTTGTCTCTGTTTTCCTTTGTGATTCATTACATTTCGTTTCTCTAGTAAGCATCAGAAATCTGGCTTAGGTTATACCCTTGCATGGTACCCTAATGATTCTTCTCTCCTTACCCTTGATATTTTCTACTATATGTGTTATCTGAGCACTGATTCAAGATAATTTAACCAGTGTAGTAGCTGTATTTCACTGCTAGCTGATGTATGAATTAATGAATCTATTTTTAGATGTTCTTGTTGGGTTATAATTGAAATAATTTCGATACTGGGAGTTTAGAATGCTAATTATGTATCACTAGGGTCCTTTTCAATCAGTTGAGCCCTTCTAAGTTCCCTTAAGTTGGAGGCCGAAGCATTGAAAGTTCAAAGCCTTTCTCTGATCTCAGGTTTTCACCTTTGCGTTTAAATCTTTAATGTTCCTTTGTATGAAGAGTTAACCTTTTAGTGGTTGGATCATAGGTTTCTAATGGCATGTCTTGTCCCTAGATCTGATTCCTAAGTGGTCATCTTGGAGGTTTCCTTGTCATTCACCTTCCTTTCTTATCATTTCATACCACACTATCATCTTTAATATTTTTAGGAATATACCGCAGGAAATAAAATATTCATCGAGAGGAACAAATAATCATAACCATGAAAGAGCCAACAAAAAATCATTAACATAAACACAAATGTTTAACCAGGAAAACCCCAAATCCAGGGAAAAACCCAACCAATGAAATTTCATTAAACATTGGCCAAAACCCTCGCCAATCTGGCCAAGTGAGCCTTCACCGCTCACCTCCAGGCCTTGCATTACAATGAAGTCTTCCCAGCCTTTGTATAGGCTCCATTACATGCAATACCATGGGCCAAAACCATGGGTGCACAAAACCATGTGCCCCAAAACCACTACTATTTACCCTAGTCAACTTTGACTCTATCCCGAGTCAATTTTACCCAACACCTCTCCTTAAACTTGACTTGGGGATTATTGACTAAATCCAGCCAAACCTGCTAAGTGAGACAACCCCACTCACTCTAGCTCTTCCCCCCTCAAATTTTTATCCAGGGTAATTGTTAACTTGACATCCCCCCTATCACCTAGGTCTAACCTAGACTTTACCAGTGATTACCTAGGGGTATGCATGCCATACCAAGTCTGACAGTAGTATGACCATTTACATGTAAAAAATTAACTCCATTATAATTTTTTTTTTTTTTCATTGTTGCTATTCTTTGTATGACCATTCTCTACATTCATTCATGATGTCCTCTCCAAAGAGGAAATCATAGTTATACATCAATGTCCATATAAAGAGAACCCATCTACCGGATTACATGGGTCACCAGCCTCTGTAACCGCCAGTCCTCTACGAATTCTCTTCAGATACATGGTTCATAAATTAATTCACCTACACATCTCCTCTCTTATTTTGACGTTCTTCAAATCATTTGATTGACACATTCTTTCAAACACTTTTCATGTAACCAATCCCCATAGTTTCTTACTCTATGGATTTATAGACCAAGACCTCTCTAAACCAACAATTTGATTCCATATCCTTGACCACACCTTCATTTTTTATCCAGATCTATCCTTCGCCAACACCATCTCATCGTAGTGCTCCACCTCCTCACTGTGCTTCGTGGCTCTTACTATAATGTGTCGAATACTCCTTGTATTGTCTAGTCAACTTGTGAGTCTGAGGAATATTATGTGTTTGTAGCATAATCAATGAGCTGCCCAAACTTGGCGTTAACATATTCATTGTAAAGCTCATGCATGTCGAGATATCAGCCAAATGCTTCCTCTCCACTAAACTCGACTCATGGCTCCTCCTTCAACAATTCTTCAGGATCTTCAGATTAAACAACATGTGCAATAGGATGGCGTCTATGATACTCACGAATCTCTTTCAGATGATCATAAAATGAACTAAAGACGTTCTGCCTGCTCATGCCTTGACCTTCAAACATTTGTCCACGGTTCTACACGCACAGCAAAAACAACAGCTCCTCCATTCTGCCTTCACTTCGGCTCTCTGCGCCTTTCGTGCCCACTGCAACTGCTCCTGTGTAGCTCCCATCGATGGCTATCTGAGGAAATACGCATGAAACAATGTTGATTTCTCTTGCATTGAGATGATTGAGGATCTCCGATATCAGTAGAGGGGAAAGTTCAAGAAATGAGCAATGGTCATCGTGAGTAATATATGTTAATGCATAAGTTGATCTCTCTGCGTTGCTGCTAATCTTAGTTTGAATCTCTACTTCATTTACTCATAAGGAATGGGGACTGGGAAGCTCCGGGCATGACACCATCTCTTCATTCCAAGCATCATTAGCTGAGCCAGAAGATACCTGCCATCCCTTCTGGCATTCAAATGCCATGGAAATACACAGGGAACCACCCACCACTTCTTAAGTTTGACCAAAGCCTATATGGAATAAACCTCAATGTCAACGGATCGAATCCCACTGATCCAATTTGCAAGATGGAGAAATTCGGACTTTTAAAATTATGGAAGAATGCCAGGTGCGAAGACGAAAACAATAAAGCTCTGCTTTAAGCTACTGCTTCTATCATAATCGATGGTCAAATCCTTGCCACCAACATATGCCCAATTTCAGCCATCGATTTATTTGGCGCAGATCTGAACGTTAGGAGAATCTCTTCTCAAATTCGTTGCTTCTTTTCTCCACCGATCCGATGCTTCCAACATTCACCATGGGAAACACTTTCAATGTATGCTTTGAACTCACCTTTAGTGAGAAGAATCCAGATCTGCATATCTCCATAACAAATCATGTCTCCTTTCATAACCCAATAAAACCCTTGGCAACAAAAGCATCCCTCTGAAGCCAAATATGGCTCCGATACCATTTTTTAGGAATTTACCGCAGGAAATAAAATATTTACTGAGAGGAAAAATTAATCATAACCATGAAAGAGCCAACAACAAATCATTAACATAAACAAAAATGTTTAACCGGGAAAACACTAAATCCGGGGAAAAACCCAACCAATGAAATTTCATTAAACATTGGCCAAAACCCTGGCCAATCCGGCCAAGTGAGCATTCACCGCTCACCTCCAGGCCTTTCATTACAATGAAGTCTTCCCAGCTTTTTTATAGGCTCCATTACATGCAATACCATGGGCCAAAACCATGGGTGCACAAAACCATGTGCCCCAAAACCACTACTATTTACCCTAGTCAACTTTGACTCTATCCCGAGTCAAGTTTACTTAACAAAGATCCTATGCTTTAGATTACTAGCCCAATTGAAAGCCTTGAATATTGAATAACAAGTAAACCCTTTCCTGACGCCATTTCCCAATGGTCTCGAGTGTTCTCTGAAATATATCTCATTTTCCTAAAATCCTCTTTGATCACCCTTGTCTTATATTGAACCCTTCCTTCCTGATTCCCAACAACCAAACAAAAAATCAAACAAAATCAAAACAAACCTTGCACCTTATAACTAGCCTAAAACCTTAAAACTGAACTTCAAATACATATATCTTTTCCTATATAGAGAGATCCCTCTCTGGACCCAAGAGGGCTAGATCCTGAGGTCTAAAAGTGGTTTTGATGTTGTCTCATCTTCTGGTATTTCCAAACTTGCCAAAACATGGGAACCCTAACATAATGGCGACTCTGTTGGGGACCTTTGAGTAAAACACACCTTTAAACACTTCTAAGAAACTCAAAGAAGACCATAATAGCCTAATTTTGGTGGTTAATCACTGTGGTGGACAGTATACCTTCTTGAAACATTCTAAACCCTCCACCTAGCAACTCCATAGTTCTTTAACGATTAAAGACTCCACTGTTGATCAGTAGGCCTGTTTATTATCTTGGTTTTCATAAGACTCCACTGGGATACCAGATTTGCATTACAACATCAGCCATATTAGAAGTAACAAATAAGATTAAGCTTATTTGTTTGAAGACAACATACTGGCTTCAAGAACCATTCATACAAGAGCTTATCCTAACCCAAACCCACCTGAAATAGTTGATAACCATGAGAGCATCCTTAGGAAATATCCTACACCTAGGAAGCCAAATATTTATAGATACACCCATAGAGCTAACTCTTCACCAGAAAACTTTACAACTCTATCAAACAATCACTTTGACTTAGGCCTACAAAGTAGTTTACCAAGAACTAGGTCATTCAGTGTTCTAGACTAGTCAGACCTTGAGCTTCCTGGTTCACCATCTCACAGTGGTCAACACATTAGGGATAAAGAGGCTCCTCCATCTACACCTCCGGATATTCATTTCATTCAAAACTTGGGGCTCTGCCACCCCAAATCAGTTCAACACAATGTTTCTAGTCCTAGTATCCCTGTAATCCACATACTACCCAAGCCAATCCTTTACCTCTAGTGCCTTTACCAAATGATTATCAATCAAAAATCCCACATTTCACTACAAAAGAGTCTACCATAGCTCAGCACCATGTAGACAGGATGGAAGATTCCTTTGACTATATGGAAATAGATGATGAGACATTCAAGATGAGAATCTTTGAACAGAGTTTAGGAGGTGATGTGAAGAAGTGGTTTAAAGGCCTACCTCCTAATAGTATCAATGATCTTCTCTCTTTATATCAATCTTTTATAAACAAATGGGAAGTCAAGACCAACCCCCTCCAAATCTTAGCAGAATACAAGAATCTTAAAATAAATGTAGGAGAGAGTGTCCATGACTACTCTACAAGGTTTAACAGTGTTTACAACGATCTTCCTCCACACATGAAACGTCCCCAAGGTATGGCTTTAGTGAAATATCCTGAAGGATTTGATTCTAATATGGCCTACCAGCTTAGGGAGAGAGATTACAACACATTGGAACATATGAAAAAAGGAGCAGTGAGTGTAGAGGCTAACCTGATTGAGAAGAAAGCCATAATGAGGGCTGAGAAAAGGGTAACATATAGGGATGACACATCAGCTTCCACATCCAACCCCAAGTATGATATTCTACCCAAAAACATGGAAAGGCTAGAGAAAATGATGGAAAAAATGGTTGCCACAGTCAGCAACCAAAACAGAAACCAAAATCATAACCAGAACCAGAACTTTAGGAGAAACAACCCTCCTAACAGACCGAGAGACTCTAATCAAAAAGTCATACCCCCATTTCAAGAGAACTTTCTTGATGAGGATGACGGGATAATAGAAGAGTCCGAGGGAACCACAATAAACATGTTGGAAATAGACAACTCAATCCACAACTGTTCCACAGAGGCTAATCATACCTCACACTCATATTTGGATGAGGAAAGGTTATAATTTGAGGATTACAAGCTTGGATTTGAAAATGCCATCATGCAGGTCAGAGAATAGTATGAACTAAGAAGAAAAAATAGCTTAGACACTTCCAAACCAAAAGCTTCTTAGATTACCATTAAGAAAAGGCCTGAGAAAACTCCTAAGGTGACTACTGAAAACAACAAATTAGCAGCTGAGAGTTATGGGAAGAGCAAAGAAAAAGACAGCCA
Organism: Pinus albicaulis; assembly: GCA_034641835.2. Lineage (NCBI taxonomy): Eukaryota > Viridiplantae > Streptophyta > Pinopsida > Pinales > Pinaceae > Pinus > Pinus albicaulis. Next base: position 1,348,100,350 of record CM076570.1, on the reverse strand, counting down.
AAACACTGATAAACAAAGTCAAAAAACCAGCAGCACTAGAACTTCAGCTAGTGTTCCTGATAAAACAATTTCAAACATTGTACATACTGAGAATCAGAACACTGATTCTGCCACTAAAGTAGTGGCTAACAAAACAAAGTTGAGTCTTACAAAGAGTCAATCTCCCTTCAATTTGGAGAGTGATATTGCTAAAATTAAAATCTCTGTCCCACTTTCTGAGCTGGCCACTCAGGATGTATATAAAGGAAAAATTTTGAAAGCTTTAAATCTAGGCTAAAACAGTGACATTGTCAATCTAAGTGATGATCAACCAGCCTTGTTATTTGGTCCAAAGATAGAAGGGAAGTTTCAAGAAGGGGTAATACCTCCTTTCTATATCAGCCTCAATATCAATGACAAGATCCTTCACAACGCAATGCATGACTCTGGGGCATCACACAACCTAATGCCTAAGGTAGTTATGGAGAGGTTAGGCCTAGAGATAACCTGTCCTTATAAATATTTATATTCATTTGACTCTAGCAGAGTAAAATGCCTTGGCCTAATCAAAGATCTGTGTGTGAACCTGACCCAGATTCCAGCAAAATGTATGGTTATGGATGTTGTAGTGGCAGATGTGCCACCTTAGTACGGAATGTTACTATCGAGGTCATGGGGAGCCAAGCTGTAAGGTATAATGCAGATGGATGGATCATATGCCATAATCCCTGTCTTTAGTCAGCTTAAGAGACTGTATAGAGGCACAAATGAAGTTCATGGTTAGTAGCCCTGAAAAACCTGAAAATTCACCTCTGTACTCTGTACATACAGATCTGGACTCCTTTATCCTTTGCAATGATGAATCCATAGAAGAGCCAGAGCTGGAAGACAGAGATGTAGGAAATAGAGTAGAGCCCACTGATTTCAACATAATGGCCACTCTAGACTTAGAAGAAAACGAAGAAGAAACCGTTAGACAGTGCACCAAAACTGAATCTCAGAGCGAACAAGAAACAGAATGCAAACAGCTGACTAGTCATCTCACTGAACTACACACACATCATGAAGAACAAAACCCTCCACATCACAATGCAAACCCTATATTACAACATAATAGTGAAACCAGAATTAGGGATGAAAATGATGTTAAAATTGAAAATGATCCCTTATGGAGAATAAATTTCGATGGTTCATGCACTAGAAAGACTGCAAGAGCAGGAGGGTGGTTATATAACACTAAGAGTGACTATGCTAAGAGTCATGCCTTCAATCTGAACTTCAAATGTACAAACAATATCGTCGAGTATGAGGCTCTCATCCTAAGCTTAAATCTGTTCAAAAAACTAGGAGCTCACAGGACTGATGTACCTGGAGACTCCTAGTTAATCATAAAACAGGTGAACGGAGAGTATACGGCTAAACACCCTTGATTGAGAGCGTACATGAATGATGTTATGGATTTACTGAAAACCTTTGTAGAGTATGAACTGGTGTTTGTTCCTAGGAGTTAGAACATAATTTCAAATGGATTAGCCTACATAGCGAGTTCATATTATAGGTCTCCTAGTGACAAACAAATTATCATTCAGACAAAATATAGGCCTGCAGTGCCTAATAATAAGAAATATTGGCAGGTCTTTGAGGGTGACAAGCAGATAGAGGATTTTATGATTGGCATGAATGAGTTTGAATTCTCTGATTCAGACTCTAAATCCGATGAAAGCTGCCGGACTGAAGAGCCCCCCGACGAAGAAAAATCACCCCATAACGTAGAAATAAACACTTTAACTGAAGAACTTGGAAATCCAACCGAAGAATATAATAACGCAAAAAACGAGGAAATGGAGGTGTTGCAGTCCAAAGATAAGAATATACCACAAGGACTGGCACCTTTAGAGGACCTTTTTTATTTCGACGACGTAGCGAAGAAACCCACCATAGAACACTCGGACTCAGATGTTGAGGAATGCAACATAGGCACAGAGGATAAGCCTAAGATGATAAAGTTGGCTAAGTCCTTAAAGATATTGACTTATTTAAAGAGTTCATTGATGTGTTTGCATAGAGATACGAGGACTTAAAAGCCTATGATACAAATATCATATAGCACAAAATCCCTTTGAAAGAAAATAAAAAACCCTTCAGACAGAAGCTCCGCAAGATTAACCCAAAACAACTACCTCTAGTTGAAAAGGAAATAAAAAAGATGTATGAGGTAGGAATTATAGTGTCTTTGAGGTTCTACGATTGGGTCTCCAAACTTTTAGCTGTGAGAAAGAAAATAGGTGAGATTAGACTGTGCATCGATTTTAGGAACCTTAACAGAGCTTCACTTAAAGACAATTACCCTTTACCAAATATGGAACACATACTACAGAGGGTAGTTGGCTCAAAAAGGATCTCCCTGTTAGACGAATTTTCAGGCTATAACCAAGTTTTAGCTCTCCTAGAAGACCAACTCAAGACAGCTTTCACCACTCCATGGGGCACGTTTATGTACGTAAAAATTCCTTTTGGACTAATGAACACTGGTGCGACCTTCCAACGAGCAATGGACATAGCCTTTTCAGAAGAAATAGGGCACTTAATTTTCATTTATCTAGATGACATAAAAGTCTACTCCAAGACTGATGAGGAGCACCTAAAACATCTGAGAAGAGTTTTTGAAAAATGTAGAAGGTTCGGTCTATCTTTAAACCCCAAGAAGACTATATTCGGGCTCCAAGAAGGTAAGCTTCTTGGCCATATTATATCAGAGAAGGGAATTAAGATAGACCTACAGAGACTTGAGGGAATACTTCAGATTACACACTTGAGAAACATAAAAGAGTTGCAGTCCTTTATTGGGAAAATTAACTTCTTAAGGAGGTTTATTCCCAACTTAGCCGAGCACCTCAGAAATATGACAAATGTGCTGAAAAAAGGTGTAGGGGTTAAGTGGACTATAGAGGCTAAAAAATCTTTTGAATTAGATAAACTTGCACTCACCTGGGCACCTGTCCTAATTAGCCCAGATTTCTCAAAAGATTTCCTGATATTTTCCTTCACCTTCGAGCAATAGTGGCTGCAGTTCTACTGCAGAAAAATCCAGAGGGAATGGAACAGCCTATTGCTTTCTTTAGCAAAGCTCTAAAGGATGCACCCTTAAAATATAACATAATGGAAAAACAAGCCTATGCCTTGGTAAAGGCCTTGAAAGACTTTAGGGTGTATATACTAAATTCTCACATCATTGCCTACGTGCCAAACATAGTGGTAAAAGACATGTTGTCCCAAGATCCTAATGGAAAGAGGGGCAAATTGATTGTTGTAATATTAGAGTATGACCTGGAAATAAAACCCACAAAACTTATCAAAGGTCAGGGCTGAGCTCAATTAATGGCTGAATCAAACTTGCAAGCCCTTGACATAAACATGGTAGATGCCTTGGATGAACAAGAAGGATTTCCTGATCATACTATTGAATAACAATTTCAAAAATCTCCTTGGTATTTTGATATCTTGTATGTGCTCAAAAACCTCAATGCCCCTCCTGAACTATGAAAAACTAAGGCCAGATTCCTAAAGCTAAAAGCCAGAACTATTGCATACTGAATGAATGTTTATACTGGAAAAATGCAAATGGCATATTGCTTAAATGTTTTCCTGAAACTGAAGCAGAGAGGATTAAATAGGAGTTCCATGCAGGAGAGTGTGGAGGCCATTTAAACTAGAAAGCCACTACTAACAAAATACTCAGAGCTAGCTATTACTGGCCTACACTTTTCAATGACATCCACAAAATTATAATTTCCTGCCATAAGTGCCAGATCTTTGAGGGCAAAAGAAAGCTTCTCCCTTTACCATTACAACCCATTGCTGTTGAGGCTCCCTTTCAACAATGGGGCCTAGATTTCATAGGAGAAATATACCCTGCTTCTTATGCTCAACACAAGTGGATCCTTATAGCCACAGACTATTTCACAAAGTCGATTGAGGCCATACCTTCTAGGAATTCCACAGATTCTATCATCATTAAGTTCCTAGAAGACCACATCCTCTCTATATTTGGCTTCCCAAGGAAGATAATCACTGATAACGCTGCTGCTTTTGGATCCAAGAAAATGAGTGATTTTTGTCACAGGTACCAAATAGCACTCGGTCATTCAAATTCTTATCACCCACAAGGTAATGGGTTAGCTGAATCATCAAACAAGAGCTTGGTGACCATTATCAAAAAGCTTCTTGAAGATAACAAAAAGTCATGAAATAACAAGTTAGTGCATGCTTTGTGGGCTGACAAGCTAACAACAAATAAATCCATTGGCATGTCACCATATCACCTTGTTTATGGAACAGAGGCAGTATTTCCTACCATCCTTGGGGTACCAGTGATTAAACTAGTCCAAGAGATTCAGACAGAAGAGGAAAGTATGGTAAGGAGGATAAATCAAACAATCCATATCCAACAAACAAGAGAAGAGGTAGAATGTAGAGAAGAAAATTGCTAGATAGTTTAATCCTAGCAGATATTAGATTAGGTAGAGAAACTATGAGGCCAACAGTTTAATCTGGTCTCATGGAGAAATAATGGTAGAATTAGACTAGTTTTTTTTTTTTTTTCAAAATAAAAAAGATGATGAAGAAGGTCTGCAAATTCAAATGCACCTTGAAGAAAAAATGTTAGGATTGTAGGATGGGTAGGTAGATTGTTTGGGGAATGTTTTTTGCTGATTAATATCCATCATGTTTGTAACAGCTAAATCAAAGAAGAAAGATGGTTCAAATATCAAGCATCTGGCCTACTCCAAAGATTATTTTCTGAATTCTTGACACCTTCAAGAAGATGTCATCCCCATGTGGAGCCACTGTTAGCCACCTATGAAATTTTTGTCAAGCAAACGGGTGGCTAAATTTTTTTTGAGTCTTCAAGAGATACATTTCATGTGAAAATCTCTCATCCTTGAAGCCTCTGTGTGTCCTTTTCCTTTGAAAATATCTTCACTGTTGTTTCCATCAAAAAATTCTCACTGTCTGTGAAAAAATTATGCTAAAAAAAAGCCTTCATTTGCCCCTTTGTATCCCAGCAAATTTCCCATTTTAACTCCTTTTTCCCCTTTTTCAAATTTCTCTTTTGACTCCAAAAATACCTTCCTAAGTCTTCTAAATCATCCCATCTCAACTTTAAACCTTACAAACACCCCTTGTTTGGCTTAAAAATCCATTTTTACCTCTACCGAAAACCTCTATTCAGCCTTAAAAACTCTGTTTTTAGGCTAAAAACCCCATTTTTTACATATAACAGGCTAGCCCCTTTGGCCCAGCCCCTAACCACTTCCCCTCCATAAACCCAAGAATTAAAACCAAGCACTAAGTCAAAGAGCGCTTATTGCATCGGAAGGATTGGTCGGAGCGCTTATTCTCTTTGTAAAATGAAAGTTCCAATGCGATAGTGTATTTGGTATGTCGGCCTTTGAAGCGATCTCTTCCGTTGATCTTAATAGATACAATGGTCCACGCAAAGCTCACAATGCGCCCATCACACTCCTTTTTAAACCCTCTAATGGACATCTCCACCGTCGATTCACTTTTAAATCCGACGGCCATCGCAATCTCACACCATCAAGACTTTTTATTATGCCACCCTCTGTTTCCCCCGATTGCGATCTCCTGATGCAATCTTGGCTATTGAATCCACAAGAACCAATGGTCAGGATTCACTCTTACTCCACCCTATGTCCCCAATTGGCCACCCTCTGATCCAATCGCAGTCGTTGATCTGCAGCCGATCCAACGGTCCAAATGCAATCGCTCCTTCATCCCAACGGAGTTTTGGCCCCTGCCTCCTCCGCTCCCGATTGAATCACAGCCATTCATACCTCTTGATCCGATGGCTCATATTCATCCTGAAAATTCATATGGCCTATTTTCCTCTGATCCCTCATTGAATCTCCACCATTGATCCCTAGGATCCAACGTCCAAGATTACTCCCGACCACTAACCGTATCCTCTGCCTTTGCCTTCCCTCTACAGATCTCGACCGTCCATCGAATAGATCGAACGGCCCACAATGAAACCACCATCTGCTTGACCCCACCTTACTGACCATGCACTTTCCTCGTATCGCGTCCTTCCATCACCTCACATATTAGAGCCCCAAATCCAACGGCCCACATCAATATCGCGCAGTTTTCATGTTCGAGCTTTAGCAGTTGGAACCTATGCGATATGGGCGGTTTTTAAACACCACGTGTCAGTCGGAGACCTATATCGCATTTGAAAAGTGAAAATAGCCTTTCTCCCTTTTTACCACATGAAACCAGTTGATTTTCTTGGAAAACCACTTCCCCAATTTTTGTTCTCGAAGGTCCATCTACAGATCTCGACCATTGATCCGTATTGATCAATGGCCCTCATTGCATCTCGCACTCCATTCACATTTTTCCCATCACGCGACCATAGCAATCCATCGGATTATTTGAGTCGTTGATCTCCTCCTGATATCTAAATGTCTGTGTTGAATCGCCCTCCCCCCATGACTAGGTCCCACCATTCAAGCCTATTTCATTGCGTTCTCATGCATTTCCTTTGTATTCCATTCAAAGGTCCAAGCTTCGTGTTTTACATTGAAAACCTTTGTGATCCGCCTACATTAAAAATTTAAATGTTTTACGTTAAAATGCTATATCATTCCACCTAACATCACAACTTTAATGTTTTACATTAAAGTTCATTACATATTTTACAGCCGTCTAAAGTCATCCCATCAGTCAATCTCCACCGTCGATCATCACCTCCAGATCTGATCAGATGATCCACATGCATTCTTCCACCAAACTTTCACCAGACCATTTTTTCACCGTTTCATTGCATTTTTCAGTTGTTTTTTCGCTGCATCCACTGCATTCACCTCTGTTGTGCTTCCGTCCTCACAACCTTCCACTGCATCTAACCTCCTGCATGCATGGATTTCTTAACATTTTTGTGTGTTTTTGCAGGGAATATAGACAGTGAAAACTGTTCTGTCCTACACAGTCACTGTTAGTGACACAGTAGCGCAGAGGAAGAATTTTCAGAGCCTGAGATTATAGAGAAACACCTGGGAAGGTGTTAGAACATAATATTTCCATTAAAGAATAGTGTTTAACCCTGTTAAACATCTCTAGTGCCATTAAAGCTCAAATTTCACAGACAGAGACAACCATGAAGCGACAAAGAGTATCAGAGAAAGATCAGAGAGTTTAAGGCCTGTAATTGAAGATTTTTTAGTCTTAATCCAGTGTTTAAAAGGCAACTGTACCAGATTGAATACCTTATGATTAACGTAGAAGGCCTAATGAGGCCTAATGCACAGAAAACAATATTATTAGTGTTTCACATCAGCAAAAGTTTCCCTCCTCAGAAAGGACACAGTACCCATACTGTTTTTATTCTATATCGCGTTCCTAAGAAGATTTCCACCCTAACAGAAGTCGTAATGCTACCAAAGCACTTTTTATGCAGTATGGTAGACCTAAAATTCATTTATATGCCTTTTTTCCTGTCACCAGAGTACTACAGAGTACTGCAGTCGAAGGTATATCAAAGAACATACCTGGAGTTAATTTCAGCCTGTCGAAGACCACTCTTTCATCCAAAGAGTACTAGAGATTAATGCTTAGATATTAAAATAGAATGGGCCTCGAGCCACTCTTCTTCCTTTATTTTAATGTTTCATTTAGTATTTCATCTACCTCCTCTTCCTCTCTTTCATATATAAATCTCATGAGAAAACATGGTTGTTGGTTGTTGATCGGATATCTGTGAATTGTAAGTTGTTTCTCTTGAGATATAGTTCTTTGTGTAAAGTTGTAAGATAGGCTGAGGAAGATGTTTTCAGACTGAATGTCAAGTTGTTCGACAATGTTGTACATGACTGGTGTTGCTCTTTAATATGACAAGCACATTTCTTTGGATCCTGATTTAAAGCAACGGTGATGTTTTCTGCCTTTGTCTATGTTTTCCTTTGTAATTCATTACATTTCGTTTATCTGGTAAGCATCAGAAATATGGCTTAGGATATACCCTTGCATGGTACCCTAATTCTTATTCTCTCCTTACCCTTGATTTTTTCTGCTATATGTGTTATTTGAGCATGGATTCAAGATAATTTAACCAGTGTAGTAGTTGTATTTCACTGCTAGCTGATGTATGAATTAACGAATCTATTCTTAGATGTTCTTGTTGGGTTTTAATTGAAAGAATTGGGATACTAGGAGTTTAGAATGCTAATTCTGTCTCACTAGGGTCTTTTTCAATCAATTGATCCCTTCTAAGTTCCCTTAAGTTGGAGGCTGAAACATTGAAAGTTCAAAGCCTTTCTCTGATCTCAGGTTTTCACCTTTGCGTTTAAATCTTTAATGTTCCTTTTTCTGAAGAGTTAACCTTTTAGTCGTTGGATCATAGGTGTCTAATGGCATGTCCTATCCCTAGATATGATTCTTAGGTGGTCATCTTGGAGGTTTCCTTGTCATTCACCTTCTTTTCTTATCATTTCATACCACACTATCATTTTTAAGATCCTATGCTTTACATGACTAGCTCAATTGAAAGCCTTCAATATTGCATAGCAAGTAAACCATTTCCTGACTCCATTTCCAAATGGTCTCGAGTGTTCTCTGAAACATCTCTCCTTTTCCTAAAATCCTCTTTGCTCACCCTTGTCTTATATTGAAACCTTCCTTCCTGATTCCCAACAACCAAACAAATAATCAAACAAAAAAAAACAAACCTTGCACCTTATAACTAGCCTAAAACCTTAAAACTAAACTTCAAAGACATATATATTTGCCTATATAGAGAGATCCCTCTCTGTACCTAGGAGGGCTAGATCTTGAGGTCTAAAAATGGTTTTGATGTTGTCTCATATTTTGGTATTACCTAACTTGCCAAAACATGAAAACCCCAATAGGAGAATCATCCTGCACATGTATGGTTAAGGGATGCATACATATATCATATAAAAAATCATTTAAACAATGAAGAACCTTACCATATGTTTTTATCATACAAATGGAGTGGCTCATAGATGAGTCTCCTCTCATCCTCAAAGGGAAAAGAGGTGGCTGTGCTAACTCTCTCGAATAGTCATGTCTCTCCTCCATCTCCATCTGTTCCATGCATATGCTCATATGGTTATATATATCCTCCTCAAATCCCATCCAAAAATACCCCTCCATGATGGTGTGGTATGCTCTCATAGAATAGGTGGGACTAAAAAGGAACTCCTCATGAGCTGCATGTAACAACTTCTCCTTGAGCTTGGAAGCTCTAGGAAGGAAGATACTGCTATGATAAAAGATGACCCCATCTCTGACTGAATATCCCTCCTCATGCAACTGGTCATCCAAGATCATGCAAGTGAAAGTATCCTTGGAATACTCCACCAACAGCTAGGAGTTCCAATATGGATCTATCCTCCATAGTGATAGCGCTGATGATATCTCATGAAGAGCATCTGTCATATGGTTATCCCTCTCTCCAAAATCTCCTATGCCAAAGATGCAAGATGGAAGGCTACTGTCCTCCCCTTGCTGCTCCTGCCACATCGAAAAATCTGAAATAGAAGTGGGTGATGCTGATGTTGAGAGAATGATTTCTCTCTCCTTGAGTCTACCCCAGACTCACAGTGTTGTATCAAGCTCTCTCCAAGTCTCCAACCTCCTGAAATCAATGATTGGTGCCCCAACATGTGAAGCATCCATCCTCCTCTGCTGATCCAGTGGTCTTCCCAGCAAAATGTCTCCATGCAATGAGACATCATCATCAAGAGATGATTGAATATATGAATGGAGAAAGCTCTCCATGCTTCCACTGTGCAATCCAATCACTTTCTCAGGTGCATCAACCTCCATAGATGAATAGGGATGTGTACTCCTCATCTCATGATATTGGGTCTTCTCCCTACTACCTCCTTATGTCTCCATGGTTTCACACCTCCTCAACAATGGCACAGATGGAACATGAGTTGTGCCTTGATCTCCACACATGAGATCCTGGAGACTTCCTTGCAAAGATGCAAGCATCCCTCTATTTGGAGTAAGAGCTCCTCCTTCCTCTGCATGGGGTGCTAGATCAACTCCAGATCTAACAGCACTGTTACCCTCAATATCTGCAAAATGAGTGGGAAATATTCCAATGATTTGATCCCTCTTTGAAAAGGATATCTCCATGCTCCTTTGCTCAAAGGTGTGAGATGAAAACCTTTCTTCTAGCAAAGTATGGTGCAAGTTTTCAGCTGCTTCTATGGTTTTTTGCAATGGTATTGCATTCTTATGCAAGGGTTTTATCTAATTTTTCTTGTTTAGATCCACCATGTGTGTGTCATGAATCCTTCTATCAAATATTTCCGCAAATTCTTTAGTGAAATTTGCATAAGGTGAAAAGTTTACATTTTTCAAAGAAAAGGATTCAAAGATCCACCAGGCATAAGCCTTACCTCTCAAATGAAGTGCTGCAACATTGATGGTTTCATCCTCCGGTATTTGGTGCTACTACAAGAAGGTCTCTAACTCCTCCACCCAAGCTTTGGCTGAACATGTAGGCGAACCTTCAAAAGTAGATAGATGAAATCTATCCTGCTGCTCTCTTCCATTCACCTTCATCTTGCAAAACTCTGAAAAACTGAGATGATCTCTAAATTTCTGAGTTTGAGACTCATATTCCTTCAAGAAATCACTAAGGGTTTCCCTCCCAGCAACTTCTTCTCTTCTTTCCATCTCTCTTCCAGAAATCCTGGGTGTGTGACTGCGCTGTACAAGATGGTGTGTAGCTGCATGCTCACACTCCTCCAATCTAGAGTTTTCTTTTTAATCAACCCCTCTAGGAGATTCTCTATACTTCCTCCGAATCTCCTCATACTCTTCATGGATCATATATACAGATTTAGGAAGAATCTCGATAAGCTTATCCCCTTTTTCTTTTTCTTCTCCAAAAGATGGATTCTTTCTTCTGCTTATTTCTTTGTCTCCTTGATGAGAATAGGAAGTGTAGGGCTCTTCCTCTTATTTCTTCATATCCTCCTTGGGGAGGTTCTTCATGGATCTGAAATATGATGAGATTAAACTCATCCTCTTTAATCTTATGATATTCTTGGGCTTAGACTCACAGGATGAGCCAAGAAAGTAGCTTTGATACCACTGTAATGTCCCTTTCTAGGAATAGCTAGCAATCCATGGCTAGAAAATGCATTTTCCAGAAATGGAGGCAGCAGGATTTGAAACCAAGTCCTGGATCCCTTAGATCAATGCATATAAGAGTTAAATCCAAGATATGGCTCCAATTAAATCCTTCTAAGGTGGTTAAATAGATCTACCACACTGAGATGTCCTTAGAAAATGCCCGGTGACAGACTACAACAATTATTGAGAAAGAATGGAGAGATAGCGTTATTCTTATAGTTGTAAACACATGAAGAGAAGTATAGCCAACAAATATATGATATAGTAGAAAATTTATACAATGTGTGGAGGAATAAATCACTCCAACTAGGCATTGTTTGCCTCAATAAAGCATATACAAGAAAATGCAATAACACTGCTACACATGAAAAGCCTTGTCTAAAATAATGCAGTTTATAGGAGATACTACTGCATACAAAATGAGAATAGAATGATATGACAATATCAGCTCAAAGAAATGAGGGGGAGCAAGCTCTCAACCCCTGAAGACAGTAATACAGTAATACTGCACAATCCTTAGAATGATTGGCTACAATACATGTACAAATGGCAAATCTGCAGAAATGCCGGAGTTGTTGGGAAGAAACTGCAACTCAATACTGGAAATACATGGAGATGGCTGAATATGATGCTCAATCTGAAACAAACCTCCTCCAATGGACCTCTCAATGCAAGGCTGATCCCGACACTGAAGATCTTTCCCTCCAAGACGCTGATGCAACCTCTCATTGCAAACGTGCACTAGAATAACGTAGTCTAGAGGATGGACTGCACTGTCTATGATGAGAGATGTTGGCCTTGATGCCAAAATATGCTAATTAGCTTTGAAATCCCTCTCAATAATCTCCCGAAGGAATAGGAACTCCCTCCTCTGAAAGATGAGCCAAAGAGAAGTGCTGTGGAACCCTCCACTGCAATGCCCCAACAACACTGCGTTATACTTAAGCAGAAATAATGCAGTATCTAAAGAATATCTTTGGCCTTGAGACAAGATGTGGAGAAGATGAACTGCAGTGCTCCAAGAGGCCTCTCAAGAAGGAGAGGAAATCCTAAATAGGAATCCCTCGTGCTAAGCAGCACTACAACTCTGTTGAACAGCCAGAGTGTGCAATTTGTTTGAATAGACAAATAATCAAATGATCCAAGATATCTCTCTATGGCTGCCTCCTCCTCTTCTTATAAAAGTGAATGCCTCTTTGCCATGTACCCCACATTAGGGTTTCATCCACAAGGAATCTTTCTCCCTCCAAAACTGCGCTATCTTCTCATGGAAGCTACACCTCTTAGGCAACACTATTGACTTGGTCAAACTTAACCTTGTCCTCATGCAAATTTCCCCTTTTCACACTCGAATGTGCAAAATAAGCTGCTCCAATGATCCTTTTCACATTATGAAGGATCTTATTCCTACTCATGGGCCTTTTACCCATTTTATTCATCTCCTAGATGACATAAGAAATAATTAATGTTCCAATTTTCTACATGAAAATTTTGAAACATTACAGTTAGCAACTTTGATAGTTGACAGTTTTGTAACTGTCCCCTTTTTGAAATTTTGTATAAGAGTCAATTCAGAATGAGAAGGAAGGTTTCGAGTTTTTGGACCTTATAAGCATAAAATATTTTGTATTTTCAATCTTCATGTGGATATGAATAAAGCTTTCAAGTGATTCCAAAATTTGTTGAGTATGATATGTCTTTCTCGTTACATATAATTTTATGTTATTCTTCTTTAGAAAAGAGTAATGAAGCTACTAGTCTTTAATTTTACAGTTCTACAAAGTTTGATTCATGTAAATTAAAGTTAAAATCCTGAATGATGCCCTTATCTTTTCCATATTTCACTTCATGATAACTACATATTTCTTCTAAACTTGGACACAAGAAATTCTACAAAAGTTTTTGTTGGCTTGATGGGTCCTGACCCAGGTTCATATTTTATCGCGCAACCAACAAACACTCCAACTACTAGCCCTTTTGGTAATGACCTAATTGCGTAGTTCAAAGTCTCACCCAAAGCAGTATGGGGGGGTTCTGGAACCAGGTTTCCACACCCTGAGGAAGAAAATGATGCAGTGGCCCTAAACAGGTTATTCAGAGAACTTATTGCAGATGCGCACTATTACAGAGAAATGCTTATCATATCTATAAATATATGCACTTAAAAACCAAATCGCATATGACCTCGTCGTAGATATATAGTAACAAAACCAGATTCATCAACCATTAATACAGTTCATGTATTGCGTACTTACTTAAGCAGATTAATTAACCATTAATACAATTCATGGATAAATAACAGAGCTATTCGCGCATAAATATTAAAGCATAACAAAAGTAAGCGATCTTAGTCAACAAATAGATAACAAAGATGCATAACACAAGTACTTGCCAAAACTAGTCTTTGTATTATATTTAGCGCAATTCAGTATCATGCTATCCCTTACACTTTACACTTACGTGCAAAGCCAGTGAAGTCCACACACAACTAGGACTAGGTCTCCATGCACACAACTAGCAGGAGCCTTTCTACCCAACCCAGACTTCGACGAGACTCTTACAAACTATTCCTGAACACAAGCATAAAAATTTCACTTCCACTTGAGACTACTTTACTTAGACTCGATCTATTTATTTATATTATCGTAGAACACGTATATTATGGTCTCAAACCATGGTTTGAGTCCCACAGTTTTCCCTTAAAACCCAATTACATAAAAGAGGGACTTTGAACCGCCCCATAGCCCCTTTTGACCTATCTGTGTATCACGCATATACAAAACTTATACAACTATATATATTAAAAAGTGTACCCTAGGGGACCCCGTTCCGACAACTTCCTATTGTAAAAGACTTTCCACCATCACTTTTTTTTTTTTATCTTTTCATTTGTATTTAACATCATAATACTACTCTAAAAGACTATTCTCACATTGGAGACTCATAATAATTAAAATATATAGGGTTTTAAAAACAATGGGACAACATATTTATTTTAATATGGTTCTTAATGAATGCCTTTGGCATTGACCTCTTATCATCCAGAGGTTTTCTCTCAAGGTACAACACTAAGCATGCATTAGGATGTAAAACAAAGTATATGGATTACTAGGCATTATGCGGTTGGGAAACTGGGCAGAGTGCCAAGTGGGGGTGGACAACATCTTGCGGGGATCCTTCCATGCCATGCCGCCCAGAAATTTCAGGTCTCTGAACTGTAAAAGCATCACACACGTGGAAGACATGATCGTCCGTGATTATAACTATGCTAGGTGTAACAACTCAGGTGACACACTAAGGAAAAATATATTTTGAGAAAGCATTCATTGTGACTTTAAAATTGATATTGATAAATAGAATTGGTACTTACCTGTTTGTCGCATTCATTGTCGAACATTCACCGACTTGCATGTTCGACTGTTGAACATTCATGGAACACTAATAGTTTATGAGACAACAATAGATCCACCAACAAAATCTACAGGACAATTCTTGGGACTCCTAGAACTCCTGATGTCAAGGTGTCACCCCCTTGATTTACCAAGAATAAAAAGTGGCCAATATGGGTATCTGCGTGTAGTAGGATCGTGGCGATATGGCGAGACTCTTTAACAACAATAATTTTTTATACCTAGCATTACTTAAAGAAAACAATTAATGTTAGCCAAGTAACGCTAGCATTACATGATCATAAAAATAATTTCTGTAGAAATATGTTTTTTAGTGTAAATTTTTCATATACAGTGACCTCTCATTTTCATATAATTTTTTCGAATCTTAATATTGTGTGTCAAGATTTAATACGATGAATAAAAAACATATTACAACATTTCCCTTAAAACTTTGAATTTTTTGTCTTAATGCGTGTGCATGGACTAATACTAATCATCGAAATCTATTACTGTAGTTCCTGTGCAGGGACTAATAACATATTTGCCAATTTAAATTTACTAATCATTTATCTTAAACAAAATTACACATCTAAATTAATAAATGAAAAAGCATATTTTCCCATATATTTTGACAATCATTGATCTTAAACAAAATTACGAGTGAATCATAGGTAGCTCGAGAGGCTCCAATTTGAAAATTCAATACAATCCACATACCTTTTACCATGATGAAATTAAATTAGAGTGGAGTTTGGTTTACTGATTCATTGCAATTTTAATCATCTTAGACTAGTTCTTCTTCGGTATCTAAATACTTGCACCATATGATTCATTTCGATTTTAATCATTTGAACTAATTCTTCTTCAATATATAAATACTCAAACCCACTGCAAATTATATCTCAAACTTAAAAACGGAACATACACATTGCATTTTATTACTCAAATAGAGTTACATATATACATGAGGTATTGTCTCAAGATAGGGAAGATATCTTGGACGCACAATAATTTGGTTGAGAGAATATCTCAACCACACACCAAAAAAGGAACCTAGATTTAGCTAACACCTATGGAATAGGAACAGACTCTATACATAGAAAGTCACAACCGAAGACAAGTAGAAATTACATATTCTAGCACACCCCTTTAATGACTACTTATCTCAATATCACTTCGCAAAATATAGTTGTGATCAGACATAAAAAAAAGGATATGTCAATGTCCATATAAAGGAGCAACCATCCACTGGAATGCATGGATACCAATCACTGCAACCGCTAGTCTCGTAGGATGTCCTTCACATACATGGTTCTGTCAACCATTATCACTGCATACATGTACCTATATCTACAGATCCCCCTCCAACGTGGGTTTTATTGGATCACCCATAACCATGCTCTTCCTTCATCGGTGAACTTTCACTAGCAGTAGATCTGACTTAGATCTCTTCGGAAAATATTTACCAGATCCCTTCATCAACAACCTTTCACTACATCTCTTCATCAGCGACATTTCATCGGATTTCTTCATCGGAAAACTTGGACCGGATTTCTTCATCGACGACCTTTCACCGGATTTCTTCATCGACAACCTTGCACCAGATTTCGTCATCAATGACCTTTCATCGGATCTCTTCATCAGTGGGTGAACACTAGCATAGAACTATTTCCATTCCACTTCACTATTACACGTGGTTTCTAGCTAACCACAAACCAACACTGCAAAATGGTTTTTGGATGACCATGAACCTGTAATTACAAAGTGGTTTTGAGATTACCATGAACTTTTACGGGGATACGTATTCCTTACAAGGCTTACGACACAACTCCAACTCTTGGAGTTATCAGGTACATACTTTACAAATACCACTACAAAAAACATCCTAGACTTACTTAGAATTAAAATGTGTGACTCATAATACAACATGCTATTGAGTCTATTCCAATAAAATCACACAAAACAAACTTTCACATTCGTTTTCCATCATCCTTTAAATGTTGTCGTTGATCCTTTACATTATATTTTGAAATTGTCTTCCACTGCTTCAATCAATTTCTTCTAAAAAAAACATATCTAAGCTTGGCATCTTCATCTTGAATCTTTCCATCTCCAGTTTGTTGTTGTTGTAGTGATCAATTCTAATAACTAGAATTTACATGCTAAGTTGATTAAGCTCAACATGCTTAGAAAAAAACAAAAAATAATTCAAGAAAAGAATTCAATTCACCAAGCTTTATGGAATTAGAAGTGATGAATCTAGCTCACAACACATCTAGATCCAAAGAATTCGATACAACGAAAAATGAGGTACATCCAAATCCATGTGGATTTTAATTCGAGGTTAAGTTTTGATGAAACAACAATGTAAATAACTTTGAAAAGGATGAGCCCGTGCTCCGAAGATCTTTCCCTTTCCATGCTCCGAAGATGAAGAGGGCCAATTTCATAAGTTGATGACATGTTCCAATCTGTGAGCCCACATCCATATGCGTTGCAGAATCCCAACACCACACGCAGCCTCTTGCACTACACACACCAGAGTTTCTATTTGTACTGATGTTGAATGCATATTCAACCGGATCCGCCACATTTGACAAGTTAGAACTCAACTTGAATCAAACTTATTACCTTCTCCTGCATCTCTACAATAATCTAGGCTCAGATCTGCAAATTGATCTACCAAATTGGTTGCATGGATATTCTTCCATCCAGGCCAAATTGCACGTGGCTCTAAGTCACAAAAAAAAAATTCAGAGTCATATCACAGCTCTCCATTGCTCCCCATGCCCGACGACTTAATCTTAAAACTTTTACACTCTCTTTGTAGCTCCATCTTTCATACAACCTGCACGTAGATGTTGTCTCCAGAAATCATCCACATTATGGTGGACATGTGAATTTTGCGATCACATCGTTCCCATAACACCAAGAAACTTCTGGCACGGATTACACAAATCCTCGGCACTAAGCATCAAAACTCAACTCTACAATGCCGAATACCAAAAAACACCGAATAACCTCTCACTGTCCGCCTGTGTATATGCTGCGTAATTGAAGAACATGATAATGCAACTGGTTATAATGGAATGTTGACCAGCACGTCGATTCCATGAACGCTTACATTAGTGTCACTGCGATGCGTAGCAGTCTAGCAGCATCAAGTGCACAAAGCCTTCTGTTGTTCACCTTCTTGGCATAAAGCTTGACAGTGCCCTCCAGAAAATTGAATCTTTTCTAGACAACGGGTGTCAACTCCCTGATTCTCCTCCCTTTCTCACCAAGAAATTTTTGGATACGAGTTTCCTGAATGATGATCTCCATCTACATAGGAGTCACATGGACCTCCATGCCAGAGTATTCATCCTCTACAAGCTCATGAGTAAGGACTTCGTTCAACTCAGCCAAAAAACACACCATCAGCTACAAAATTTCGCTTCTTGCTCATCTGTTCCACCATTGTTGTTGCTTGTAGGAGGTATAGACAAACTTCTCTTCAACTCCCTCCTACGATGCTACAGCTCCCTCAAGGTTGATCTCATAAAATACAAAGAACGCAGCCTCCAAACCAAACAAAGCACGCAATGTCACCAAATCGACATAGCCTCATAACCCAGTTCGATGGACAAACAAGAAACTAAAAAAAAACAATATCGATATACTCTTATTTCCCTCAGCCCAGGAGAGGCCGAGGTGCATGCCCAAATGGGATTTGGTACCAACTTAAAAATTTAACATGCACATTACATTATATTACTCAAATATAGTTACATATATACATGAGGTATTGTCTCAAGATAGGGAAGCTATCTTGGAAGCACAATAAGTTGGTTGAGAGAATATCTCAACCACACACCAAACAAGGAACCTAGATTTAGCTAACACCTATGGAACAAGAACAAAATCTATACATAGAAATTCATAACTGAAGACAAGTAGGAATTACATATTCCAACACTCAAATCACTAGTCTATTATCTCTTACTAAATTCCTCAATGCATTGGTCTTCCTTAATCAATTGATGCATCAATTCCACATAAATACTTTATTTCTTTTTTTTTATATCTCCTTATACTTATCTTTATGCATAGTTTTATACGGAAATGGATATGAAAAGGCCTTAAAAAGGTGGTGGTCTCGCAACATTTTTCCTTTTTCTCTCAACTCCTTTAGGCCTCTATTCCATACTGATAAAATTGCTCAACGTCATAAATATATCTTTCCTTCCCATAACGGTATTTATATTAACTTAGAAGAATAAAATTTCATTTATTTAATGTTTATTTATTGTTTTCTTAGTATGAAATATCATTATAGAATGGTTACCCGTATGAAAGATTTTATTGTATTTTTTTAATATTACAAAATACTATATTATTAAAATTGAAATAAAAGTTTTTATTAGTCCTTGTATTACCGTGGGTTATAGCATTTGCTTCGTAGTCAAAATGCATTGGCATTGTATTATTTTGCCAAATTTTTACAATTTTAACTAAATTTTTGGTAAGATGTTGAATATTCTTATTTTCTTATAAATTCAAAAATAATTTTCTAATTTTTAAAAAATCTTATTTCTAATTTTCCATCGGTTAAGCGAGCCCTGATGGGGCATAATTCCCTTGGTGAAATGCGATTTATTTTTTATAATTGTCAACACTTGATAAATCATTAAAAAAAACTAATTTTCTAAGTGCCCATTCTATCGGTGAGTACTCTGACACTGTTACCCCTCTGCCCAATGATGTCATAACTAATGAAGTTCCACATCCCTTATATAGTCAAGGGGTCTCCATAATGTTGATGTATATGTGGAAATGCTGAGGTGTAGAGGGGTCCCCAGTCTTGGAGCTCCTTTACACCTCTACACTTTGCATAATGTATTAATTTTTACGGTTGTAAATGCTCACATTCATTCACATAATTTCATCATCAAAGTCTTCGAATTTATGATCTAGTGGTTCCTTGTTTTGGGTAATAAAATAATTTAGATCAACAACGACATTGTTGGATTGTATTGTGTACAGTTAATGTGTAGTCTGTAACACAAACCACAATTACACTGTAAATTTATCTAATATTTCCCACAAAGTTAACATCATCAACCACAATGCCATTGACATTCTGGGTCAACATAAAATTGAAGAGAAATTTTATAAGTTCTTTTTGTGCTTTTATTGAAAGGGTGGATATTGCGGTAGCACGGATTTATAGTGCACATTATGTTGCCCTCATCTTGAACCTAAACCCAATGACAATAGGCTAGTCCATTGGCAACGGTTCCAACTTCCCACACTATTACATGAAGGGCACTTTTAAGATATTTTTTTAAGACAATAGAAATATTTTGTCTTAAAAAGTCACTTTTTATTTTAGTCATTTTAAATTAAAATTTAATATCAATTGAATTGTCTTAAATATACAATTTAAGACAAAAAGAGTTTGAGACAAAATATTTTAAGATAGAACTTTATATTTAAGACAAAAATAGTTTGAGACAAAAATATTTTAAGACAAAAACAGTGTAAGAAAAAACATTTTAAGACAAAACTTTATATTTAAGACAAAAACACTTTGAGATAAAAATATTTTAAGACAAAAACAATTTAAGACAAAAATATTTTAAGAAAAAACTTTATATTTAAGACAAAAATCGTTTGGGACAAAAATATTTTAAGACAAAAACAATTTAAGACAAAAATATTGTAAGACAAAACTTTATATTTAAGGCAAAAACAGTTTGAAACAAAACTATTTTAAGACGAAACTTTATATTAAAACAATGGCCGCTTAAGACAATGGTAATTAAGACGAAATTCATTTAAGACAAAACCATATCACTTGAAGATATTATTATCTAACATGACTTGCAAAATTGACTCTAATAGTGCACGGTAAGTCTGCCAGTGCGCAGGCTACTACTGTCTTGCGCTTATATTGAGGTTTCTATTTCACTTATCATTCACATTATCTTATATAAAGATGACAATTTGTTGGGCTCTTCGTTTTGGTGGGGTAGCTGACTCTAAAGAACGCGAAAAATTTTCCTGGCAAGATTTCTTATACATCAATCCCTCTTATGTCTCGTCGATCTCTATTTATACAACTAGAGACAAATTGTATGTTGTTGCATCTGACACTACTACACGGAGGGGAATTTTAAGACAAAGAAATATTTTGTCTTAAAATTTTTGATACGAGGTGCTAGTAAAAAAGGAAAAAGTATAGGATTAGGGGTCTATATGTATGTTATTGATGGGTTCTTTCAAGAAGTAGAGCAATGGAGGAAACAAAAAAAACTTATGGGTTTTAGGGCAATGGAGGCTGACAACAGAGGTGCTTTGTGAGAGGAGCGATGGAGGCACTTTCGTTGAACATGGATAGGCAATAATATAGTTAGAGTGCTTTTTGGGATCTCCATCAATAGTGTTTTAATTTGTATCTTTTGATTGTTTCATTTAAATTGAACGCTACTTCTATCTATTGGTTGCAGCTATCAATACATTGTTGTGCTGAAACTTCTGACGGTCATCGACAACATGGATTAGATTCGCTTAAAGGATGGTGGAGAAAAATCATAGAATATCCGTTGGTAGACAAGATGCCTACTTAAAAATATCTATGACAACTTTTGTGAGAAGTAGACACTAAGGATAAAAGATAGGATTGTGGAAGAATTAATCACAAAATTCACAAGGGCAATAATTTTGGTTGTAATTATGGAGTTAGATGGATTAAATGTAACATTTACTGGTGCAATCAATTCCTATTGAAGGTCTTCAGTATTTATTTTGGTGGATCTATAGTCTTTTTACATTTATGTTAATATAGGACTAGTTAAATATTATCATGAACAAGATATCAAGTGCATGAAAGGAGAAATGTTTCATTATTTAAACTACTGCATTGTTGTACATTATAGTTCCACATACTTCTGAGATATAAACTATTGAAAAAGCAGTTATGAAATCCTTGATACATGTAATAGGAATTACATAATCTACGGTGCATGTAAGGAGAAATGTTTCATTATTTTCATTGTTGCATTCGACATAATAGTTCCACGTACTTCTGAAACAAAAAACGTTAGAAAATCAGGTATAAAATCCTTGATACATGTAATAGGAAGCACATAACCTACAACTTCATCCTTGAGGAAATATTTATTCCACATGCTCCCAAATTCCAATAGGCATCATGTTTTCAAAATTTATATGTTTTGTTTGAAAACAAATTGTTGTCCTTTTCAATTTGTCTAGTCCTCCAACCTTCATTTTTTTAAACTTTGAAGCAAAAATGGATGCACATAATCCACTTGTTTCCCATCCAAAATTACAACATGATAAAAATACTTAGGGATTATTTAAATTTCCATTCAAGAAATCAATTTTTACATCCATTTGATGGAATTTCCAACTATTCTAAGTTGCCAAGGCAAAGAGTGTCTGAATGGTAGCCCATTTTTCTATGGGGGGGAAGTCTCATCATAATCAACCCCTTATTTCTATGCAAAACCTTTTTCCACAAGCCTAGCTTTATGCTTGTCAAGTGAGTCATTTGATTTATACTTGTTCTTCAAGACCCACTTGCGCCATCCTATTGGTTTGGTTGCCAATGGAGGATCAACTAGCTTTCAGGTGCCATTCTTTATCAAAGAATAATATTATTTATGTATCACTTCTTTCCATTCATCATGAGAAGAAACTTCTTTAAAGGAAGTTGGTTAAAAATATGTAGATAAATTTAGTTCACAATCATAAGAAGCATCCATATCAACAAGTGAATTAGGATCATCTACATCACCTTCATTCTATCTGGCTGGTATTCTTGTTCTCGTCTTTCCAACCTCATCAGGATGAGAACTTTTAGGTGTCTTTGTCAGCCATTTTGGAATACCTTTCTGAGATGGCCCAGGCTTCTCAATTGATTAAGATGGGGTTGAATCAAGATTTAGCATCCCAATTTTTTCAATCACATCACTCAAAGTGTTACCTTGATCAATGTCTTGAGCTTCATGTGGGGGAGAGAGTGCTTCGGAAGGAGATTCCATAGATTGATCTTAAGCGAATGATAAGAAATATACATTTTATGGGTGTCAAAAAAAATGTTGAAACATTTAATAGGATGTTTCATGCAAATATATAACATGCAATACACACATAACTCTCTTCTCTCTCTTAATTTGAGATAGAAAAGTGCCCAATAAGTACCAAGTCAGCCCTTTAAAATCTATCCACAAATTATCTTTCAACTATCCATGATGAACTTGATCAAATTCTTGACTTACATTTGTACTATGGCCAAATTTAGGCCTTATTTACTATCCCAAAAAGCTCAATCTTCACCACATAATAGACTATGATTTCAGCTCTGAATGGGATAAGGTATTATCACAAAAAAGGCTTTAACTTCACCCTTAGAATGGGCTTGGTATTCATCACATAGCATACTTGGAATTTATCTTAGATAAGTTCAGACTTCACAAATTCCATAGAGATGGTGTTCCATTGGAGGCTTGCTCAAGTCTTGACCTAGTCACCATAGGGTTTCAAGGCAAGCTAATAAATGAGAAGAGCTATCATTTGTTGTGGGTGGAGAGAGCCAATAGATTACCTCCAACTTGCATAAAATCTATTATTCTCGGTCAAACACCTCAACCTCTATCATGACACCATCTATATGGATACTTATGATGTAGTCTACATCATCTAATGTAGGTGTCATTTTTCCCCACAGGAAAACATGTCACTACTAGAAAAAGAGAGTATTTAAGACATTTTTTTAAGACAAAATAATCATGTAATATTAAAATTATCATTTTATCTTAACTATTTATTCCTATTCAATTGTTTTGTTTTCATATTTTAAATTATTTTAAATAAAATGGTCTTACATGCATCACTAAATCTCTATGCACTGTGTGGCTTGGATTTTTGTGTGAATTTTGCATCTGGAGGAGGAGATATGTCAAAATTGAGCCCTAAAACTCCTCTCGATGTATTTAAGCTAAGTAGTGTGATGGAATTATTGCAGATACACCCTCGATGTATCCAGGCTGAGCAGCATGTTGAAGAGATTGGGGATTCAACCTCCATATTTCAACATTGATGCTCTCATGGTTGATATCTGCAATAAATTCATCAAAAATGAGTGCAAGTTGTCAAAGATCGCCAACGAGACCATAAAGCTCGAACAAAATATAGTTTCCATGATTTCAAGTGGCACATGAGATGAATTGAAGCCCAATTCCCTACAATGTGGTTGAGGTTGGGGGACATCACACCTATGTTGCCACTACAACGAAGATGGAATTTGGCAACCATATATGGAAATGGCACAACCATATGATGTTTTACAATGAGGAAAAGGGTTTTCACCTTGAGTACATCTACAAAAATGATTTACAACACCTTGGAGCAGATGAAAATGTGAAGCTAAGAAGGATGTCCAAAATTAGGGTTTACGGGAGTAAATGGAGAAATGCTATGAGGTCAATGATGGGATTTTGTGCAGAAACATTCATCTGGCCTCCAAGCGTTGAATTGAAATGTTTATTCTAGCCATGGATGTCTAGTAATGTTTTATATATATATCATGGGCATGTCTACTGGGGTTTTCAATTGGGTGTTTTAGATGGAAATGTTCAATGGAAATTGTTAAAAAAAAGAAACCCTGCTACTTAAACCCCTACGGTTTATTTATTTTCCTATGCTTTCAAGCCTCATTATCTTCATTGATCCTAAGGAATAGGATATGGTGAGCGAGAGTGTATTAGAGGCAATGTACGAAGATGTTTTTTCGGCCTCAATAGACTTTCTTCAAATGCTGATATGATGGACGTTGAGGCTAAGGATGAGGTGGATGATTTGGACTCTTAAATATAGATATGGGTATTTGGTATTTAAGATTTTTTATTTATTTCATGCTTCTTTAATTTCACTATATTTTAATTTTCACATCTAAACATGTGTGTATTTAATTCTCTCTCTCCATAAGGCACCTTCCTCGTGGGGATTGTGGTGAATGGTCTTGAATAATATGTTTTGTTATTACTTGTCCAAAAAATAATGGTTATGGTCATGGATGTCATATTGTGGTGTGAGATATGAAATTTAAAAATAAACACCTTTTGGTGTTGTTACATGATAATTTGAAGACATGTTTCACATCTATGTGTGATCATTGAAACTATTTAATTAATATTTTATTTTATTTTTTCTTTTCTTTGACGACAAAAAACTTTTCTTAGTGATGAAATGGTGTAGTTTGATCGAGTGAAATATTGCATTTTGCATCCTAATCCCACCATTTCTTCCTATTCCAGTTTTTAGGAGGTTTTGGATCCCACTATTTCTTCCTATTGAAGTATTTTCATCCCGGTTGAAGGAGCTAAGGGGGTTGAGTTGTCGGTGAAGCCAAGGAGGATGAAAGGACTACAACTTGCTCGAAGTTCCTGGTCGTGCTTGTTCTTCCTATTGAAATTGAAGAATTTTTATCCCAATTGAAGGAGCTGAGGGGGTTGAGTCGCAGCCATAATCAAGGAGGATGCAGGGACTACAGCTTGCTCTAGGTTCTTCATCCTGCTGATTATTCCTATCATACTTGAATCTTTTCATCCTGGTTGAAGGAGTGGATAGGATTTGACTCGTATGTGCATCCAAGGAGGATCCAGGGATGAAGGTTAAGAGGAAATGATAATGACTGGGTTAACTGGTTTTTCCTTTTATTTCAGTTCAGAAGAGGTTTAGGGTTATAATACTTTGTTCTATGACATATTTGTGTGCCATAAATGGGTGTGCGGTTGGGGCATTTCCCATTCCACAGTTTCCTTGAGTGCCATCATGCCACTATATGAACATGGTGTATGGGATGAATATTGAGCCCAAACTGAGTAGTGTCTAGCTCATTGGCCATATAAAAAACCCTCATTTGTGAATTCAGTCACTTGTTAGGAAACATAAGTAGAGGTGTTGGCTTATAAATTCCCCTTTTGAAGGCCCTTTCCATATATAGCATAAGGAAAAAATACGATAGGAAATAATTGTAGGGAATATGGCAATGAATAGGAGTTACAGGAGTAGAGAGTTGAATTGGGACTCCCTTGTTTGAGCGAGGGCACGCATAAGGAAAATCCATTATACTAAAAATATTAAAAGTGAGGTGCAATCAAACCATAAAATCCATCTATCTTCAAACTAAAAATTTGATATGAATTTTAAAAAACATATTACAAACGTACCTCCTTTTGACATCAATGGAGTCACTTGGTGAGTCTTCATATGCCTTCAATCGTGTTGCATGTATTCCCCTCTACATACAACATGTCACTTAAAAATATTTTGGTACGATGCTTTGCTTCCTCCTAGAGCCACTAAATATTCAAAGAAATGACCTCATCAAACCATTGCAACTAATCTACTAAATATTGGGAATTGGATACTATCCTCAACAACAATGTCAATTTCTTACCTACCAAACCTAGACTTCAAATATTACAAAGTCCCTTAACCAAGTGCAACCCTATGGGAACTTGGAAAGGTTTCCCACCAAAACAACAATGCTTCCTCACTTTAGGCCAATTCTTTTCCAGTGCAAGGGAGGAAACCCTACCAAAATTTAATTTTATAGTATTTATTTATAATAAAAAGAATGATGAAATTTACAAAGACCAATGCCTATCCAATTGGGTGATAGAGTAAAAATCAAAGAGAAAAAGCTTTGAATATGACAAAAAAGACATAATTAAGCCATTCACTAATGTGGCATAATTAGTACAAAATACATTATATTAAATTTAGCAATTATCTATTTAACTAGGATCATATGAATAATAATCACCTAGGATTGATTTTTTGTAATATAGTTAACCTCAAATACTTCAAAAAGTGAAATATACCTGCAAATATGTGAAAATGTGTCCTTACCCACAAAAATTTCTACTTGAAATGAAACACACCTTCAAATACATAAAAAATATTTCATTAGGTTTATTTTTCACCCCTTCTTACTTGCAACATCCCCAACCACCTCCTTGAAGAAGGTGTTCAACCTCAATACTCCATTGACCAAACCCATGTGTAACTTAGTGCCACATGGAATGATTTCAAGTTGAGTTTTCATCTTGTAAAGCTCCCTTTTTGCTTAGATCCTTCATCCACATGGTCTTAGGCCCTAGTTTTAACTTAGGAACAAGGATATCCTCGAATGTCATGAAAATATCCATGAATGACGTGAAAAAAGAGTGTAATCCATGTAACCATGCCTCCAATTATGTAAAAAATGTCTGAATGTATCCATGTAACCATGCCTCCAATCATGTAAAACATGCCCCAATTGAAATGCATCTCTGGAGCGGAGGCGTATATTTTCACAGCTGAGTCGGGGCGTATATTTTCCCAGGCAAGGTTGGATATTTTCACAGGTGAGCGGGGGCGTATATTTTCACAGGCGAGGGCAGATATTTTAACAGGTGTGTGAGGGTAGATATTTTCATAGGCGAGTGGGGGAAGAGATATTTTCACAGGTATTAGCATATGGTGGAGGGGGGACAGATATTTTCACAGGTTAAAGAACATGGTGGAGTGGTGACAGATATTTTATTCTCTCACACATTGTCAATTTGGAAAGAAGACCTAGGAAGAGGGCCAAATGGAAAAAAATGGGTTGGCCCAAAGGAGTTGGGCCAGGTTGTACCCTAACCAAATATAGAGGGAGAGCGAACAGAAAAAAAGGGAGAATGGTGTCACGATGGTAGCGGGGGAAAAGACATGCAACAACAGAGGGTATACACTTTGCTGGAACTTCATATCTCGTGATAGATCCCGATAACAAGTACATTGGGAATTTCTCTTATGCATTTTTGGGAATACATTGGAGCTTCTATCTAATACCAGGTGCCATCCTCCCTCTTTGTTCTTATATATTCAAGCTTTATAAGGGTAGGAATTATGTTATGGGTGATATATCCAAATACCAGGATGTATGATTTTTCTGGGTATGCAACACAATGCATTTATGGTTCACACACATATATTGAAGCATTGAGCATGGCATTTGAAACCCTGAAAGCTTAGTTCGATGCATAGGGTTCATAGTGTTCATTTATGAAGTCAAACTTGTGAAATAATTTTGTATTGAGGTGTTAGGGTCGGACGAGTGATTATTTGAATGACACTGGATGAACTAAGGGATACTTAG
The DNA here is from genome assembly GCA_034641835.2 of Pinus albicaulis. Taxonomy (NCBI): domain Eukaryota; kingdom Viridiplantae; phylum Streptophyta; class Pinopsida; order Pinales; family Pinaceae; genus Pinus; species Pinus albicaulis. The sequence continues at coordinate 1,348,072,585 of CM076570.1, read as the reverse complement.
AAAACTGAGATCATCCTCAGTGTGTCTCATTTACTTATGAGATATCAATGCCCAAACCCACATTTGGCTAATAATATTACTAAAATCAACCTTTCATTTCAAATGGAAAAGGCCCTATATTCTGTAACATACCAACATAAAATTTACCTATGTAGTGTTAGTATACAATTCTCCCAATACTCTGCAACTGTAAATGATGATCTTGAAGGGCAGAAGTCCTCCATTTCTAGAGGCTCTCAATTGAAACTAGAAAAGAGGGAGGAATATTTCTATTTGTATTAACCTAGAATTCTCAGTATGCCCAGCATTGGGCGGAGTTAGGTGGATAAAAACCTCTGGATCCCTTGAGGAAAGTAAGGGTGGAGATGTATATCTCTAGAGTCCCTTGTTGATCAAAGGGTGGAACTGTAAATCTATAGAGTCCCTTACTGACCAAAGGCATGAATTATGTTGTATATCTAACCACTATAGCAGAAATTTCAACCATGAAAAATGATGTATGTTTAGGCAAGGATTTGTGGTCTTAAACTCTATTTTACACCTAGGTTCTATGGCCACCCCATACACTTAGGTGCCTCCATAGGTTGAACGACCTACACAGGAGCAACCAAACATGAAGTAAGGCATCAATTCCCCTTAATACTATGTCAAAAGACTTAAGATGATGGTACCTAACACTTGAAAGAGTTCATATTATCAGATTATTACTTGATGTCCCACATGCAATTCATGATTTTCATAAGAAGAAAACCTAGTACATATGGAATGATATTGTTTAGGGGCCTATTAAAATTTTGTTCCAACCTTGCATATACTTCAATCTGTTGGCATATAAAATTTGACAATGGCTTATACTAACTTTGTCCCTGAAATTTTCTTAGATAGACTAGACTATCAATTATAGTGTTTAGTGTTGAGATTCAACAAGAAAATTTCAGCACCCACGCCTAGTGCATTAAGCACATACACTAGGGTGGAGTCCACAGTGCTATTTTTGGGTGCATATCTATTTTAGTTATCCCTTAATTAAGATGGAGAATAAACGGTGATATATTCTAAATGGTGACTTGAAATAGTTAACTGAGAGTGATAAACTATGTTAGCTAGTGGATTTTGAGTTAGAGGTAGTTGGTGAGGCATGTAGAGAAATTCTAGTTGTAACAGAGTTCAAAGTGCAATTGTGCATTAGTTAATGCAGGTTGTAATCAATTTAACTCAGTTAAGTGCGTTAAACTTAGTTGTGTTATTTGTAACTGAAGATACACTAGTGAGAGATCAAGTGAATTAAATATTAATTAATTCACAATCAGTGATCTCACATGCAACTGAGGATTTACTATTGTTAGTTGCATGCATGTCAGATCTAGTGGAGACCTAGTTGAGTTCTAGGTGAAAGGGGAGATGACTATCAGTTGTAGGATTATTGGGTTTCACACATAAAACCAAACACCTATTGGAGTGCCCATGATACTTTCACAGTCAAGGAAGTCCAAAATTCCTAACTTTTAGGGATCGTATTCATTAGGGGTTTTGCAAGCAAGGCAGGCTTTCTAGAGGTTGAAAATTGGCTATGTGTTGGTTAGTTTTGTTCATGACAGTGTGAGACAATTAGCTGAGTAATGGAGGGATCTTGTGAGAAGAGTTTTTTATGTAATTGTTTCATGATCCATGTTGAATATACAATAGAAGATAGTGGGGTTTTTAGCTGTAAGCTTTCCCCGAAAAATTATCTGTGTTGTGTGCTATTTGATTCTTCTTTACTTAATGTGATTAGCATTTGTGTTTTAAATTCCACAAAATATTTGTAGAAGTGATTCATAATTTAACTTTAGTACATTGTTATATTAGGTGAATCCAAGATATACATGCATGTTGTATAATTTCTACATGGTATCAGAGCACAGGAAATTGCAGAAGTGAAGCAAGAGCTAAGTTTGTGACTGGATATAATTCGAATTTACAGAAAGACTTTCTTGATTCTACAATTGATTCAAGATCAAATTGACTTTCAATGGCTTGAGGTTGGAGTATGCACTCGAGGTCAACTCAAACTATATTTCTTGGAAGGACAGGATGGAGGTAGTACTTGAAGATAATGGCTTGAAGGAATTCATTGACAATGATGTTCCTAAACCTGTTGTGACAAATGCTGAAAATCTTGATGCACGGCAAATGAAACTGGAAAAGGTGAGGAGGATCCTTTTGGAGGGAGTATGATACCACATTTTGTTAAGCCTCCATGGGAAAGCCACACCATATGCAATGTGGAAGGCTTTGAAGGATCTATTCCAGAGCAGCAATGACCATAGGAAATTGGTGCTCAAAGATAAACTCAGGAAGATCAAGATGGAAAAGGGTGACACCATTCCCAAATATCTAACAAAGTTTTCCAATGTTGGGAAGAAATGGGGAGCATTGGAATAACAATCGTTGATGATGATTTGGTGAGCTTGGCTCTTCTAGGACTTCCCAAGAGTTGGCATAGTTATCAAGACTCTGTCAATGGAAGGGAAAAATTCCCAGATTGGGAACGACTATCATCGGATTTGGTGCTGGAGGAGTTCAGAAGGAACACTAGAAATCGATCTTCATCTAAGAATGAAGATTAAGAGGATTGTGCTTTGGCTTCCAAGGCGAGGATGTTGGGAAAAATACTGAGAGGGGGCGGTGAATCAGTATTTAGGGAAAACTAAAACGTTTTACTTTTTCTTGCTCTAAAACCCATACACTACGTTGCTGAAGCCAACTAGCGTATACACGCGGATATCCTTCATAAAACTCGCGTATACACAAAGATCTAATTATTCCATTAGTTCTTCACTTATATCATTCCATCATTCATTCATTAGATGTTCTATAAACAGTAAACATGTGCAGTAAGAACAAAATAAACCATCACACATAAGCTTCACACATGAACACTAGGATTTTAGGTGGAAACCCAAGTCGGGAGAAAACCACCGCTGCCGTTGGTCAGCCTTCAATCTTTTATTATAGAGAAAAAATCTTCCAACATATGTGCTGGTGCAGACTTCTACCAGCATGCAGGCACCCACCTGCGCTCGTTTACCAGTCTCTCCTGGAAGGGAGCTCCAACCCCCTGACTCGTTTACCAGCCTCTCCTGGAAGGGAGCTACGACCCCATGATCTCGTTTACCAACCTCACCTGGAAGGCTACAACACGGCCCGAAGGCTACAACCCTCAGCACCTCTATGGTTCACGTTTCTCAATTTTCACTGGATCCAAAGCTTCTTTTAGGACACAACTTGCAGGCCACGTTTCATCATATTTTCAGACTGGACCCACTCCACACATTTAAGCTCAATCATACAACCAAACTGATACAGACAACTCAGAACTGTAAAATATAGATAACAGTAACACAGCAGAACAGATCAGACATTTCATACCCCATGCTTCAGCAAACCCTAGTTTGCATGCGCGCTTTCCTTTCACTTATCCCGCGTATATACGCGCCTTCTACAATACAAACCCACGTATACTTATGTACATATTACAGAGCTAATTTCACTGCGCATACGCGCTTTCTCTTCAGCGAAGCCGCGTATATACGCGCTTCTTCTGCGACGAACTAGCGTATGGTTCTTCAGACATTTATGTCATTGCAATTCTTCAGAACAGATACATCACACAGATTTTACCCTTTACTTCAGACAGATGTTCACCTCATCTCAGATCTAGTCATTCCATAAACAGATCTAGCAAAAATAAGTACATTTCAGATCTAGATACCCTTCTTCATCATTGGTGCCTCATACATTTAGATCTATCATTCAACTATAACCCTTTCCATTCAGATATACTCTAGAGAGAAGTATTCATTCAAGCTCAGACATCTTGCACACACACTCATCATTTGCACAATGAATTTCTTCTTTTTATATAGGTTTACCCTTTTTCAATACCATGAGCCAAAACCACATTACTTCCGATGGTATTCCTGGACGGGGTCATTTAGACGAATCATTACCCAATACAATGGGTCAATACCATGGTGGTTACCCCTGGTTTTGCACTTTATGAGCGCTTTTGCCCATACGCGACTTGGCACGTTATTACCCGCGTGCATACGTGAATTATCCTAGACAAATCCACGTATGCCTTGAGACATACTCTTTTCATCATAGATCTAACACATACTGGATTCCTTTCTTCATTACCTTCTGTACTCACTGTAGATACATCAGATTTAATTCATCAAGACATATTCTATCAAGCACAACTTCATCAAGTAAGTTGCCATCATCTTCATCAAGTGGGTTGCCATTCACAGACAACACTCTATCAAGTGGGTTGTTCATCAAGGACAACACTCAGCATCATATTGCCAACAGACATCATATCACATCAGATTTACATCATTTACCAAGTCCATCAAGTCAAGAATAACTTCATCAGGTGGTTTGCCATCAAGGACAACACATGTCAACAGTCGCATGTCTTCATCTTCATTCGTGGGTTGCCATCAAGGACAACACTCTGCATCATATTTCCAACAATCTCCCCCTTTGGACTTGATGGCAACCATGATGGTGTTTGGTTACCACAACAGATAGGTATATTAAGAATACAATGACACCATGTCGCTCTCCCCATTTTTGACACCATTCTTTCTCTTCACTCAAACACCATGTCACTCTCCCCCTTTGACATCAAGGGCAAAGGGCGGATCAAAACCAACACACTCTCCCCCTTTTCTCCTCATGTAGAAAAAGTGTTCTGCAGATCTGATGTATACTGAAGTGACCAAGCTCCCCCTGAGTTCATGCTGAATCTCCAAACATATTTTCCAATGAAGTACATGACTCTATGACTTTCCTATACTTTCATCAAAGATCCATCCAAGTGGATTTACATATGAGACTCAACTACCCAACCAAGTGGGTTTACAAATTTGACTCAGCTACCCAACCAAGTGGGTTTACAAATTTTTCAAGTCCTTACATGACTGAATATTACAATTTTACATTATGGGTCTCAACAAGACCTTTTCATCAAATTACAAATATGACCATTTATGACCAACACCAGAAAGACTTCAAGAAAAAGAACATATTTCAGAACCATCATAATGCCAACAATGCGTTATACTCAGCAAGGCTAGTGCTCCCCCTGAATCTGTGCATCCAAGCATCCTTTCCATATGACTAAGGCTCCCCCTTAGTTTGCACATCCTGAACACTTTCAACCAATCATCAAGGCATCTTTAAAACATCAAAGATTGAAACAGTATTATAAGAACTGGAACACCACCATAGATACCAGAGATACCAAACAGCACTACAGTTGTGCTGAAGAGAGCTCACCCCAAACAGAAATTTGTCAGCAAACAGACATACGTGGTTTTATGTGCATGAACTCGCGTATATACGCGACTGTGTTTCAGGAAACCGACGTATCCAATACCATCTTCTATATTTTAACCAGATCTGATCCTCTGTGAGAAAAAGACAGTGTTCAACTTCTTTCTGAGATATTTGAATGCTTCCCTGGACTACAGATAGATATAATAGTGTATTTTTGTCTTCAAGCGTCATCCAACGGTTGTAGCATAAGCACATTAGTAACCAAGCCTTCAGATTCTTTGCAGCATCAATACAATCTTTCCAAGAGAAATTATCATACCAGAACATCTTCAAATATGTGTCAATCATCCATGTGGTCCAATATCACCATGATCTTTAAGATTTAACATGAAGTAACACATGTAGGCAAAAGATCTCAACCATAGTAACAAACTTTGCATGATCTATTCTTATCTCTAAATCATAAGACTTCCAATTCATCCATGTGTGAGCACAAAAGATACTTTTCAGCAAACAAGGCTCAAAATCTCATCATAATAAACCATGTACCAAGTCATCATTATTTAAGCATGAGTATCACAATAACCAAGAATATAGTGCCAACAATGTAATCATTAGTATTCAACTTGCTGCTCCCCCTGAACCAGTGCTCCTCCTTAACTTGCGCAACCTGAACACCTTCATCAGCACTTCATCAGCAACAATCTCTGTATGATCTGTCCTTATATTTGAATTATAAGACTTTCATCTCAGCAACGAATATTCTTCATCAAAAAGAAAACAGGACTCATCCATAATCTTCAACATAAGAAACCAAGTATCATATCATCATAAATTAGAACTGAGAAACTAAGCTGATACTGAGTCAATAATACAGTTATTAACAGTTAGACTAATGCTCCCCTTGAACCTCTGCTCCTGATCTTCGGCTGTGATCCCAATTATCTTATCATAAATGCATACGCGACTGTGTCTGCTGGAACTCGCGTGTATACGCGACTTTTGTTGATCGAACCCGCGTATGGAAAGTGAAGCATAGAAATTTTTCACATTCCTTCATCTCCCCCTGAACTTGTACTTCCTGTACCTGTCTTCTTCATATCAGATGCTCTGTCAGAAATACATATAACCAGAATAATCAAATCAACCATGAGAGTCATCATACATTGCTCTCCCTGTGACGATACATTACTAAATCTCATAATGTATCCCACATCATTCCTGCAGTCAATCAGAGAAGTAAGCTTCAGAAGCGGATGACTGCAGTAGGGTCAATAATCCCTACGTTTCTGATCGGTCCTCCATCTTTTTCCAGATTTGTTTGATCTTTCTATTTGTGTGCTGGAAGTTATCCAATTTCTCATATCTGTTCAACCTGCATTCTTTTTCTACATGTCCATACTTGTTACAAGAATAACATCTCATGTGTCCATAGAAATAAGCATAAGAATCATAATGAGTATTTCTAATCTTCCTCCTTTTACAATCAGCTTCTTTATGTCCATACTTGTTACATGAAAAACAATATCCCTTGAAGAAACCAGAGTACCTTTCTATGTAGGAACTGTTTGTTTGAGGCTGAAATGATCTGCTCCTGCAATTTGCTGCAACATGCCCATAATTATGACATTTAAAGCATTCAACATTATTGACTGATTTCCTTTGAGATTTCATAATTGTTGGTTGACCTTTTGTCTCTTTCAACACTTCAGGTTTTACATTGACATCCTCTGAATTTTTAGCACTTCCTTGTGAGCTAGATTCTCCTTTAACAGTTTCATGGAAACCAAGACCAAGTTTGATAGCAGGAGACCTTTGATTACTCAGAATATTGTCCAAAATATTAGTACTATCTTGAAACCTCAAAAGTTTAACCTTTTCTTCTAATTTACCTTTGAGGATGTTAACCTCAACCTCCAAGGCTTGACATTGCTTCGTCATGCTTTCTTCTTTCCTTCTTTCATCTTCTACTTGATCCTTCAGATTTAGAATCTCTTCTTTCAACCAATTTTCATTTTTTCACATGTTTGTTGCAACTCTTCATTCTTGTTATTTGATTTTTCCAGATCTTCTTTGAGAGAGATGATTTCTGCTTCAAGACCTTCCTTTTCAAATGGTTGTAGAGGTTCCTCATTCTTCTTACTTGATGCTTCAAGATCTGCTTGTAGAGAGATGATTGCAGCTTCAAGTCCTTCATTCTTCTTGCTTGATTTTTCGAGATCTGCATTTAGATCATTGATTTCTGCTTCTAGTCCTTTAATTCGATTGGATGCATAAGTATGAAACCTTTGATACTTGTCCACCTGTCCATTCAACATTTCTATTTGTTTTTCCATTTGAGAGATCATCTCTTTGTAGATAGTTTCTTGCTTATTAGATGAACTTTTTAGTTCTTCAACTTTAATCTTGAGAGCTTCTTCTAGATCCACAACTTTACTTTCATTATCTTCACTATTGTTTGCACAAAGAAGATTATTACAAGGACCTCAATCACTACCTGATTCATCTTCTTCAATTTATGCTATACATGTTTTCTGAGATATCTCCTTGCTTCGAGTAGCCTTCTTCTTTTGCTTCTTTGCCATGAGTACTTTCAGATCATGGTCAGAATCTTCTTCATCTTCACTGGACACTTCATCATCATCTTCATTTGAAAAATAACTCTTCCTCTTTTCAAATTGTTTCCCTTTACCATGTTTTTCTCTATAAGGACATTTAGCAGCATAGTGACCAACTTTTCCACACTCAAAACATTTGAAGGGAAGCTTACCTTTGAATCTTCCAGTACCCAGTTGGAGTTTTCTCACGAAATTCACTTCTTCTTCTTTGGATATATAGCTGGATTCTTTGACAACTTCCTTTTCTTTTACTTTTGCAGATGCCTTAAAAGCAGCTTCTTTGATTTGAGAAGGACCTCCTTGTCTGATTTCAAAAGCAGTCAGAATACCATGTAATTTAACAATAGTAAGAGTTTGCAGATCTTGCCTTTCTTCAATAGCTGAAACTTTAGAATCAAATTTTGAAGTCAAGGATCTTAAGACTTTTTCTACCAGAGTAGTATCGGTTATGGTTTCACCCAAATTTCTCATTCGATTTACAATATCATCTAGACGTAAGAAGAAATGGGCAATACTCTCATCACTATGCATCTTCAAATTTTCATATTCAATTCTAAGAGTTTGGAGTTTTTCACTTTTTACCTTTGTATCTCCTTCATAACTCAGAATTATTTTGTCCCATATTTCTTTTGTTGAATTTAGCTGCATCACTTTAGCAAATTCTGGTTCAGACATGCTTCCTAATAAGACATTTACTGCTTTGGCATTGATTTCATACTTCTTCCTTTCTGCTGCATCAGTAGGAATACTTGCCGGATACTGATAACCTTCTTCTACGATTGCCCATACATCTGCACCAAGACTTTGTATATATGCTTTTGTTCGTACCTTCCAGAATATCAGATTGCTTCCATTGAATAGAGGTGGCTTTATAGACATTACTCCTTCAAGACTTCCCATTGTGACGGATCTCCTTCAAGTGATCAAGCTTCTACAGAAGAACCTGCTCTGATACCAATTGTTGGGAAAAATACTGAGAGGGGGGGTGAATCAGTATTTAGGGAAAACTAAAACTTTTTACTCTTTCATGCTCTAAAACCCATACGCTACGTTTCTGAAGCCAAATAGCGTATACACACGGATGTACTTCATAAAACTCGCATATACACAGAGATCTAATTATGCCATTAATTCTTCACTTATATCATTCCATCATTCATTCATTAGATTTTCTATAAACAGTAAACATGTGCAGTAAGAACTGAATAAACCATCACACATAAGCATCACACATGAACACCAAGATTTTAGGTGGAAACCCAAGTCGGGAGAAAACCACCGCTGCAGTTGCTCAGCCTTCAATATTTTATTATAGAGAAAACATCTTACAACATATGTGCTGGCACAGACTCCTACGAGCACGGAGGCACCCACCTGCGCTCGTTTACCAGCCTCTCCTGGAAGGGAGCTCCAACCCTTTGACTCATTTACCAGCCTCTCCTGGAAGGGAGCTACGACCCCCTGATCTCGTTTACCAGCCTCACCTGGAAGGGAGCTACAACCCCCTGACTGAAGGCTACAACCCTCAGCACCTCTATGGACCACGTTTCATCAATTTTCACACTGGATCCAAAGCTTCTTTTAGGACACCACTTGCAGGCCACGTTTCATCATATTTTCAGACTGGACCCTCTCCACACATTTAAGCTCAATCATACAACCAAAATGATACAGACAACTCAGAACTGTAGAATACAGATAGCAGTAACACAGCAGAACAGATCAGACATTTCATACCCCATGCTTCAGCAAACCCTAGTTTGCATACGCGCTTTCCTTTCACTTATCCCGCGTATATACGCGCTTTCTACCATACAAACCCGCGTATACTTCTGTACATATTATAGAGCTAATTTCACTGCGCATACGCGCTTTCTCTTCAGCGAAGCCGTGTATATACGCGCTTCTTCTGCGGTGAACTAGCGTATGGTTCTTCAGACATTTATGTCATTGCAATTCTTCAGAACAGATACATCACACAGATTTTACCCTTTACTTCAGACAGATGTTCGCCTCATCTCAAATCTAATCATTCCATAAACAGATCTAGCAAAAATAAGTACATTTCAGATCTAGATACCCTTCTTCATCATTGGTGCCTCATACATTCAGATCTATCATTCAACTGTAATCCTTTCCATTCAGATATACTCCAGAGAGAAGTATTCATTCAAGCTCAGACATCTTGCACACACACTCATCATTTGCACAATGAATTTCTTCTCTTTATATAGGTTTACCCTTTTTCAATACCATGAGCCAAAACCACATTACTTCTGATGGTATTCCTGGACGGGGTCATTTAGACGAATCATTACCCAATACAATGGGTCAATACCATGGTGGTTACCCTTGGTTTTGCACTTTATGAGCGCTTTTTCCCATACACGACTTGGCACGTTATTACCCGCGTGCATACGCAAATTCTCCTAGACAAATCCGCGTATGCCTTGAAACATACTCCTTTCATCATAGATCTAGCACATACTGAATTTCTTTCTTCATTACCTTCTGTACTCTATGTAGATACATCATTTAACAGATTCATCAAGACATATTCTATCAAGCACAACTTCATCAAGTGGGTTGCCATTCACGGACAACACTCTATCAAGTGGTTTGTTCATCAAGGACAACACTCAGCATCATATTGCCAACAATCACCATATCACTTCAGATTTACATCATTTACCAAGTCCATCAAGTCAAGAATAACTTCATCAGGTGGTTTTCCATCAAGGACAACACATGTCAACAATCTCATGTCTTCATCTTCATTCAGTGGGTTGCCATCAAGGACAACACTCTGCATCATATTGCCAACAGAGGAAGGGGAAGGGGAAGAAATTCCATTCTAAATCTGAGTCCAAGAATGGAAAGGAGCAGGACATGTCCAAGGTGAAGTGTTTTCACTGTCACGAGCATGGGCATTTTTCTACTAACTGTCCACAAAAGAAGAATAACAAGAAGGTTGGAGGATCTGTAGCTGGTGAGGCCCTTACCTTGCAATTTGAGCTTGACTTCTCATTGATTGCATGCATGGTGTCCATTGCATTGGGATATGTGTGGTATTTGGATAGTGGCACTTCCTTTCACATGATGGAAGACAAGGAACTTTTTAGTGACTTGGAGGAGAAGGATCTCGAAATGCATATTGAAATGGGTGATGACGGGAGGTACAGTGCTACAGGGATTGGTACCATTTCCTTTTAGAGGCAGCCAGGTAAACCCTTTCAATTAAAAGATGTAATGCATGTACGAGGTTTGAAGAAAAATTTAGTCTCAGTCACAATGTTGGAAGATAGAGGCTATGATGTTGTTTTTAGTGAAGGAAAAGCTTTTCTGTGACATAAAACAATAGGACAAGCCAAGAGGATAGGGATTCGAGTTAAGAATATCTACAAGCTGGAGGTAGATGGTTGCGCAACAATGATGGGAAAGGTAGATCAAGTGGTGAGCCAGAATGATGGCGAATGATGGCACAGGAGATTGGGTCATATTCAACATGGAGCCTTGGAAGTCATGCAACATATTTCTGCTGGTCTTCCCAGGGGTACACTTGCGAAGTCAGACACATGCAAGGGATGTACTATGGGAAAATATGTAAAGGCCACCTTTCATGGGAAGGAGAATCGAGCTTCAACGATCCTTGAGAGAGTTCACATTGACGTGTGTGGTCCTTTCTCTATTTCTTCGACAACAAAACATAAGTACTATGTAATTTTTCTTGATGAATTTTCTCGTAAGTGCTGGATCTTCTTCATGCAGAAGAAAGATCAGAAATGCTCTAAGTTCTTGGAGTTTAAGGCACTAGTGGAGAAAGATTTGGGGAAGCAAGTGAAGGCTCCTAAGAGTTATAATGGTGGAGAATACATCTCTAACTAATGCAATAACTTTTGCAACAAAGAAGAAATTCAAAGAGAACTCATAGCGCCTCATAACCCGTAGCAGAATGGGGTCGTGGAGAGAAAGAACATAACTATTGTGGGTGTAGCACGAGTGATGTTGCATTATCAAGGCCTACTGATGCATCTATGGGTGGAAGCATGCAAGGGAGAGGTACATGTGCAAAAATGGTGTCCTCATGAGATACTTGTCACTAGTACACCTGAAGAGGCTTTCACTGGTAAGAAACCTAATGTTTCACACTTTAAGATTTTTGGCTCATTTTTTTATGTGCATGTGACCAAGGACACTAGGAAGAAGCTGGAACCAACAGCTGAGGTTGGGATTTTTGTGGGGTATGCTGAAACACCCCATAATTATCGTGTGTATTTTCCAAACAGCAGAATGATTGTTGTGCGACGGGATGTGAAATTTGATGAGGAGAAATCCATGCGGTTATCTCTTGAGAGGGAGCTGGACTTGCATACAGAGGAGGAACTGTTGGTTCGCAAGGATGAGTCTCAAGATGTGGATCAGCCACATTAGGAGTTTCATGGAGTGGAGGAAAACACTCATGCAACACCATCCATCAGAAATGGTAGAAGGCACACCATGGAAGCTTATAGATTGAGACTTCATGCTACAAAGAATGCAAGAGCCCCTATTTCATAGCACAGACAAAGACAGTCTCTTGACCGATTTACTAGATACATGGCTCTTATGAGTAAATGTATTGTGATTGAACCATATCCCTTTTAGGAAGTAGTGCAGAAACCAACTTGGGTTGATGCAATGGTGGAGTATGACTCCATTGTCAAGAATAGTGCATGGGAGATAGTCCCAAGACTGGTTGATAAATCAGTGGTTGGATCGAGATGGATCTACAAGGTAATGAAATTTGTTGATGGGAGTGTGGAGAAATACAACTATAGATTTGTGGCTTCTAGATTCTTACATATCGAGGGGATCTATTATGATGAAACTTTTGCACCTGTTGCAAGGTACTCTTCCATAAGATCCATCCTTGCACACTCAGCGCAGATGGGATGGCGCATTCATCAGATGGATGTGAAAACTGCGTTTCTCAATGGGATCATTGAGAAATAGGTGTACATAGAGCAACCCAAAGGGTTTATAAATATTCAAAAGTGAGTCACATGTGTGCTCACTCAAAAAGCATTATATGAGCTGAAGCAAGCACCCCATGCCTGGTACACTCATATAGATAGCTATTTCACCAGACTGGGCTTCACCAAAAGTGATGGAGATGCAAACCTGTACCAGATTGTGGTTGAGGGTAAGCTATTGATCATTTTTATTTATGTTGATGATCTAATTTTGACTGGTGATGAGCAGCTAATACACTTATGCAAGGAGGATCTTGCAAGGGAGTTCGAAATGAAGGACATGGGACTCCTTCCTTATTTCCTTGGATTGGAAATATGGCAGTAGGATGGTGAAATTTTTGTGTCTCAAGGAAAGTATGCAAAGGAGATACTAGGTAAGTTTTACATGGAGAGCTACAAACCCATGGATACTCCTCTTCCAAGAAATTGGAGGAAAGAGGATGCTACTTCTGGAGAGGTAGTGGATGCTACTTTCTATAGGTAGTTAGTTGGTTCATTGATGTATCTAGTGAAAACCAGACTAGACATCCACTACATAGTTAACCAACTGAGTCAAGCTATGGTTAAGCCTACCAAGCTCTTTTGGAAGGCGGGGAATCATGTCTTGAGATACTTGAGGGGCACATCATAGTATAGTATATGGTACAAACGGACAGAGGCAGTGAAGCTTCAAGTCTTCATGTATGCAGATTGTGCAGGGATTCCATCAGATAGAAAGAGCACATCAAGAGGGATATTTAGCATAGGATCTACAACAGTTTCCTCGTACAACAAGAAATAATGATCTGCGGCGCTCAGTTTAGCAGAAGTAGAATACATTGTGTTTAGGCAATTTAGTGTTCCTAAATTTCTTTTATTAATTATCAACCAGGGCTTGTAAATTTGACGAAGTGTGGTGCACTATATGTGCTTAAGAAATCTACTCCTTACTTCGTTGTATGTGTTTTTCCCATTATTTTATGGGTTTTGTCTTTTTAGTTTTTAGTGTGCTATCCTAGGCTAAAAAATGAGAATAAATATAAAGAAAAAGGAAGAAAAGGAAATGTTATGAAACTAGTTAATTTCCTATAAAGAAAACAGAGTTTTATGAAAAAATTTTAAGGTATAGTTCTAGTTAAAAAGATAAAGCAAGTGCTTCAATAAGTAAACCTAATCCATGGATCTATAACTCAATTGATATTTAAGAAATGAAAACATGAAATGAAATTGATAACTCAAATATTGCATTGAATCTAATCATTTAGCCATTCTTGCAAATCATATTCAGATTCAGTTTCAATCAGAATGTCCTTTAAAGAGATTATTAGTTTCAATGGGATGACGATCTTCTAACTACAACTAATTAAGTGAATAACCAACTTATCAAGTCTCATCCAATCCTGAAGCCTTCACTCCTTGGTATGGCTCTCGGAAAAATCCATTATTCTCTTAATTTTAGTAAGAAAATGACAGAAAGAATGAAATGATAAACAATTACTGTTTCTATAAGTCACTAACCATTTTAATATAAGATTTGAAAATAGAAAAAAATGGATTTTACTTGGTTGAACGCAACAATTGTCAACTATGAAAGACAGAAAATGAAATCTAAACAATCACTGTACCTATAAGTCACTAACCATTCAGTTGTAAAGGTTTGGTAATATAGAAAAATATTTTTTACTCAGTTGGACACAACAATTGTCAATTATGAAAGACAGAAAATGAAATCTAAACAATCATTGTACCTATAAGTCACTAACCATTCAGTTGTAAAGATTTGGAAATATAGACAAACAATTTTTACTCAGTTGGACACAACAATTGTCAATTATGAAATCAGAAAAATTGAGCATAAGCAGAAAGAAATACTAAACAAAGAAACTAAAGTAAACCTAGCTAGAAAGCGTAAAAACCTCCTTAGGCAGCAAGGGCCCTCTGCTAAGAAGTTGGTGAAAACTCCATAGCTCTAGAAATTAAACCAGCATTTGATGACTAAACTTCTTTATTGATAAAGTCACAAATCTACATCCCATTCCATCTCAAGCCTTGTTACAAAACACTCTATAATCCCTTCTCTTCTTCTCCTATTTTTTCACCTCGATAGGAGAAAGCTTCTCCTATTTATACAAAAATATGAGAAGTTATCTCATTAATGAGAGTCCATGAATCTCTCCTTCTATCTCTAGAGTTACAATCAAAATAGGAAATGATAAGACAAATGTATTTTTAGAGTTTCAATACAAATAAGGAATGAGACACATATCTTCTTATAGTTTCAATACAGAAAGGAAATGAAACACATATCCTCATGATCCCATGATCTTCTCCACTCAAATTCGAATTTGGTTTTGGGAGGCCACATAAAGGTCTTTTAGAAGCTTCCTTTTGACCTACACATGTCACAAAACTCATAACACATATATAGATATATGAAACTATGTTAATTTTCTAGTTTCTAATCATAAATTCACTTTAAACACATAAAATAAATAACTTTGGGAGACAAGGATCCTAGCCCATATATTTATGAAAATGGTTATTTGATGTAGGGTTTTAAGTCAGATAGTATGAAATGAGAGTTGAATGGTTATGACATAATGGAAATATGTATGAATATGGAAAACAATTTTTGAGACTCAACACATGGCAGCAAGCCAAGCTGCATGTGAGGCTATCTGGATGAGAAAGATCTTGGTTGATTTGTTTGGTTCTCAGATGGATCCAACAATGATTCATGGTGATAATATGAGTTGCATTAAACTCTCAATAAATCTTTTTTTTCATGATAGGCCCAGGCATATACATATATGGTATCATCATCTCAGAGATTTTGTGCAAAGAAGGATAATGTTGCTTCAGTACATTCCCACAGAAGATCATGATGCAGATATTCTGACGAAGGCGCTCACCAGGAGAAAATTCGAATACCATAGAGACAGGATCGAGGTGAAGGATAATCCCTTTCTTGTTGAGAGGGAGTCTTATTCAATAAGAAAATTTCAGAACCCACACCTAGTGCATTAAGTACCTACACTAGGGTGGGGCCCACAGTGCTATTTTTGGGTGCATGTCTATTTTTGTTATCCCTTAATTAAGATGGAAAATAAATTGTAATATATTCTCAATGATTACGTGAAATATTTAACTGAGAGTGATAAACTCAGTTAGCTAGTGGATTTCGAGTTAGAGGTAGTTGGTGAGGCATGCAAAGTAATTCTAGTTGTAACAGAGTTCGAAGTGCAGTAGTGAATTAGTTAATGCATGTTGTAATTAGTTTAACTCAGTTAAGTGAGTTAAACTTAGTTGTGATAGTTGTAACTAAAGATACACTAGTAAGAGATCAAGTGAATTAAATATTAATTAATTCACAATCAGTGATCTCACATGTAACTGAGGATTTACTATTAGTAGTTGCATGCATGTCAGATCTAGTGGAGACCCAGTTGAGTTTTAGGTGAAAGGGAAGTTGTCTATCAGTTGTAGGATTATTGGGTTACACACATGCAACCAAACACATATTGCACTGCCCATGATACTTGTGCAGTCAAGGAAGGCCAAAATTACCATCTTTTAGGGATTTTATTCATTAGGGATTGCGCAAGCAAGGTAGGCTGTCTAGAGGCTGAGAATTGGCTATGTGTTGGTCAGTTTTGTTCATGACAGTGTGAGACAATTAGCTGAGTATTGGAGGGCTCTTGTGAGAAGATTTTTTTATGTAAATTTTCCATGATCCATGTTGAATATATAATATAAATTAGTGGGGTTTTTACCTGTAAGCTTTCCCTGAGAAATTATTTGTGGTGTGTGTGATTTGATTATTCTTAACTTCATGTGATTAGAAATTGTATTTTTAATTCCGTAAAAGATTTGTAGAAGTGATTCAGTATTTAACTTTAGTACATTGTTATATCGGGTGAATCCAAGATATACATGCATGTTGTATAATTTCTACATTTAGTATTTACTTTATAAGTGCATGCCATCTTTAATGGTTGATCATGAAAAGGTATGTTATATGTATTGGGGTATTCTTAGAGTGTATTGTCAATAAACCATGACAAAAATGGAAAACATTTTGCCAAAATAGACTAGGTTGCACACATAATTACAAAGTTTTCAAAATTTTGAGGATTCTCATGTAGAGGTTGTGTAAGGTTGGTGTCAATTCGGTCTAATGCAACAACCAGAATATGAAACCCATATAATTTTCTAAGATTTACAAGTAGTTGTTACACTTTTGGCAGGGTTCCATTCTCTACCTATAAACTTGGCAAATGCCAGACTGTGGGATATTTTTCCTGACCATTGGAAGATATACACTTCAAGGAAATAAAAATTAAGATAGTATGATGCATTCTGGGGGCGCCTTGTTGGTTTTACTCTTAGACCTTGAATGCGGCTAAAACCATGTGTTGGTGTCATTAAATCATAATAATAAATTACAAAGTTTGATTAATTACTGTTTACCCTCATGATATAGCAATTTTGTAATTATTGAGGGATTGCCCTTCTCACTCCTCAATGCGTACATTCCCATATCTAACAATCAAATTTTTATTTCTCATGACACAGCTGCTATTATATTTGTATATGAAGTGGACTTGAAGTACCACCTTAACAGTGACATCAAATAACCTGACCTTAACAGTGATATCAGATAACCACTGTTGACCTTAACAAAATGACTCATTTACCAATTTAAGTTTAACCTAACATTCCCTTCTTTAAATGCTTCACTAGATCAAAACCCATGGGCACAAAACCATGCCATGAAATCCACTAATGTTGACATTAACATAATGATTCATTTACAAAGTCAATGTTAACTAGTGTTCTCCTCTTTGAACTTGAATTGGGATAATTATCTATCTCTTATCCTTCTCAAACTTTATAACCAAGGTATCTTGGAATCTGGCATGATTCCCCACCTTTTCAGTCTAGACTTTATCAGTAATTTTCATAGGTGACATCAGCAATAGCCAGAGAAATTTCTCCAGTTAATTTCCTTGGTGTAGAGGCATTTTACTTTTTAATATTTACATAAATTTTTCATTTTCTCCAGATTATAAAAACAAATTTGTAGTGGAAGAAGGAATCTATATTTGTTAGTAAGTGGAGGCATCTGTATGGTCACCTATTTGAGCAAACATTGCATCATAGATCTACCATTGTATGTGTTTTTTTCCTACAATATTTATTTGTCACTCGACACCCCAGTTTCTAAGATAATTTGAAAAAAGGAGGTGAACAATGTCATAGATTTGAGATGATCAATCTCATAAGGCCAAACATCTATGGTTGGATAGCAAAATAAATTAGCAAGTAACCTCGACAATTTTTATATATACAAATAAATCTCCTCTGATTGTCATGGAAGACAATTATTCATTGAAAATGAAGTGTTTCACCATGTTTAAATATGGAAGGCTTCAACCACATACACAAAAGATCCAAATAATACTTTAATCAAGGGGAAATTTAATAAAAAATCCACTTATTCGTATAAATTTAAGAATATCAACTTATGGATTTGTAAGAACAAGCTTTACCACATGATTAGTCTTCTTGATATCGTTGACGTGCGGATTGCAAATATAGCCTGAGGAAACATGATTTACTTCATAATGTCAATAAATGCTTTAGACATCCTCATCCTGCAGGATATCCTCTGAAGCTTATTATTACTTTCTTTTCTCCACTTGCCTTTCCTAAATCATAATTATGACTTCATAGATGAACCATAATTTGATTCTAGCTGGCATGCCCTTCAAACTGTAGGAAAATAAGATACACAAAAGGTGGAGAGAGAAATAAAAGAATTATCTTAGTATTAATATTGCAAAAGTATATTTTTCATGCACAATGAATCACAATAGATGATGTTAAATCACTAAAACATTGTGGCATAAACATTAATGATTCTCAATGATAAAGTAGTTGAATGTTGTCACTCCAATAGTTTATTTTAACTTTAAATAACACATTTTATTTTTACCTAGATTTTACCTCCACCTCAATACACAATTTTGAAGCTCTACATTTGAAAATTTTGCTAAAAATGTTGATGTGAACATCACATACAAGTGAGATCCCACCCAATGGGAAATTTAGGAAAGGGGTTGGTGGTGCTTGTTGGTTTTTTAGAAGAGCCACTTGAGTATATGACCTTGTCTTCAAAAATATTTACCACTTCTCTAGAACCTGATATTGGTCGTCCATTAGGTTTCCATCACTCTCATATTGAAGGTGAAGGTAGAAGTCACCAAGACAATTTCCCATAGTCGAGAACCTCCTTGCCTAAATAGTTATATAACAGGAAACCAATCAATGATATACCTCTTTTTACTATGGTTCATTGGGGTGAACATGTTTTTTCCTTCTAGAAAATATTTTAACAAATTATATAATTTCTAATACATGTAATTAAACATATAGTTTCATTTTCAAAAAAATCTTTCAAAAAATTCTCTTGTTAGAATTTCCATTTTCAGACATTGTTCTTTTTATTATTTTCTTTTCCGAACAATGCTCTTATTTTTGTCTTACGTTGGTTGAATTTTATGGGTTATCCATATATAAAAAACAAATTCTAGAACAGAAGGAATGCCTCTAGGAAAATTTTCATGCCCTTCACAATAGACTTTTTGGCTTGCAACTACTCTCTTTTTCTTAGTTATTTCCAAGCTTACATTTCCCTCGTTTAACTGATGCTTTTGGGTCTAAAATTTTATCGTCTTTTTTCATCTCTACACATATTTAATCACATCCCTCCATTTTGTTTGTTTTCCAACTTTACATTTTTCTGGTATATATTTTTAGTTGGGACAATTTCTCTTTGATGGGAGACTCCATGTTTATAATGGTCATCACAAGTATTTTTCTCCTACTATCTAGGGAGGATAGTGTGCAATTATTTTGTGGAATGGAATTATCATTCCCCCCCCCATATATGTATAAATGATAAGAAAATATCAATGTATTAATGTCCAAAAAATGACCATAAAATTACGTCAATGGTAATGTGTTAGGTACATTGATGTCGGTACAAAGTGGGAGCACAAAAATGGGAGTAGAGGCATTGGATGCACTCATTTAGGATCCCTTTGGGACAAATCTTGGTTGGCTATCATCAATTCCAGATTAGCATATACCATGAATTGATATGATTGGCCATGTGTGCCACCTTCAGGAGTAGGAGACAAAGATGCAACCCATTTTTAGGTGTCCCCCATATTATGAGATCAAAGGACACTATCATTGCTTCTATATGGATTCTAGGGACTCCCTCTCTACTATATTTTGCTACTAGGAACATAGATTCTTAACCCTTTTCATCAGGGGGATATTTAGCCACATACCTCTGCTCTTGCATGCCATGCCTTACCTTGGGATGAATATGCATATTTCTAGAGGTTAGTCGACCACTAAATGGTGAGACCTCGAGTTTCTCCTCACTTTCCTCCTCTAGGAGACTAGTTGATATTATCAAGACCGTCTGGGAGGTTCTAAACCATACATCAAGCCATATGTTCTCAGAGAATTTGAACTTAGCTCTAGATGGATCTAGAGCTTAGTGCCTCTTGTCCATTTGACTACCTCCTAGTTCAAATTTTCCTTCTTTACTCGGACTCCTATATTGGCATCACTTTGTTTGGCCTTGATATTTTCGATGTATAATCTTCAGTTTATAATTCATATTTTTTTATGTTATTTGGAAGCTCTCTGATACTCTAGAATTCACATGTGGGTATTATTTGGCTTTTAGATGCAAGATATAATTTTTTGTTTAGGGGTTTGTTTGTCGACCCCAAGATTAAATAACTTTTGTTTGAGACGTTTTTATAGTCAAAGAGATTAGAACACTTCTATAATTTTATATCAACTGATAGTAGCCTTGTTTTGTTTTGGCTTG
This sequence comes from Pinus albicaulis, assembly GCA_034641835.2. Lineage (NCBI taxonomy): Eukaryota > Viridiplantae > Streptophyta > Pinopsida > Pinales > Pinaceae > Pinus > Pinus albicaulis. The sequence continues at coordinate 1,348,051,733 of CM076570.1, read as the reverse complement.
TACAATGTACTTAACCTAGTTCTGATCATGCTAACATCAGAGTTAAGGAGACAGAGGGTTCTGGTTTCTGGATGGATTCTTTATGACGAGGTCAGATATTTTTATCTGATTTATGAATATCTTAAATTGTTTATCTAAAATGTAATGAGAAATAAAAAGGGGGTATATAAAAACTTGTATTGATCATTCCAAAATTTATATGTTGATGGTTTCTTACAGAATGAAATTGTGCACATTGATAATACTTAAGAATATTTATTATCTTCTCTTATATGTATGGTCTCATATCATTTTTAGATAAATATTTTCTCTGAGTCTATCCTTCCAGATGGTAAATTATTTGCATTACAGTCAAACATTTAGCAATCTAGCTGCTCAAGGGTTCTCTTTGGTTTAACTAGTGAATTCATTGGCTAGGTGGTAGTGGAAGCATAATGATAACAAGCCTCTTTGGTCTCCATTCCTTTAAATCTTACTAACCTGACTAGTAGCTATCTGGCTGATGATCTTCTCTTGTCCTTTTGATGTCTTGGTGCTGCTTTTATTTTCTTTTCTTGGTGCCTACAACATGGATTTCATTGGTAATAAATCATGAGGTGGATCAGATAAATATAGCACATAATAGCGTATAGCAGAGATTAGCGTCTGTTGGTCGAAGGCATTAGAAGGATAGACAAGGAACATACATTCTTATGATCTACATTACGCCCCTCATCAAGAGAGGATCAAGGTGGCAAGACAAGCTTTCCATGGTGAAGGTCATTGAAATCGCTAGGGTTATGAGGCCGAGGTCCATGACAAAGGAATTGTTTGTGACGGCGAAGGAGATTCATGGCACATGCCTCTCCGTCAACTGCATGGTGGATGGAAAGGATCCTAACGATGTCCAGGTTGAGATTGACGAAGGAGAGGTCAAGTTTTCCAAAGAATGAAGGAAGAATACACAATTGATAATTGACATGAAAGCCTTTAGTTATTTTTATAGTTGGTTATTTGTTTGTTTTTTTAGGGTTTTTAAGGTTTAATGAAGTTGAAAACTGGAAAAAGTTGGTATGTGAATTTTCTTTCAAAACCATGAGGATTTTGAGACATTTAGGGGCTTGTGAATTTCATTTAGGGTCTAATGTTGCGATGATACAACCTCTCTTCAAGCCTCACTTTATCTTAGATATCCTAGTCACTATAAATCAATTTCGAGACCTTTCTCTTACACCATGTTGAAAATTGACCCCAGTATTTGCACTTGCTTAGCATGCTTAATTCATTATGGGCATCCTTCCAACAAGAACCAGTTTCCAAGTCATTTCTGCTTGGAGCCAGTTTGGAGAATGTTCTATGTCGCTAAAATTAATAAATTCTCATTGATAGGACTTTGCTAGCCATCATGTACCATGTAAGGAACCAAAACATATTTTATTAATAGTAATGGAAATATAATCAATGTTTAATACAGTATAACAAGTATAGTAGATCAAAATTAACTAGTAATCAAACCTATGAAAAAAAACTATGTAGTTACAAGTATGATATATATAAATATATATATATATATATATATATATATATATATATATATATATATATATATATATATATATATATATATATATATATATATATATATAGATATATATATATATATATATCTGTGTGTATGTGTGTGTGTATGTATATATATGTTAATATACATACATACATATATGTATAGATATATATATGTGTGTGTGTATATATATATATATATATATATATATATATATACACACACACAAAGAGAGAGAGAGAGAGAGAGAGAGAGCCCACAAAAAACTCAGTGCTTCAAAGTTTTTTTTTTTCTCTGACTATGCTACTCCTAATAAGGAATTTGAGATAGGAGGTAAACACTTTCAACCTGCACAGCTACAAACCTTATCAATACAAAAGGAAAATATTGTAATAGAAAACAATGAAGTAAATAGTCTCTTATTATCAACACTGAAACCATTGGAATATGTCCTTGTCAAGGATTGTAAGAACGATGTTGGTATCCCAAAATGTCCTATTCTTCACCCTTTTCCCATCATAAAACCCAACCTTCTACCTTTGTTTCATCTCCTTAACCACTTCTATCTTGCACTAGTCCAAGGAAAGCTACCTATTTCCACAAATTCTTCATTATTCATGTTTAGGATTTATTAGGTGTTTAATGAATTATTTTTAATAGATTTCATGCATTTAGTAACGTCTTGTAGCTTATGTTTACTTCCTATAAGTATTTGATAAGGTTAAATTATTAATAATAATGTAGCTTGATCTAGTGCAGGAACCTTCTTGCACCTCCGTAGGCAAACACCTGTCCCGAGATCTTCGTAGTCTTTCATTCACGCCACGATGGCACCTTGCCATGTCACTTAGATTAGTTTTAGATGTCTAGAGATCGAATTGAAGTGTAGGATTTTCAAAGATTATTTTGAAGATATGGTCCATGGCCAGCGTTTTTTCACATATTGATATAGCCGAAAGGCTTAATTTTGTAAATTCATTTGGTAGGCAATTCAGCCGAGAGGCCTGATTTGGAAAATGGTTGTGTAGATTTGTTATGGCCATGAGCCAAGGACTGTATATAATGTAATTCGTAGGTAGGACTATGTTAGTGATAATAGTTGATATAAATTCTGGTGATAAGCTCGTAATTTTTTTGTTGCCTAAGTTTTGGGTTGGACTCGGATTTATTGTTGAATTAATAGAAGGAGGTTGCACCATGTTTCATTCATCGTAGGTTTAAATTTATATTTGATGAATTTATTTAGCTGTTGAAGAGTCTCATTTCATAACAGGGAAACGAGCTGGTTGGCTAGGGCCCTGCCAACCCAGCTCGCTTACCATTTTCGTTTTCATTGCTTGAAAGTTGTGTTAAATTATTTAATTGCAGAAGTGTGCCTTGAGTTAAGTTTTTTTTCTTGCACATGAATTTCATCTTCTGTTAAGGTTTGAGTGAATCCGTTTGTGTGAAAGTTAATTTCCGTTCATTTATTTTTGAAATTTCCTTTTCAATATTTCTTTCATGTGGATCGAGCAGGAAATCTAATCCTACACTAGTGCACGTTGGTATATGTACTACATTTTTACATAGTTCATTTTACATCAATAATTTCATTCTTTTCCTTTACGTAATTTAATTTATTTCTGAAAACAGTGTTGACATCAAAAGGAAGTGTCTCCGATATTGAAATTTAAATTCCTAAAATGATTAAAGATGACTTCATAAAATGCACGAAAACGTTGTTGCATAGTCATGATTTATTTCTGCACTTTATATTTTCTAGGAACATGATTGAAATTTATTTAAGTTATCAAAGTGAAATTTACTTTCTAAAGTAGGATCTGATTTCATGCAAAGTACCTTTGACAGAAGATTGATTTGATTTAAGTTTTCAAAGCATGTTCTTATTTTAGTTGTTTATTTACATTTTGCAAGGTTCAATTAATTAGAAGCATTTCCTTTCATGTGCAGGTGATTTCCAAAGTTTTCTTACATTTGCAATTTATTTTATAGTTAACATGCTTCTTTATTTTCTCGAAATCGGTAACTTTGAGTAGGAAGCTCTATTCTGGTACAAGAACTAGTGTATTTTTACACGAATAGAGCACTCTAAGCCTTTTGGCTTTGATCCCCTACATGAAGACATAAGTCTTCAGTAAAATTACAAAGTATATTTTTCACACAAAGTTATGTACCTGCACTAGTGCAAGCAAATTGCACTATTGCAGGAACGACCCGTGTGAGAAGGAAAATCATTAGAAGGCAATTTGTCTTAAGGGCCCATTTGTTGAAACTGCCAAGTACCTCTACTGGAGATAAACATAGGCTTTCATTCAGTAGTTAAGATTGTTCAAAATCAGTGTGAATGTTCTTTTATTAAATTTTTTCACAAATGCATTCTTTTACATTCCAGCACTAGAACTTCTTTAGTGTTAATTGCATTTGAGACTTTTTATTTCATTCTGCAAGATTTCTATTAAGAAGTAGGAATATAAAATAGGAAAATTTCATACCACTTCTGGCATTTCCTATGCTTCGTCTCTAAGTTTACAAACCCCCGGGTTGACAATTAAGTGTTGAGGATTTTTCTTAAGCACAATTCCTACACCCAACTTTTTGGCGTCGTTGCCGGCGAGACGATTTGAATTGGTAATAATTTTCTATTTTTTTTTTGCAATAGGGGTAAGTCTACTATTATTTTTTCTGTAGTGTGCTTCTATTTTTTCAATGTGTTTTATATATTGAAGGAATTTATAGGTGCTGATTTTTTCTTTTGATTTTGCAGCATTTTATTGGATTTTTTGTTTTGTTATTTTTTTGAAATGAATGCCTAAAATAAGTAAGGGTCCGAAGCCCACTACGAGCCAAGGAAATACCGGTAAATCTGAAATTAATTCTCACATTGGGCCTTCTCTTGCAGGTAGGAAGTCCATACAAACCCAGAGTCATCACACAGGAAAAATCTACTTGAACTCTGGCAGCAGCAGTCCAAGTGTGACTCAGCCCATAAAGGGAAAGAGGGAGGCTATTGGAACTCATAGTAAGTTGTCTCAGCCTATTGAGAGCAGTTCACGTGAAGGAAAAATAATTGCAAATCATGAAGACCATGTAGAGGGACTGGCGAAAACCGGGTAAATGAGGAACAATCCACTTTTGGATTTCTGATTGTGGATCTTGATACCATTGTACAAATGAAGAATATTCCACCATCAACTCTTCCTCATTTTTATGATAAAGTGCATGAAGACTCAGACTCTTTTCTATTTGAGTTTGATATTTTGTGTAGGAGTTTTGATTATTCAATTGAAGCCCATAACTTAAAGTTGTTTCCAGCCACTCTCAAGTACGCATCTTTACATTGGTTCATGGGATTCGGAGGAAACACTATAGCTTCCTGGTAGCATACAAAGAGAGTCTTCTTATCAAAATATTAGGAATATTGTAAAACCAAAGACATTCAAGATGAAATATTTACTATTGTGAAAAATGATGATGAAACTCTAGAGGACTACTTAGAAATATTCATGTACATCTTACAAAGCTCAAAGCACAAATTTTATTTAAGTACCATTAGAACCTTGTTCTTACGTGGACTACTGATGATGCTAGGAATAATTTGAATTTTTTAGGAGAAGGGGATATTGCTCAAAAAAAATTTGATCAAGTCTATGACTTGCGTAGGAAATTCTCGAGGAATCAATATAGATTCGGTAAAGGAATTCAGAATAGAAATAAGAAAACCAAATCTACTAATGCTATGATTATTGGACTAGAAAATAAAATGGATAATTTGAAAATTGAGATAATGAATACTATTAGCAAGCAGATAAACTCTTTAAAATTTCAGAAAAAACGTGTAGAAGAACAAGAGTCATTGTCCATTTTTTGTCCTAAATGTAGAAAAAATCATCCTTTGAAAGAGTGTCCTCTTGATATAAAAGAAACTAATAAATGCGTGATTTGTGCAGAGAGCCATGCCAAGGAGAAATGTCCCTCCATACCTGGGCTAAAAGTTGTAATTGAAGGAGGGCAACCTAAAGCTAAACTATTGTATGCTACGGGAGCACGATGAAACTGGCCTCAGGTAAGTGCAGGTATGGTTCTTGAACTTCCACCACATTTTTTTGGTTATAATGCACATTCATATTCCTACCCTAACACTAGTCACTCTCAGCATTGGCAGCATGGAAACCAATATGAATATGGATAACTCTCTCAATCTTGGCAGCAAGGATGGAGAGGGCCAAACCATTCACACCATTCCTATCTGTCACCTATGCAATCATACCCACCTACATATGTACCTTACCCAATGCCTCAACCGTCATTACCTTAGCTGAGTTAGCCTACACCACCATTGCCTTTAACTCCATCATTTTGACCTCCTCAGCTGCCTTCTCAACCTTTACTCAATCCTAATAACAAAGCAGTACAAATGATCCATTCCATGAACCTTCTTTCATCATTCGGATACCACTCTATGCCAGTTGGCGTCAATGATATACAATTGAGATCAGGGAAGAAGGTAACCTCAGAAAAGCAGAAGGAGCCCATGGTGATTAACGAGGAGAAAGGGGAGGAGAAAAATCCTAACCATCTACAATATGTGTCACCATTCATCTTATCCTCATACCTTCCGAGTCTATGCCATCCTCTTCCAACCAGCCTCCCTTTCCAGAGAGGCTAGTTGTGGAGAGGAATGACGCTATTCCTAAGTCTAGCTTGGATTCTGAGCTTAGGAACCTTTTCATAAAGGTACCTTTGCTCCAAGCTATCAAAGATATCCCCAGATATACCAAGATCATGAGGGAACTCTACGTCAAGAAGCCAGGAAGGAGAAGATTGGAGCCTCAAACTATTCAATTTGTTGGTAGAGCAGCAGAGTTTTTGATGGGATGTGTGTCCATGGAGAAATATATTGATCCCAGAAACCCCATTGTCTCTATTCAGATAGGTCATGTCCTTATATCTAATTTACTTATAGACCTATGGGAAGCCATTGATGTCATGACCAAGAAAACCATCTATCAAATTGGATTGTCTCATCTTAGTCCTACTCCCATTATGCTTCAATTGGTAGAAATATCTAAAATCAAGCCAGAAGGAGTGTTGGATGATGTGATCATTTCATTATATTCTTGGGAATATCCCACGGATTTCATTGTGTTTCATCCAAATAATCTGGTGGGATGGCATCCCTTGATCTTGGGACGACCATGGCTTGCTACAACCGATGCCTATATTAGATGTCATTCTGGTGACATGTATATTTCCCATGGAGATTATAGGAAAAAGGTCACATTGTATCCACCCACTAGATCCATTCAGAACCACTGAGACACTTTGTGGTTAGATTACAGGAGTGATAAGGAGACTCCATTTGTTTCCATGATTCATTGTTATTCTGAGTCCTCGCAGGAAGGTGAGTTTCAAGACTTCCTGTACAATCTAGACACTATGCCAAATTTTGAGCCATTGAGCCAAATTTTTAGTTTAGATTTTTAGGAGAGTCACAACACTCATCCTTCCTCACCACTATCTCTGAACACACCTCTGAGTTCTCTTGAGCCTGATACCACTCTTGTTGAGATTAGTCTACGAAAATCCTTACATACCAGTTCAGATCTGGACTCATCACATCAAGAGCAGCTTGTGAACTTGTTACAGAACCATCTTGATGCCTTTTCATGGGGTTATGAAGATATGAATGGCATCCATCTTGAAACCTGCACAAATCATATCTATATTCAGGATGGAGCCCTACCTGTCCGACAACCCCAAAGGCATATGAATCCAGCTCTAAGATATGTTGTAAAGGAAGAATTACAGAAACTCTTAGATGATGATTTTATCTATCCCATTTCTAGTAGCTAGTGGGTCTCTCCATTGGTGTTAGCCCCAAATAAATATGGGAGATGGCACATTTGCATTGAATACATATAATTAAACAAATCCACTCACAAATATTACATCCCCCTTCCTTTCATCGATCAGGTACTTGATACCCTTACAGCTAAGAAGTACTTCTCTTTTCTAGACGACTTTAGTGGTTATAACCAAATACAGATTGCACCCGAGGATCAGTACAAAACCACTTTTACATCTCCATGGGGTACATTCACTTACCAAGTGCTTCCCTTTGGGCTATGTAATGCCCCATCTACCTTTCAAAGGGCAACCTTAGCTATTTTTCCTGACCTTGAGTGTGTAGAAATTTATATGGATGAATTTTCTGTATGTTGTGATTCATTTCATGAGGCCCTCAAAAATATAGAAAGAGTGCTTCTTCATTTCCAAGAAGCCCATCTTGCCTTGAGTGATAAGAAATGCAGATTAATGTGCAAGGCAGGTGTGGTGCTTGGCCATCTTGTTTCTGACAAAGGTATCCAGGTTGACCCCACTAAGATAGAGATTATTTGGAGTCTTCCTGCACTCCAAAACTCAAAGGGAAGTGAGAGGCTTTCTACGACATATGGGCTACTATAGGAGATTCATTGAGAGCTTTTACAGGATAGCTACCCCCCTTCTCTGAATTTTAGCCATGGATAGTGAGTTTTTCTGGTCCACATCTTACCAACAATCCTTTGAGACATTGAAGGAAAAATTAGTACATGCACCAGTTTTGAGAGGACCAAAATGGTCCTTGCCATTTCATATTTCCTCTAATGCCTCAGATACTGCTATTGGCAAAGCTTTAGGACAAGAGGAAGACAAACAATCCTATGCCATCTATTTTATTAGCAAAAACTTGTCACCTGCCGAATTGAATTACAAAGTTACTAAGAAAGGGTTTTTAGTTGTATTTTTACAATTAATAAATTCAGGCACTACATTACACGATATGAAGTATTTGTGCATACTGATAATTATACAATAAGATATATGATGAATAAACTATTAACTAGTAGTAGAGTGACTAGGTGGTTATTATTATTACAGGAATTCAATATTACTATTGTTGATAGACTAGGGAAATTCAATATAGTAGCAGACTATCTTTCGAGACTAAATAATCCTGGTGAAGTAATTACTCTTGATGATGGTTTTCCTAAAAAACATCTTTTTGTTGTGTCAATATATTCCCCATGGTTCACTAACATAGCTAACTATTTATTCATTGGAAAAACACCACCTCACTTATCCACCCAAGAAAAACGGAATATTATTCAGAAAAGCGTTGCATATTCCTGGGTTCAAGGAGACCTCTTTTACACTAGACCAGATCTCATTATCCGTATATGTGTAAGAGAGGAAGAAGTGTTTGATATTCTAAAATCTTCCAATGATGAACCTTGTGGAGGTCACTTCCTTGATAAGTAGATTGCATATAAAATACTACGCGCTGGCTATTTTTGGCCATCCTTGCTCAAGGATGCCAAACAATATCTCAAGCGGTGTGATAGCTCTTAGTGAGTAGGCTAGCCTAATCAAACCAATGAAATGCCTTTATGTCCTCAATTTATGATTGAGTCTTTTGAAAAATGGGCTATTGATTTCGTAGGACCAATAAATCCAACATCATTAAATAAAAAGCATATTTTTTTTTCTACATATTTTATTACAAAATGGGTAGAAGCTAAATCTGTTTCTTTTTCCACAGAAAAAATTGTTGATTTTATTTTTACTAAAATATTTACTAGATTTGTTATGCTTAGAGAAATTGTTTCTGAAAATGGTTTGCAGTTTATTTCTAATCTGGTACAGGGTGTGATGGAGCAGTACAAGATCTGGCACAGGAAATCTACAGCATATCACCCCCAAGAAAATGGTCAGGTGGAGTCCAAAAATAAGGTCATCAAGTCCATCCTCACAAAGATAGTCAATATGTATTGAAAGGATTGGGCTAACAGATTGTCGGAAGCCTTGTGGGCATACCGAACCAATTGGAGGAACAACACAGGACACATATCATATGAGTTGATATACGGAAAACAAGTCTTGTTGCCGATCGAATTCCATATTCAGACCTTCAGGATTGCAGTCCAATTGGGACTTGATTTGTCTGAAGCACAACAACAACATATCCTACAGTTGAACGAGCTAGATGAATTCCGAAGGGACGTTGTTCAGCAGAAAATATTAATCCAACAACAGTGCAAGAGGTGGCATGACAAGTCCATTTAGAATAAGTAGTTCCAACCAAGTGATTGGGTGCTCCTTTATGATTCTAGATTCAAACATTTCAAAGGGAAATTACATACACGCTGGATGGGGCCTTACGAGGTGGTTAGAGTATTCGAGAATTGAGCGGTAGAGATCAAAACTATTGATGGATGGAATTCAATATTCTTGGTAAATGGACATATATTAAAGGTATATTTTCAACCCCTTGCCAAGAAATATTTTACACAGCAAGTCCAATAGCAATTTGGGAAGGAAATGGTAGGTCGTAACACCAACCTGTTGAAGACATTATATTTTTTTCCTAAAAAATAATAAATAAAAATGAAATGAAAAAAATAATAAAAGAAAAAAAATATTTTTCCCATAATTATGAAAATCATTTGACTGACATGATTGCAGAAGGATCAACCTGAAAACCAACTTGTTGGCAGGTAGATCAAAATTTCAATAAAAAGGGAATGTTTCTTGATCTTTAGATATTGTGGCCATCACCAATAAGAAGCAAGTTCGATAAACCAAGCCATTACTCAAGTTTGGGATAACTAGCATGGAGATTTTTACTCAAGTAACACTTAATTCCTGCTGCATTTACTTTTCTGGCACCAGTGCAGGCAAATTTTATAGGTAAATTTTGCCTTTCTTCTATTTCCTGTTTTGTAATTTTCCACTATTTTCATTTCTCAATCCCATAATGATTACCTTCCTTTTTTCTTCTAAGATCTATCCCATCCGATTTCGTGAAATCCCTCTTTCTCCCTGAAATTTTTTTCCCAATCTGATTTTTTTTATCCTCTCAGTGGTATTATTCTTGGAATCCCTATCATAATGTTCCTTCCCATTCTGAAAAAAAATTGCCTTTCCCACTTCTTTTCTCCCTCATGGATACATTGCATGATCTGATGGAGTTAGATCGAAAAGGCATGCTCCTGAAACACCAAAGAAATGGCAAATAAAAACCTTTTGTACATTCAAGAAAAAAAAGTTCAGCCCAGCCAAAGAATTGAGTTCTATCAGAATTTTTTGTGTTCCTCCTTTCTTCAACGTCCTTAGTACGAGTATGCGCATAATCGGTGTAAGCATATTAGTGTAGGCACATTGCAGTGCAAGCAGGATCGATGCAAGCATGCGCCTGACTGTAAATACATAGTGCAAGAAACTGCTTAACACAGTACAAGATCACGTGCTTAATTTGAAATGATTATTGAAAATTATTTTTCCTGCAGCTATAAGATTACGATGATAGATCATAGAATATATTATTTCCATTTTTATTATTACTTTGTGTTATCATTAATTAGTTAGGAAGAAATTATTAAAGTGTAAGATGTTTGTGTTCAGAAATCTAATCTTTTTAATGAATTCCAAAGTACATCTTAACTGGATCATGGAGATAATGTCGAATAGTACAGACTGTCCGCAACCCTGTGATTACGCCTTCCAAAAATACTTTCAATTACTTATTCATCAGAACCATTACCTCATAACCTGGTCATATGACTATTACATTGCCGCTGTAAAAGCCTCTTCTTCCTCCAATTATTCTCGCTCGCCTATGGGATAATGGTACGTGTTAGGGTCCATTTCAAAGGGGCATTTGTAATGATTGACAGTGATTGGACAGATGGAATTAATTGGTCTTTGGACAACCAAGTCTCCACCATAAAATTATCAATAGATATTTGTCTCTTTACCATGTGAAATCATTCTAAGACTATGATAGGGAATTGAGAATTTGAGTAGGATGGAACCCATGAGAAGCGAACCAGCATCCTTGAAGGAAATTGAACAAACTGCGAAGTACAGGAACAATCTTGCACTATTGCAAGAATCGTGATTCCTCCCATTCTTGTAGAAGTTCGATGGATATGATATCTTCGTAGCCCTACAGTTTGTGAAAATGTTCGGGGATGGCCGAGTTAAGGTCGGCTCCCTGGAGTTCAAATTTATGGTGGAGTCCATAGCACAAGCCATAGCATTGTCCAACACAGGGGAACAATGGTTTAAGAAGGAAAGGATTAAAAAGAAGCAGTGGCGTCAGTTCGTGGTTGATAGAAAAATGAAGGTCGATTGGAAGAAGGGGATTCCACATAGCGCCCTGCTTGGTAAGTGGCGAGACCTTCTCTACATTTTATAGAATTTCCTTACCTGTGAAGGATGATATTCCCTTAAATTTGTGTATCACTTTCAATTGTTGCTACATTTTGAGTCTGAGAAGCACATCAATTTCCTGTATTATCTGTTCCATAGTTTGGAGAAGATGGAAAAAGGAGTACAGAACAGGAATGCAAGCCAGGCTCGAATTAGTTGCACATATCCAGGGATCAAATTGAAGTGGAGGATTGTCAAATATTATGTTGAAGATACGGTCCATGGCCAGGGTTTTGTTCGCATCTTGATATAGTCGAATGGCTTAATTTTGTAAAGTCGTTTGGTAAGCAGTTCGGCTGAGAAGCCTGATTTGGAAAATGGCTGTGTAGATTTTTTATGGCCATGAGTCGAGGACTGTATACAACATAATCCGTAGGTAGGAATAGGTTAGAGATAGTAGTTGATAGCAATTCTGGTGATAAGCTTGTAATTTCGTTGTCACCCAAGTTCTGGGCTGGACTCGGATTTATTATGTTATTCACTGAATTGAATTAATAGAAGGAGGCTGCACCATGTTTCATTCATCCTACATTTAAATTTCTATGTCATGTGTTGATTTATCTGTTGAAGAGTCTCGTTTCTTAACAAGTAAACGAGCTGGTTGTCTAAGGCCCAACCAACCCAACTTGTTACCCCTTTCAATTTCGTTGCCTAAAAGGTGTGTTAAATTATTTAATTGCAGAAGTGTGGCTTTTCTTAAGTTCTTTTTCTTGCACATGAATTTAAGCTTCGGTTAAGGTGTAAATGGATCCATTTGTGTGAAAGTTAATTTCATTTCATTTTTTTATGTAATTTCTTTTTCAAGATTTCTTTCTCTTGGATCGAGCAGAAATTCTGATCTTGCACCAATGCACGTTGGTTTTTGTACTACGTTTTTACATAGTTCATTTTACAGTAAGCATTTCATTTTTTCCTTTACGTAATTTAATTTATTTCTTCAAATAGTTTTGAGATCAAAAGGAATTGTCTCCAATATAGAAATTTAAATTCCTAAAACGATTAAATATGACTTCATAAAATGCATGAAAACGTTGTTGCATAGTCATGATTTATTTCTGCACTTTACAATTTCTAGGAAAAGGATTGAAAGTTATTTAAATTATCATAGTGAACTTTACTTTCTAAAGTAGGATCTAATTTAATGCGAAGTACCTTTGACAGAAGATTGATTTGCTTTAAATTTTCAAAGCCTGTTCTTATTTCAGTTGTTTATTTACATTTTTCAAGGTTCAGTTAATTAAAATCATTTCCTTTTGTGTGCAAGTAATTTCCGAAGTTTGCTCATATTTGCAATTATTTTATAGTTAACATGCTTCTTTATTTTCTCGAAATCGATAACTTGGTGTAGGAATCTCTGTTCAGGTACAAGAACCGATGTCTTGTTACATGAACAGAGCACTCTAAGACTTCAGGCTTTGAGCCCCTACACGAAGACATAAGTCTTCAGTAAAAGTAAAAAGTATACTTTTCGCACAGAGTTCTGTGCCTACACTAGTGCAAGCAGATTGCCGTATTGGAGGAACAACCCATGTGAGAACGAAAATCATTAGAAGGTGAGCTGTCTTAAGGGCCCATTTGTTGAAATTTCCAAGTACCTCTACTGGAGATAAACATAGGCTTTCATTTAGCAGTTAAGATTAATCAAAAGTAGTGTGAATGTTCCTTTATTTAATTCTTTGGCAGATGCATTCTTTTATATTCCAACACTAGAAATTATTTGGTGTTAATTTCCTTTGATACTTTTTATTTGATTATGAAAGATTTTGATTAAGAAGTAGGAATACAAAATAGGAAAAGTTCTTTAATATTCCCAAATGGGAAAAGCGGGAATATATAACAAATTATTGGAAATAGCAGTGTAAACATCACATCAAAGCATGAGACCAATATGGAGCCTTTCCATTAATCATAACAGTAGCAAAGAGTACAAAATAATGGGCAACAAATCACACAACATGAAAGAATAGGCCTCTAATAAAGAAATCCCTCAAGAATGAGATGTTGCTACTATATCAAAATGTCAGAGACACTGCTACAACATGGTCATAAGAGCACTGCTACATCAAATGGATACACAAAAGACAAAATGGCTGATATATGCCTCAAGGATAATTTAAAATGAAGATCAAGGCTCTATAACAACCTTCCAAGATAACCCCAAAGGGTTTCTAGGAAATACACCCAATAATACAATATGAGTTGTAGCCCTAGGGCTGAAAGTGTGCTGCAAAAAAGTAACTAAAGAGTTATGGCTGAAGCTTATATGAAAATAAGTATGATCTCCTTCGATGGATCCTCCGAATGAAAGTTTGGCCCCTCCACTAAAGAAATCACTCCCCAAATCACCCACTGCAACTACCCTTGCAACTCCTCCCTAGAATAATGCAGATCCAGATTGATACTATGATGTAGGGGATAAAAACACTATGGCCTTGTGCCAAATATGTCAATGATTCTCAAGGTCCTTCCTTACTAGCCTCCCAAGTGAAAGAAACCTTCCTTCAATGAGATATAGCTCAGAAATCGCCCAAATCAACCCTCCACCACTTCTTCCCTGCAACACAAAACAACCTCAATAGGAACTGTGTTGTACCATAAGACTAAAGCTTTGGCCTTGTCATCACTATTAAAATTTTCTAAACTTGGTCAGTTTATACTTACTCCTAAGTCATGGTATTAGATAGGGTTTGAGTCATTTTTATGTTTTATAGGGTCTAAGCCATAGGTTACAAGTCTCATTTCATCACCAAATAAAGTTCATAAACCATGCTTTACTCTTTAGAAGTCTCATACCACGTTTTGAAAACCATATTTTAAGTTTTTTTTTAATAAGCCACGAAACCACATTTTCGTAGCGCACTCAGTGTAAAAAACTGCTTCTACACTACGAAAACGCTAGTATTTTCATAGCGCAAAGTCCTAAAATCACATTACCAGTGCTACAAAATCAGGGATTCGAAATTTTTCGGTTTAGCTATGACATCTTTCAATTTTGGGTTAAATTTTCATGATTAGGTGTCAGTCCACAAATTCTCCCTCATGCATGCAACCATCCAAAGCAATTATGAAATCATTATGATATTTTTTAAGGGTCATCTATCAATTGTCCTTTTCAAATTTGAAAAAGGTTTGGTTATCATTGATTTTGTCTCATGCAAAGAAAAGACTACATGCATATCTATTGTTTGAAAGAAGAGTTCATGATAAGAAACTAGAGCTTTCCTAAAGTTTTCAAGCGAGGCAGAATTTCAATCAAGTGAGGCTGAACCCAATTGATGTTATGTCAGTAGTTTCAATACTCGCTAATCAAGTGAGTTTGAAAATAATTGCTGACTGAAGTAGGATTTCTAATCAAGCGAGGCTGAACCAAATTTTCAAGCGAGCCAGTTCATCCAACAAGGAGGTATATTACAGGTTTTCTGAAGACATAGGGTTTTCAGGAGGAAGATGACAGAAGAAAATAGAAATCATAGGTTTGGTCACTATCTAAGAATAGAACCTGAAGGTTTAGAAGCTCTCACAAGAGATAAATATGTTTAAGAATCCTTCAAGAAGGTAGGGTGTTGGAGGTTTTGCGAAAAGCTTCAAGGAGGGCATAATCAAGTTACCAAAGAGTTTTCTATGAACTTCACAGGATTAAACACAAAGGTTGGTTTTCTCAATTTACCAATTTCTACTGAAGTTATATCAGAAGTCATAGAAATTCCAAGGGGGGAAGATAGATGGTTCAAGAATTTTAGGTTTGAAATGCAACCCTACAAAATCTTTTTGAAACTAGAGTTTTTGGACATTGATTTAAACAAATTTGTGCCAAGAAGCTATGTCAAGGAAGCATTTTCCAATCTTCTCTACAACATCCAAAGGTACTTCACCTGTGAAGGGATATATCACAAGGTGTACACTTATAATTTTAAACTCTTATTTCATTTCACATGAATAATCTCTCTAGACTTACCTTTCTTTCTATTTCGAAGTTTCGCCAAGATGGCAGACAAAGTACAGATAAAAACTGAGGCATGTGAAACCTCGTTATTTCATCATGGTCTAGTCAAGTTAATAGTTTTGCATGAGCTTCAGAAAGTGAATAGATAATGGTTTGCATTTCTCTTTTTGAGTGGAATAGGAGTTGAAGGAACAAGTGCTAGCCCTCAAGTCAAAGAAACATCTTCATCAAAGACTACTGAACCTGCAGAAACAAAATCAAGAAGGTTTGTCAAGCTTAAGCCCAGGAAATAGGTTAAGGAACCAATTATATACACATCACTAAATATCCAAAGCACTCCTCAATCTGCATAGAAGAAGAGAACTCATGTTAAAGAGACAATTCTGGAACAATCAACTAGTAAAATAGCTCAGAAGAAG
This sequence comes from Pinus albicaulis, assembly GCA_034641835.2. Classification (NCBI taxonomy): domain Eukaryota; kingdom Viridiplantae; phylum Streptophyta; class Pinopsida; order Pinales; family Pinaceae; genus Pinus; species Pinus albicaulis. The sequence continues at coordinate 1,348,035,577 of CM076570.1, read as the reverse complement.
TTGACTAGGATTCAAAGGTCAAAGGATAAGGGTAAGGTTGTGGTCACAAATGAAAACTTGGAATTAAGAGGTGACTTGAATGATATATTACAATCTATTGACATTGAAGAGTCTCCCCTGATTAAAGAAGATTTCATCAAACTGGATATAGGTGGAAAATCAAAGAAATTGAGAACATCCAAAAAAAAAATATTTTGAGGATGAAGTGTCAGAGAGTGTCTTTAACCTAGAAAAACCTTGACTAGGCAGTCTAAGAAATTGTAGCAGCCAGACATGGATATAGTCCAAACAGGAGGTGAGGATGCAAATGTTTTTGAAGAACCCATAAATATATCATCTCCAATGCTTGAAGAAGATAGAAACATAGTTTTTAATACTCAAAGAGAAAAGAGTAGTTATGAGGAGGTTAAAGACAAACTCGGACTTGCAAACATTGAAATTGATAAATTGAAGAAGAAAGTGAGCATGCATGTTGTAGAAGTTCAAACTTTGAGAGGATGAAAGGTCTGTGGGAGCTAGAAAAGGTTTCAAACATTTAGTCAATCAGCAGTCAGGATCAATTCTTCATATGGACTGTCCCTGCAATCAAGGAAGAAAGTTCATAAGGATGGTTAATACCAAACTAAGAGCTAATAATAGAATTCTTAAAAGGCAGGTTGAATATCTTGAGATACAACTAGCAAATCCTGAAAATCAACCATAGCCAAAATGAGTGTAAACAGTAAGTGACATCTCCTAATACATTTTTGGGGTTATGTGGAAATATTTCATTTTTGAAAGCAGTTCAGAGTTGAATTTTGTTGATTATGAGAGATTTTATATAACTGGAAGGATGGAAGTAAAGATTTGAAACTTAATGTTTTGGAAAAAGATGTGAAAATATAGACACAGCAGTTTCGTAGCGCGCTACGAATCTGTTGTAGGTGTCATACACAACAGTTTCGTAGCGCGCTATGAAACTACTGTAGGATGCAGTGTAAACAATTTTACAAGGTTTCAAAGGGCGAAAGGGCATTTTTTAAAAACCTTAATGCTGCTAAAGAATGTATAAATATCACAAATGAAGATCCAATGGCAAAACAAAAAAAAATGAAGATTCCAAGTGAGGTTTTCAAAGGTAAAATTCTGCACTACGAAAACAATAGATAGTTTCGTAGCACAACAATGTTGACCGTTTTTGGCACTTCTTCAAAAAGTTTGGTTTGGGCACAGATGGAAGGGTGAAGTCACGTGCGTTTAATAAGATTTTGCCACAAATTTTGAGCACAAGTTGGCTAGCAGATGGTTTGAAGAAACATAAATGAAGCACTATAGCTATTTTGCAGGGAGCATGTTCCTATCTTTCAGGGCAGATAAGAGGCAAATAAATACAGTGTAATAGCAAGGATATGGACATCATCAAGGTCAAAGTTTTGGTGGAGAAGTTGTCAGATAGAAGATTTAATGTTTAGATAAAGTTGTTAATATATAATAAATAATTTTAATCCTAGTTGCATTAGGACTCTAGAATAGACAGATTAACTGTCAGATGTAATTAAAAGTTTGTTTTAGCAATTGATAGGTGTCAAGCTAGAAAATTCAAATTTTTCTCAAATGTTTGGGGAGAATCCAAGAATGTAATATGACTCTATAAGAGACAAGAAGTCAAATTGCATAGGGTTGGAAATTTTCATTAATAAGCAAACCGTTTTGTTGTAGAAAATATTGTGTTTTTATTATTAATACAGAGATATTGGTTTCATCACTCAGGATTCAGAAAGTGTTATTGATGTTTTATATTCTCATGGTTTTCCTTTTTCAATTACATGCAGTTGCATGAATGTATGTTACTTAAAATTCACCGAAGGTGCTCTAACTTCCTTCATATGTTCATGAACTGTGTTTATTTTTTGTCCTACTGTCCTGTTGATGTATCTAAACCCCGAAATGCCCTGAATTCCATATGAAGTTGATATTCATGTTTTGTGAAAACACATTTGACTCCATAAGCCCAATAGATGTTTTTTGATTAGTAGTAAAACCAATTATCCATTTTTATCCATTTTACTCAAAGATTTAGCCATCTAATCCTTACTTGAAAATCATAAACCTATTAAGAGATCCCTCTCAGGTTGAGGAGGCTAAGCCTCAACTAAAATTCTGGTTTGAAATAGTTACACTAAGGTAGCCTGAAAAATAGCCTATCAGGACCTATTTTGGTGATAACAGGCCTGATGCCTGATGTGGAAATATAGTGAAAATACTCTTCTTGAGTGGGCACTATAAATCCCCCAAGGATAGATGTGGGATTCCTGCTCGGGAAAACCCTATGATAAACAACGTTGCAATCTTAGCTAAATAGCTGAAGAGAGCAACAAGTCTAAAGAGACCATAAATCTCAAATATCAAAACATAACATGATCATCTATGGCTTCCATAATCTTCCTGATATAAGTGGTGAGCTTCCTCACCCTTGGCCCATGTCATTAAAGCCACTATCTCCATGAATGAGATCTCCCTCCAAAACTTTGTTGTCCCTCAATAAATTTCCACTCCTCCATAATAACGTTGTTGATTTGGTCAAATTTGACCCAATCTATGTGTTCCAGCCCCTTTTCACACATAAGGGTGTTTTATCAATCCACGAAAGTGATCTCCTTTCACATTAGCAATGATTTTATTCCTACTAAAGAGATTTATAGGTCTTCATACCCTCTTATTCAGCAAATTAAGAAGAAAAATAGAAAATTAGTATTCCAACTAGCTCATGGCTAATTGGGAATATTACAGTCCTCCCCTCCCAAATGTTTCTTGTCCTCAAGCAACTGAAAAGGTGAGTGTTGTAACTCTTTTCCTCCTCCATTGGTGACAGCTCCATGTGATAATATCTCCTCATAAGCCAAGTGTCTCCCAATCAATCCCTCCGTGAAATGCTCCTCCCAAGTTCTCATGAGATATAAATGACTCATCTCACAAGGAAGCAAAAGACCCAATGAAGCAATCATGGTTTGCCTAATGTTCTCCCTAAAACATGTAGCATAAGAAACATGGAGAAACTCTCTCCCAAAGGGCACATCCAATCCTTCCATCCTCCCTCCAATCATTCCCATAAAAATAATAAGAACAACATCAATATATGGGATCAAAACTAGTGATATAAAAACATCCATATGCAAAAAAGGAGGTGGATCATAGTCCCACATGTGGAACCAACGCAGTATATCTCTTGACTACCTCAGATAATGATATGGTAAGTGGTTTCCCCACCACTTACTTGCTTCCATAGTCTTCTCACATGCTAAGAGAAGGTGAGAAATGTTGGGTGTCTTTGGAGCACACCCTGAATGATAAATCATCTCCCTATATCCTCCTAGGGAGTGGCCATGCTCAACAATGTTTATGGCCCCAAGTTGACCATGAAGTTTATAAGGTAGAATTATCTCACTTGGAGCAATGGCCTGCACATGTATGGTTAAGGAATACACATGCTCATTATATAAATCATTATGCATAAAGACATGATCCTTACCATATGTTTCAATCATACTAATGGAGTGGTCCATAGATAGATCCCCTCTCATTCCAAAAGAGGAAAGTGGTGGCTATGATAACTCCATCAAAGAGTTATGTATCTCCTCCATCTCCACATGATCCATGCATCTCCTCAAATGCTAATATATCTCCTCTTCAAATCCTTCGCAAATATATCCCTCCATGATGTTATGGTATGCTCTCATGGAACAACTATGGCTGAAGAGAAAATATTCATGTGTTGCAAGTAGTAAATTCTCCTTGAGCTTGGATGCTTTAGATAATAATATCCTACCATGATAGCAGATGACCTCATCTCTGACGAAATATCCCTCCTCTAGTAGTTGGTCATCAAGTATCATACAAGTAGAAAGATCCTTGGAATAATCCACCAACAACTGGGATTTCCAATATGGATCTATCCTCCAAAGTGACAGCGTTGATGATCTATCATGGAAAGCATCTGTCATAAGGATGCTCCCTTCTTTGACATCTCCTATGCCAAATTCATATACTGGAAGACTGCTATCCTCCCTCTGCTTCTCCTTTCTCAGCGCAAGACCTGAGATGAGAGTGGGTAATGATGATATTGGGAGAATTTCTCCCTCCTCCTTTACTCTACCCAAGACTCTTAGCATTCTACCATGACCTCCCAATGCTCCCACTCCTCCTGGATCTATGAGTGGTGCAGCATGATGTGAGACACTCCTCACCAACTCCTGATCAGGTGGCCTCCCAGGTGGTTTGCAACAAAATAGTAATGTCTCATGGGCTAAAGTCATGTGAATAATAGATGGGAATGTTAGGTCATAGCTTCCAATGCGCAAATCCATCTCTTTTTTCTGTGTGGAAGTTGTTTTTGATGGATATGTGTGCATGCCTCTAATCATATAATTTTTTCCACTTTTTCTATCCACCCATTCCATATGCAAAGTCTCGCAATATGTGGTGACCTTCCCCAAAGTAATCAACAACTACACACCCAATATCACATTGGTGTCAGGTATGTCAACCACAAGTAAATGATCAGTCAATGTATATGCCCCCATGGTGACAGATAAATATGGAACATAATGCATGCACTGCATAGTTCTAGCTCTTTGGACCAAAACAGAAAATCCCTCAAAATAATTAGTGGGTATTTCCCTCCTCTACACTAGTTGGGCATAAATGAAGTTGTGGGTAGCCCCACTATCAATCAAAACTGAAACCCTCTGATCTAAGATGGAAACTTGAACCCTCAAGGTCAAGTACTTGGGTACTCCTCTCAATCAGGAAAAAACCACTCCAATGGGAGAAAATTCTCCATTCCCACCTCCTGGTGGTGGTGGATCATCTCCTACTATTTCAATGTTGTGACCTCATTCTGGTTCTTCTTCTTCATCCTCCTCATCATCTGAAAATACCTTTATATAGTGTTCCTTTCCTGTTGCACATATATTTCCGGGTGCCCATGATTCTTGGCATGTGAAGCAAAGATTCCTTCTCCTCAAATCTCTTCGGACATCATCACTAAGAGGTACTTTGTTTTGGCTCTCCTTTGAAAAAGGAGCCTTCTCATATTTTCCCTTTGATGGAAAAGTGGGCTTTTGCTGAAATGTAGCCTTTTCTTTTGGCAAGGCATCTTGTAGATCTATAGCCCTTTCAATGGAATCTTGAAGAGTTTGGTATATTTAACCAACCCATGAAGAGGTTCTGCTAGCCCATCAATAAACATATAGACCCTCCTTGCTATAGATAAATCAAGAACCATAATAGAAAGTTTTAGAAATTCAGAAATGTAAGTTTCTGGATTACCTGATTGTTTGAGCTTTGCTAGCCCCATGAAATATACCTATGGATCTCTTCGATCAAACCTCTCCACCAGCCTCCTTGTGAAATCATAATATGCAGTCACATTGGCATGACCCAATGTAGAAATACCATGAAACCACCAATCATGTGCTTCACCCTCAAGGTGCAGTGCTGCTATCTTGATGGCCTCCATCTCCGGTACTTGGTTCAGCTAGAAGTAGATGTCTGGCTTCTCTACCCATTATTTGGCAGTGCATTTAGATGACCCATAAAAGTTGGGTAAGAAAAAACGGCCCATAGTCCGGTGTAGATCATGATTCTGTATGAATCCTCCAACTCTGTTGTGATGTCGGGGTCTCCTATTGTCCTTGATCTGAAAAAATTCTTGAAAACTCAAATGATCCTTGAATCTATGAGATTGAGACTCATACTCCATGAAATATTCTTCAAGAGTTTCTTGTTCTTAAAACCCCCCATTTCACACTGCTAAGAATGTAGGCATTGTAGAGCATTGGGAAATGTGTTGCGTCATTGGTTGATCACTCTAGTGATGAGAAATGTCAGAGCCTTCACCATGTACAAACACTTTAGGGGATTCCTTGTGTCTATCCATCCTCGTCTCATTTATTTCTCTTGCAATTTCTTTCATAGTTCGAAGAAGAACCTTAGGAAACTCCTTGTCATCCTCTTCTCCTAATAAAGGGGTTTTACCCTTGTCTTCTTTATCATCTGTATAGTCATAATTTTGGGTTCTTCTTCTGAATCCTACGATATGTGACCCTGAACCATTGTTAGGTCCCTATAATACTAGTTTATACCCTTATTGTTGTTAGTGTATCCCCCTTATTGTTATTATTGTACCCATGTATCCCCCATATTGTTATTATTGTGCCCTTACATTATTATTGTTAGGTCGGCTAGGATTATATTGTGACCCCATGGACTCCTATATATAGAAAGGAGGTTTTTTCATTTGTATCATCCAGGAATTGTTCATTTATGTATTGTAAAGGAGGTTTCCCCCTCGAAGTGGTTGATTTTTAATGCTTTGATCTCTCTTTTCTTATATTTTTGTGTTGGTTTCATAACATTTGGAATCAGAGCTTTGGATTCTAGGGTTCTGCTGCTTCAAACAGGTCATCGTGTAATTTGTGCTATAACTTTTTTTTTTCTGTGAGGGTTAAGACACTAAAAAAAAACCATTTCGATGAAATCTAGAGGAATTTCGTGAAAAAAATTCAGATCTTGGTTCACAATATTGTTAGAGATATGATCTATGGATTTTAGGGTTTTTGCAGGCTCCCAAATTTCATCTAAAAGAGGTGACTGTGGGAAAATCGTCATAACTCTCTCTATTTGAGAGTCGGATTGGAATTCTGTAAAAAATGGCCGAAATGAAATGGAATATAGTTTTTTATTTATCAATTTCAGAGCGAAGGAGGAAACAATGACACATGGCATGTCGTACAAGTTTTCTCTACTGAACCAGTCCATAATTAGGTCATTGTGGGAGATTGGGCATAACTTTGTCTTGAAGAATCCAAAGAAGGTTAGACCTATGGCATTGGAAAGAAGATTCACAGGGATACTAAAATACCAAAGTTCAGATATTGAAGATCTGAAATCACAGAGATAATTCAGGTTTAATAGCGACCTCCTAAAAAGAAAGGAAAGGGTGTGTATTTGTTTTTCAAAATTGCATAACGTTTGCTTGAAAAATCAGTTTGAAGTTATTCCAAGGGAATATTGAAGCATTATTATCAGTATTGGGGTCTATAATGAATCCCAAAAATAATTCCGCACCCATTAAGCCCCCATAAAGCTCTAATATGACACATGAAGAGGAAGAATTGCAGTATGAGATATCAAAATTATGGTACCAAGTGCAACAAATTTAAATCTTACAAAGAGAAATAAAAGATGACATAGATGGTTAAATGAATAAATGGAGGCTAAGTTTGACGTTTTGGAGGATCAAATGAAAGCTAATATGGATGATAAAATAGTGGAAGATCACATCGAGCATTAACAACAAGTTCTCCAAATCTCAAAGGATAACCTAACTTTGGTGCAGAATCAAATGAAACAACAAGAAGATCAACATCGCAACGAAAGAAGTTCTGAAGCAGTCACATAAATAAGAACTCAACAAATACCAAATCAATTAATTTCAGAGTATCTCAGCAAGTGGAAGAACTTACCCGTTGAATATTTCAAATGGGAGGATGAGAATTTTATACAGAAGCATCCAAAAATAATGAAGTGTTGAGGGAAACACTTGTTTGAAGGAGAGGAGCATTTTATATCCCCATAATACTAGTGTATCCCCTTATTATTGTTAATGTATCTCACTTATTGTTATTTTTGTACCTCTGTAGCCCCCATATTGTTATTATTGTGTCCTTACATTATTATTGTTAGGTTAGCTAGGATTATATCGTGACCCCATGGACTCCTATATATAGAAAGGAGGTTTTGTCATTTGTATCATCTAATAATTGTTCATTTATGTAATGTAAATGAGGTTTCCCCCTCGAAGTGGCTGATTTATAAGGCATTGATCTCTCTTTTCTTCTATTTTTGGAGCTAGTTTCATAACAACCTTAGTTTGTGGCATCTCATCCTTCCCTTGTAATATTTTAGCTTTAATAAGTTCTTCAACAACTTCATACTTCTGCACAATTAGGCTCACTTCAATAGTCTTTGTAATCTCATTCTTTCTAGTTATGGGTTCAGTCCCTTTTGGTTCTTCTTCAACAACTTCAAAAGTTAGCAAAGTCTCACTATCTCTATCATTGGCGGTGTTTCCAATTCCAATATTCCCATCTAAAGGTTTGGTTTCCTTTTATTCTTCAACAACTTCAAATTTCTATAGAGTTAATCCATTCATATCACTTCTACCAGAAGATATTTTTGAATGAGTGCTTGTGATTTCATTGACAACCTTGGATTGTTTGAAATTTCTTGTTTGAGGCTAAAAAGTCTATGATGATAAAGTTTTTTTCGGAAGATGCCTTTTTTAATGACCTCCTGGAATTTATCTTTCTTTCCATGTCCTTATATGCAGTTTTCTTCATGTATGCACATAACCATTGCTCTTTTTTTGGTCTAAACTAAAGCCAGATGTTCTACAGACTTGATTTGGATCACTTTCAAATTTTGCACCAGAATAGCTCTTTCTCCACCCTAACTTGGGGGATTTTGGGTGAGTAAGAGGTACCTTCTTCAACTCAACCTTTAGTGGAGCTTCTTCATGATATAATGATGCCATGGGAGATGCTTTAAATTTCAAAATTTTCCTAATCATCTTTATTTTAACTTATTGCAACTCCTTTTCTTTAACTTGCAATTGGTTTTTCTCTACTTCCTTTGCATTCAATTTTTCCTCTAATTTTGTGAAAAACATGTTGCACTTCTCAACTCTCTCATTACATCTAAATCTAAAAACAACTCTAGACAAAGAACTGCCAAACTTTCCCTTAGAAACTCTGATTGCATTTTCACTTGCAGTTGAGGAAAAAGTGGAATGAGCATCTTCCTCTAGGTTGGAATGAGCATCTTCCTCTAGCTTTGTATTCACTTGCTTGGGAGGATTCACATTTTGGTCATGCAGATACATATTTTAAGAGAGAAAATGATTGCAAACAACTTGTATCTCCAGTTTCACTGACATCTTGTCTGTTTTAGAAACTGAAGAAGCAATAGTCTAATTCTCCTCTAAGTAAGTGATCACTGACCTACCCAATATGAAAAGCAGTAAGTGAAATTCCTAGGACGTTGTATGCTTTATTTGTTCTTTATGTTATGAATAGCATGAGGTTCAATATGTTGTATTTTATGAAGATAATTCAATGAAATAGAACAATGTATGTCTAGTTTCTGCTTGTTGGATGCTTTCTTGATGCCTTGATGCTTTCTTTATGCTTTACGTTCAATCTAACTACACAATTAGGGTTCCACGATGAGTGTTAGTATGAATCCTTCATCGAAGTGTACGAAAAAGGACCACTTTAGCTACGCATAACTAATAGCCCTAACAACAATAGTGGCTGCCAAATATCTTCAGATCTGCGGTTAGTAATAAAAATGCTGCAACAACCAGATCTATAAATGGAAAGACATTAAGCAGTAAAGTAAAGGGTTTGCTCCATGCATCCAACGGACAAGACAAGAACACAATTTTTTAAAAGAATTTTTATATTACAGGGCACCTGGGAGGAAAACAAGAAGGTGTATCCAGCTCTCCTCAATGGGATGGGTTCTTTGTAGTCCTCAGCACTTCAGATCTAAGCTTTCTCTCTCTAGTTGATGTAGAAAACCCAAGGCAAAAAGTAGAGCTCAAAGGGAGCAAAATGGCAGAAAATGGTGACCAAGTGTATAGATCCAGAGTGATCTAGTAGGCAACAAAAGGTGAGGAATGATGGGGAAGAACCCTCCTATTTATAACAAAATATTGGGTCATTCTAGATCTTGGTGCATGATTAAAATAATGTTAACCAAATCTAGATCTACCTTTATGGAATATTTTATTATTATTTGTTGGAGGGAAAGGGTGTTTGACTTGGGTCAAATCCTTTGATTAGTGAGAAATAAATAAATAAATGATTTATTTATCTTTTTAAGGAAGTGGTTGGGAGATAATCAAATAAATAATGATTTATTTGATTAATGGTGGGTGATTTGGTCATATTTAACAAGGAATATTATCTAAATAAGATTTAAATAATCATTCCTAGAAAATAATAAAATAACTAAAGGTTTATCTCATTAATTTCTTTGTTTTTGGGTTAAACATGACTGGGAATAATAATTAAATTATGGTCTAATTAATTATTCCATGAGGAAAATCAAACAAATATAGGTTTGTTTAATATTTCCTTTTGGGGTTTCCTGTTTGGACCATAAACAACCTAATAAATGTGGTTTATTAAGTTATTTAACATAGTGAAGGAAATTTTACTGAGGGTAAAATTGGTCTTACATGGTGTACTTGGGTCCATCTAATGATGTTAGGTTAGATGACCAAAAAATGGTGTAACAATGAGGGTTTCTTGAGGTTCAATGGTGATGTGTTGGTGGTGATACACAAAGGTTGTTCATATATTTCCCTCCTAATGGATGTTTTTGTTGATGTCCCAAATGCGTATGCTTCTTTAGATAAAATGGGTAGCCAATCTAGGAGGTAGCATTCAAATGGATTTGACTTATGCGACTATCCCTGATGATGAGAATAGATATTTGACTTTGCATAGAGAGAAAATGAAGAGGTATCATGTAGAAGATCCTAAAGATATTATGAATGAATTGGTTTGTTATGAAGATGATCTTAGAGCTTGCATGGTGCTTGCTAGTTTCACTGCCCCACGAAAAATGAGAATGCCTGCTCTGTGGCAAAGGAATATTCTATGGCTATGGCTAAAGATGATCTGAAATGACTGTATTAGTTTTTTTTTTCTAATTTTATTTTCAGTTTAAAAACATGTGCATAATTAGTTCATTAGTTTGCATAAGGATCGAGGATTTTGTCCATGAATAGTAGATGATTTTTATTGAATTAGAAGCATAAAATAAGCTTAAATAACACTGAAAAACAGTGTAAAATAGAGAAATATTTCACCACATGAAATTTACATAGCAGGTATGATGAAGCAGCTCACCCCTACTGGGCTACATCTACTGGTCTGGCTCCCAATGGCTTGTCCATCTTTCATTATGCTCAAAATTGTGCTATTACATGTATTTATAGTGCTCTAATGGTTGTTTTCTCTGCACCAATGGCTCCAGAATGCTTCAATTAGTCAAAAATGACTCTTCATTCACTCAGAATGGTTGCAAATTGGGCCTCCTACACTTTTTCCCAGTTTCACCTATGAAACCTCCACTAAAAGTGGAGAACTCCACTTAACTAGAGTTAAAAAAGGCATAGGTCACCAATTTTGGCGTTCCCATTAACTGTCCACCGAATTGACCGCTGCATTAAAATTTTTCAATTGGGGGTGGCCACATGCACACCAACAAACCGAGGGTTACATAATCGTCGACGGAACTCACGCATAAATTTTGGTTTGAAAGATTTGAAACCATGGTTGAAGCTATTGGTTAGTGTTGACCGTGCGAGGTTAACGTTAAATGTTTGCATGTGATATCATACAACACGGAACTGCTGGCGAGTTGTGGCATAGATAGTGGTTGTTAACGTTAATGTTTAATGTGCCATGTGACACAACATTACGGGGATTGTTGGCTGGTTGGGACCACCGACAGTTCCCAACCCCCAACTGTGAATGTTATACACCATAAATATAACGCGTGACCTTAGAGGTTAACAAACATCATGTGGCTCGAATGGTAAGACGTGCACCTGCCCAGCAGGAGGTCTGGGGGTCGATTCCAGCAAACCCTCAACAAAATTTTACAATGCCATTTCAGGGCCACATGGTGGCCTCAGGGTTGGCCACATGGTAGCCTCTGATTGGCTCCTCCAAACCATACCACGAATAAAAATTTGAAACTTTTCAACCAGCAAGTGGTCCAATAGAAGAAATATTCAGAGGAATATTCCTTTTTGCTGACTTTACATTCCACTTAGCTGATTGTGCATCCCAGTCAAACTTGGTCAAACTGTCACAAATTTCCCTGTTTGGCATTTCGATCGAAACAAGATATCTTCCTCATACGACATCGATTTTTCGAACCGTTCATGGTGCCAAGATCAGGAAGACAAGATCTACCCAACCATCCTAGTTTCAACCCAATCTTGTAACTTTTAATTTTGAGCGAAAGTTATGAACTCTTGATTATTCCTCCCCATTGGGAATCTTTTAGACCCCAAAAGACTTGATTACTTGTTCAGTAGATGAGGGTACAACTCCCTCACCTTTCCAACCTCCATCCATTTTTCCTTGCTTGGTTTAGTTCCTTTGAGCCCAACTCAAAGGTAGTCAACACTTCCCCTCTTTGATGCTCTTTTCCTCCTATCAAGAATTGTGTCTTCTTTGATCTCATCCAAAAACTCTGGCGAGAAATCTTCAATAGAAGGTAGCTGAACATCACTTCCTTGATCATTAGTCAAATTTGGCTCATAAAAGCATAATTTTTCAATATTAACAAATAAATACATTTTCATGTAAGAAGGAAAGTCAAGTTGGAATGCATTATTACCAACCTTCTTTATGATCTTGAATGGACCATAGTGAATGGGTTTGAGTTTTTTACCTTCCCCTTGCATCCTTTCTTTGCTAATGTGCAACCATACCTCATCTCCCTCTTGAAACTTGTGATCAACCCCGTGTTTTTCATGCCTCTCTTTGTATTTTCTTTGAATTTTCTCAAACTGTTCTTGAACTTGTTGATGTATAATCTGAATTTTCGAGCCTTATCAATGTCACTATGGCCATCAATTGAAACATCCTTCCCAAAGATGAATTCTAATGGAGATTTTGGAAAATACACAAAGCATAGCTCAAAAGGTGAGGATTGTGTTTAAGAGTGTTTTTCCTGGTTGTAATCGTGTTGAATGTAATGCAGTTGTTCATCCCACAACTTAGGATGTTTGCTGCAATATCCTCTCAATAGATAAATAACTGTTATGTTCACCACCTCGGTTTGTCCATCTGTTTGTGGATGGAAAGAGGTACTATTTTTCAACTTTTTTTCCATCATTCTCCATAAATTTGACCAAAAATTCCCAATGAACCTGGAATCCCTGCCACTAACAACAGAATTGGGTAATCCAAAATGAACCCAAACATTTTGAAAATAAATTTCAATAGTAATGGTTCTCTTACCTGGCATAAGTATACACATTTTACTGAATCTATCCACAACTACATAAATATAATCATGTTGTATTCCTAACATAGTTATACCTCCAAAAATTCCATGGAGACACTCTTCCATTGCCTTGATGGTACCGGTAGTGGCATGTACAATCCAAGCTTCCTATTACTAGGCTTACTAGTTGCACACATAGGACAACCTCTTATAAAACGTGACACACTATCTATCATGTGAGGCCAATAACAATAACTTTGTAGATGTGCCACTATTTTTCTTACCCCAAAGTTTCTAGAAATAAGAGAAGAATGAGCTTCTCTCATGACACTTAGCCTCTCTCCTTGTGGAATACATAGCTTGCCCAAATGAAACAGAAAATTGTTATGCATGTGATAATCTTTTTCTTCAACTTGATTCCCTTCACTCAAACTAGCATACACATCTTGAAAATCATTGTCATGTGCATATAATTCTATGTAACTCTCATGTATAACAGAATCATTTTCGAGTAAAGTAGAAGCACTAATTATTGGTCTTGAAATCATATCTACAAATTTATTGAAAATACCGTTTTTGTACCTTATCACCAAGTGAAAATGTTGAAGAAATCCCATCCACCTGAAATGTCGTGATTGCTGCAATTTTGTTTGTGACTGCAAGTGCTATAATTGTTGGTGATAGGTATGTACAATAGTCTCTTTACCCATCAATTATTTTTTCCACTTCTTGACACTTTGTACCAACACACATAGTTCTTTTTCATATGTAGGATAATTAGTCACAGCACCATTAAAATTTTCAGAATGAAAGGCGATAGGCTTAGCATGCTGCAAAAGTATTGTGCCCATGGCATAAGCACTAGCATCGGTTTGAATCTCGAATAGATGTCTCAAATTTGGAAATGCAAGAACTAGAGCTGAACTGATCTTGTCTTTTAAAGATTTGAAATCTTCTTGTTGTTTTCCTCCCCATTGCAATCCTTTATTCACACCTTTCATTGCACGCATAGGAGACACGATGGAAGTACAGTTAGCAATAAACTTCCTCCAATACTAAGTTGCACCTAAGAAACTTCTTACCTCGGTAATTGTTTTGGGTGTGGGCCAGTTCACAATGGCCTCCACTTTAGAAGGATCAATCCTCAATTATCCTCCTCCTATAATATGTCCCAAATAGACCAAAGAAGTATTTCCAAACTCACACTTTGACATCTTAAGAAACAATTTCTCTTTCTTCAAAATATCAAGCACTCTATTTACATGAAAGACATGATCTTCTCTTGTTTTTCTGAAAATTAAAATTTCATCTAAGTACACAATAAAAAATTCATCAAGTAATGGTCTCAAAACATTATCCATAACTCACATGAAAGTTGTCGGTGCATTACAGAAACCAAAAGGCATAACTAGCCACCCAAAGAGTCCTTGTTTGGTTTTGAATGCAATTTTCCATATGTCACTTTCTACAATTCTTACTTGATGATATCCACTTCGTAAATCTAACTTAGTGAAAAAACTTTTCTTCTTTCAGCTGATTAAGAAAATCATCTGTTCTTGGGAGTGGGTAATGATTTTTTACCGTAATCTTGTTCAAAGCTCGAAAATTTACACACATATGCCAAGTCCCATCTTTCTTTGGTATCAAGACTACAGGTGAACCGCATGGTGAGGTGCTTGGCCTTATGATTCCTTTATCCAACATCTCTTTGATTTTCCTCTTTATTTCAACATTCTCCATTATCGACATGTGATACATACCGATTTTTGGAAGAGGAAAATCTTGTTGCAACTGAATCTCATGTTGAATTTCCCTTTTTGGAGGCAATCTTGTTGGCTCCTGAAACATATCATGATGTCTATTAACCACATCATATAAATCTGATTTAAACTTAGGATCACATCCCTCAAAATATTCATTATTAATATCATCTTTAGGCTTAATCATAAGAATAACAAAATTCTTACTTGAATTTACTAGCCTCTTTACCCACCCAGCATTTACCATAGCAATGTTTGTCTTCTTGCGATGTGCTCTAACAATGAACTCCTTGCCATCTTTGAATAAATGATACTTTTTCTCATGGCGATGGAAGATCGCTTTCCTATCATACAAGTAAGGACTCCCTAATACAATACCAGTTATGTCAAGAGGAACCACATCTAATTCAACTGTGTCAACAAAATTTGTAGTGATTGCAAACCTCAATATACATTTCTTTGAAGCCTGTAGATTTGCATCCTTACCAATCCAACCCAATGGATATGGTTTTGGATGTGGTATGGTCTCAAGGTTAAGTTTCTTGACCAAATCTTCAAAGATTAAGTTTTCTTGTGACCCACTGTCAAACAATGTGTCAATCTTGGTCTGCTTGGATATGACCCTCACATGAAACAATTCTATTGCTTCTACTTCATTTGGAGTATTTACGTGATAGTTTGATGTACTGGTACTGGGTTTAGTTTCAATTTATTTTCCCTTCATGTTATTCAATCCCATGGATGTAATTTTAGATTCATCACCTCAATCATATCCTAAATCATGTTGAGCTGTAACAACAGTTTTTTGTTGCCCTTTGTTATTGGGTTTATTTGGCCTCAATTCACAATGTAATTTCCAACAATGAGTTTCATCATGGCCTTCTTTTTTACAATGTTTACAAGTCACTTTTTCTCCCTTTTTATTAATATATGCATTATTTTTGTTTTCACCTTTTGAGGTCTTTTCCTTGGCTTTACCCTTTAAATGTTTCTTTCTACCCTCTTCAAAAATGTTCTTCCCTCTAGCTTCTAGATGTGTGACCTGAACAAAAACTTCATCTAGACTGGTGGGGTTAAACATGAGAATAGTATGTTTTAGGTAGTTATGTAATCCTCCTATTTACTTTATCAAAGTATCTTGGCTCTGCAAATCCACCGCTAATAAGAGAGCTCTTCTCCTAAATTCTTTGGTGTATTCTTGCACATTTTGTCCCTTTAATTGCCTAAAGTTCTTCTAGTTCATGATGGATTTATGCATATGATCTAATGGATAAAATTGTTGTTTAATAGCAGTAATAAAATCTGACCATGATAGAATAATCTTACCATTATTCTTAATTTCCTCATTTGTCTTGGCTTCCCACAAAACAATAGTTTCACCTTCCATTCTCAAAGAAGCTAATTGAATCTTTGTATCATCGTCTTGAAAGTTCTGTATTCTCAAATAGACCTCCAATTGTCTAATCCAATTATCTAGCTTTTCTTTGTTTACTTCACCATTAAAAATTGGCAATTCAAACTTAACATCAAGTTTTAAAAAGGATTTTTACCAGTGCTCTTTGAATTGTCTGGCTGATTTACTAAAGAAGAAGTAGAGGATGATGAAGATGAATGTGAGGATGATGGGTCTCCATTTCCTCCATTTCCTCCATTTCCCTTCTTTGACTTGTCTTCATCATGTTGACCTCCTCAAGATCCTTTTCCTTCCTTTTGAATTTAGATCCTTCTCCTTCCAGTCTCTCATTCCTTTCTCGATAAAGGATTCTAACCATCTTAGTCATGTCAAGAAATCCTTTTCTGAACTCTCTTTCTTCCTCTTTAGGGTCAACTTCATCATGGATTTATCCTTCCTCATGAGGCATGCTTAATGGAACTTCTGCTTCTTTAGGAGGTGAACTAAGTGGTGGAGATTGTGGCAATCTTTCTCTCTTTTTCTTTGGCTCCTTTTGAGACCCTTCTGCTTCCACCAATTTGCCTTCTCCTCTTTTGAGCTTGAGCCTTGTAAGCATCTAAAACTTGCAAACAGTTAAACAATTCTTTGCACTCAAAAACACCAGAGAATAAACACTAGCTATAATACCAATCTTCTATGAAATGATTTTATTAGTTTTTCTGGGCTAAGTGTCTATTTAGTTTCAAAACATGTGCATAATCATTTCATTAGTTTGCATAAGGATTGAGGATTTTGTCCGTGAATTGTAGATGTTTTTTGGTGAATTAGAAGCATAAAACAAGCTTAAATAACACTGAACAGTAGTGTAAAATAGAGAAATATGTCACCACATGAAATTTACACAGCAGGCATGATGAAGTAGTTCACCCCTCCTGGGCTACATCTGCTTCCCCAGCTCCCAATGGCTTGTCCATATTTCACTATGCTCAAAATTTTTCTATTACAAGTAGCTATAGTGCTCTAATGGTTGTTTTCTCTACACTAATGTCTCCATAATTCTCCAATTAGTAAAAAATGACTCTTCATTCACTCTGAATGGTCGAAAATTGGGCCTCCTACACTTTTGCCCAGTTTCACCTAGGAAAGCTCCGCTAAAAGTGGAGAACTCCACTTAACTGGAGTTAAAAAAGGCATAGGCTGCAAATTTTGGCACGCCTGCTAACTTTCAGTCGATTGACCACTACATTAAAATTTTGCAGTTGAGGGTGGCCACATGCGCACCCCCAAACCACGGGTTACATAACCGTTGGCGGAACTCATGCATAAATTGTGGTTTGAAAGAGATGAAAGCATGGTTGAAGATGTTGGTTAGTGCTAACCACGTGAGGTTAACTTTAAATGTTTGCATGTTATATCATAAAACATAGAACTTCTGGTGGGTTGTTGCATAGACCACGGTTGTTAACATTATTTTTTAACATTCCATGTGACACAAAATTGCGGGGACTGTTGGTGGGTTGGGACCGCCGGTGGTTCCCAACCCCCAACTATGAATGCTATACACCATAAATATAACTCGCGACCTTAGAGGTTAAGAACCATTATGTAGCTCGGATGGTAAGACATGCATGTGCCTAGTGTTGGTCGCTTTAATTGTTTTCACAATTCAAGCTCCACATAAATTGTCAATCCGAGGAAGTCTGTTTATTCCAAAGACAATCACGCACTGGATATGCTCAATTTCAAAATAAAAAACAATGTTGTAGTAAAAAGCCACACAATCATCAATCATACAAATCTAATTATTCAAAGTTACTTATGTTATAGCAGAAGTAATTCCGATATTGCAGTTTAGAATCCAAATAAAGGGAAATCAATCTGCAGGAAAGGAAACCAATCAACCATAACAGGAACATGACCCTATTCCTTTAAATAGGAACTTTAGCACCTGCTGCCTGACACTAATCACTCTGTAGAAAAGATAACTCAAGAGAACAGGACGCTATTCCCATGAACAGGAACCTTCAGCACCTGTCCCCTGTTTCTAATCACACTGCACGAAAAGAAAGGCAATCAATGGAAATAGGACCCTATTCCTTTGTACAGGAACCTTTAGCACCTGCTTCCCAGCATCAATCATACATTCAAACAATTAACAGAAATAGATCTCTTAACTTCTTAAGAATGAATGTGCTAAACACATGCAGCATTAAAAGAAATAGAATGCTCAATAAATTACAAAATTCTGTAACTAGTGTTTCAGCAAACAGAATTAAAGTAAAGCGCGAATGTCATAAAGAAATTAAACAAACTATAGGGACAGTCGGGTGAATCTTGTGAGGAAGGCGGGCCCTTTCCTTCTCACAAGATTCCCCAGGGAAAGGATCAAATTGAAGCGCTCAAAAGGAAATTTTATTCATCTGTCAAAAGAAATGATACATTACAAATGGAGTCTAGCTCCAGTTCTCTCAAACACAATGTTCTCCTATAGTTTCGAGCTCCCTCCAATGATGATGTCTCCTCTTTTTAAAGACGAGACATCTCTTACAATTACAGTAGAGCAAATCTACGTTTATCCCAATTCTGCTTTTCTTTCTTAAAACAGGGCTATTCTGTTCTTCCATAAAAAGATATTGTTACAACAGATACAAAAAGAGTACTATCTTCAGAATAATCTGTGTAACCATGTCTTCATGTTGTTGACATTGTTCCACAAAATGCTCTTCCAGAATCGCAAATTACGAATAGTGGCGGAATTTGCGTGCCTGCTGGCTGTTTCAGCAACGGAGTCGACTGTTTCAACAACGAAGTTTGACTGTTTCAGCAATGGCCGGTTGTTCCAGCATAGCACATAATTTATCTGCGATCTTTTAGACTTATGTTAGCAACAATCTACTTCGATTAATGATGAAATATAAGAGTAATATGGAATTATATGTAAACAGATTAAATATATAATAAAGAAGAGGATTTTATATACCTTTGGATAAAGTGAATGAAAATGATGATGGAATCCTTTTTTAAACATGGTTATAAAGGTAAGGTGGTGTCAAAATATATAGTAAAAATGATACATAGTGAGGTCCTAACATCCCCCCCAGCTGAAAGTGTTGCATGTCCTCAGGCAACTCCTAGTCTGAGTCAGAGTCTGAGTACTGATTCTGGGCATGCAAGTTTCTCAAGCAGTAGCTGGAGAAGGTGGCTTCTGTCGGAGCTCGGAATCCTCGATTGTTCTGCAATTGCTGCCATGCTACATCTTCATCTCTGTCAGCCAATTGATAGTTACACTGATATTTCTCTGAAGGCATCCATAGAATTGGAAAATGAAAATGGTAACCAATTCAGTTTTCTCCACAATGCCGAATACATCTGATATAATTAGGTACCCTGGAAAGTGCAGCTTGAAGATTATCAGGGCTAAAAGGGTGATAGTCTTGTCTTTCCTTACATGACTGCTGCCAAAACATAGTGTTGGCCTTCAATGCAGCAGCCTCCTTTACTCTGATTTGTTGTTGACACTTTAAAAGTGTTGAAGCCTGTAGTTGTTGTATGTACCTATGCATTCCTGGCTTCCGCAAGAATTGGTGATATTGTGCTACAAACATGGCCAGACTTAAAGGTTCCGGTCTAATCCAAAGGAGCCTATTCTCCTCATTATGACTACTTGCAATAAACGCAGTTTGCCAGGTGAGCTGATTGGCCAGGAATGAAACAAATGCCCTTATTTGTACATCACCTACAATTGGAGTGAGATTGAATCTTCTATTCTCAGGCATGGCCTCATTATGGAGATAAAGTTCGCACAACAAATGTTGGTCACTTTCAAGGGCCTCAGCAAAAGTCTTAACAAATTGTTCCGCAGTAAGCAATTCATGAGGTCTGCCATCCTTTATTGCCTTCAATTGAAAATAAATCAAATGTTCAGAAACGAAGAGAGAATAATTCACAGAGGGTTTTCGGGTAGCCATCAACTTTTGCACTAATGAAAACATCAAAACCAACTTTTCCTTTGATTCCTTGACTTCTTTCTTGGAATCCCTGAGCTGTTGCAATGTCTGTTCCCAAATATCCCAGTTGGCATACATGTGATTCTGCCATGCTAACTTATGTTGCTGTAATATTTTATCTTGATCTACAGCATATTGTTTCTTCCAGTTGTTCATAAGTTATAATTGGTTCCATGGCAGGGTCTGTGTCCCGGCATTAGAAGTACTGGGTTGGGGCATTGTCTAAGTGGCTGAGCTGACTAACTCAGGGCTAGATATCTGTGGTTGGGGCATTGTCTGAGTGGATGAGCTGACTAGCTCAGGGAAAGATATCTGTGGTTGGGGTACTGTCTGAGTGGTTGAGCTGACTAGCACAAGGCGAGATATATGTGGTTTAGTTTCTTTTTCCAAACTTTTTGAGAGCCCTACTGGTTCTTGTGGAGCAGTAGGGCATTCTTCTTTAATTGCAGTTGATGTAGATGCCTCAGATACCTGAATTTTGACTACTTTGTATCCTGCCTGCTGATAAATATTACCACACTCATGGCACATGTATTCTCTGCATGGATCCCTATTTTGTGCTAATGCTGTGTGTGCTAGCATGTAGAGATTCAATTCTCTATCAAAGGCTTCTCGTGCCATGATTAATTCATTCTTATAGGCTTCTATTTCAGACTTCAAAAACTCATTTTCCTCCAATAAAGATGCCATAGTGTGTGAACCCTGTGTGCTGGTTGATTCTGCTGGGGTTGCCTACTGATCCACAGCTGTAGCTGGTTCTTGTGGAGTAGCTATAGCTGGTTTCCCTGTATTATCATGCTTGGTGTATGATTCTTGTACCACAGTGGCTGGTTCTTGTGTTTCAGCCTCTGGGTAAGTGACTGGTTCTTGTGTGGCAGTCACTGTTTGGGCCATAAACGATGTCATGTTATCCCGGGGCACTGGTTCTTATGTGGCAGTGCCACCAGACGAGACAGGTTGGGGAATTTGAAATGGAGGTGAGGATTGAAGTTTTAACAGAATAGTGGGAAGGGTCAGGGGAAATGGGAGTAACTCCTGTTTCAACAGTCATTTTCATTTTCCTTTTTGGTAGGAAAGTAGAGAAGTCACTGTCTTTCCTTTTCTTTGTAGGGGAAGATTCTTTTCTGGGGGAAGGGCTTTCGGAAGAAGTGAAAATTTGGAATGTGGCCCTTGTTCATCGTTTTGAGACAGAGACTATTGGGGTTCGTCTCTTTCTTTTATGAGTAGGTGGGGGTGTTGGAGAGTCATCGCTAGGGATAGGAATAGTGGGAAGGGGTGACTCTACTAAGTGGGACGAACTTGGGGGTAGGTCAAATGGTTCTGAGGACAGAATTACTGGGGAGTTTGGGATATCATCCAGTTGCCCTTCATAAGGACTCTCAGGAGTTTCTTGGGAACTTTCGGCTTGTTGGGGGATTTCGGCCTGCTGGGGAATTTCGACCTGCTGGGGAATTTCGGCCTGCTGGGGAATGAGGAGTGGATTATTCAGAGGGGGGTTTTGCTGAGCAAAACCCCTCTGAATTAATAATTGGCATAAACGGTGATGGGTAAGGGATAACAATGGGAATTTAACCCGTCTGCAATAATATGACATGTTTTTGATACAACCAAGCAGATAATAGGGAATATTAACTAATCGACCATGCCTCAAATGATTCATCAAAACGAAGTCATGTTGGTAGACTACCTGGTAATTCCCTTCACATGTCAAGTAGTGCTTGATGAATTCAGCTACTGTTGGCCATGGTCGAGGAAGTGAATGCAGACTTATTCCGCGGCCTTTAAGTTCAACTGGTTCTTCTGGAAGAAGAAAATCTTGTTGTGCATTTAAAATAACTTGCTTCCTACTGAACTAGCGAGTCCCTATAACCGACAAACCTGAAACTTGAGCTATGTCCTCCTCTGTAACTGAAATGCGGACCCCTTGAACCACTGAATAATTCCCCTGAAGATTCTGTGCGAACTCTAAAACTTGATGCTGATCAAATTCTCCCAGCCTTTCGAAGTATGTTGTCCATCCTGCTTGTTGAAAGATTTGATAGGCTTCCGGGAACAACTGAAGAAGAGTTATCGAACCAGGCTCGTGTCTGATAGCCGACCCTCCCATGGCTACTAGCTTGAGTCACATGCAGAGGCATAGAAGACAGAAACACAGGCTTTGGTCAAGCTAATTGTTGCAACAGAGGATGTGGAGTCTCAATGACGGCGGAAATGGATATGAAGAATGACGGAGGATTGGGTGATGTGAAATGATTATTCAGTTTTCGAAATCCCCCCCCCTACGTATGGTGCAATGATGTTTGAGCGTGTGGAGATTGCAATCATTATGAGCGAGATCCTCTCTTTAGAATATTATTTAACTGCATTACATTAAAACCACATACCTTATATTTTTACCTTTGGTTTTGAAAATTCGAAGTATAGAGTGCTTCATAATGGCTTGATATTAATGGAAGAATCCGTAGATTTCTCTGAGATGTAGAACAGGAGCATATCAGGATCTGCTCAGTACTGAATAATATTCACCCAAAGGATCTGAAGAGTAAAAGTGGAGAACTGAAAAGCTTGTATAGCAGAGGAAAGAAATGATGTTTTAATGATGACAGGTTGCTGAAACTGGTGTTTCAGTAACGGAAAAATGAACGACATGTTGCTGAAACTGGTGTTTCAGCAACGGGAAAAATCAAGAAAATGGGATATAATGACTTGGGTTTAGGACAAGTGGGGGAAATATTTGATAAGGGATAATTTCAGCAGTAAGGAATGGGAAATACTAGCTGAAGGATGATATTTCAGGAATGGTAGAAGTGGGAAAAATGAAAAAAAGGGAAATAATGTAGAAATGGGATGAAGGGATATTGCTAGGAAATGGGGTAAAATGAAGGGAACAAGCTTCTATGATTGAAGCTTCAGATCTTCTTATGATGAATCTGTCCTCCTTAATAAGCTTTTCCAGAATCTGCAAAATTCAATTGTAATATGCCAACCCTTGACAGGGATTATTAGTTTTAAATCTAATCTAATCTAATACTAAAAAAATAGTGCAGAAAATTAAATGCTGTGAGGAGCAGAAACTCCCCTAGAAAAAGATAATGTATATCAGTCATGTAAGCAGTCTTGAAATCCTCTTTAGAAACAGGGCGCTGGTATAAACGAAGCCTATGACCATTGACTAGTAGAGGTGTTTTAGAATCATCAATTGTTAGAAGTCTTACTGTTCCATTAGAAAAAACAACATCTACTTCATATGGTCCAAGCCAACGTGTACGTAGCTTACCCTGAAAATTTTCAAACCGAGAGTCATACAACAAGGCCCAATTACCCTTTTGGAACTGCTTGTGTTTGATAATTTTATCATGCCACTTGATTCTTTGTTGTTGAATCATGGTTGTCTGGTGAATGGCATCTAATCTCTTTTCATCCAATTCAAAAAGCTGCTACAACCTAGCTGTCTGCACATTAGTCAAATCAAGATTAACAGCTAAAGCAGTTCTTAGAGTTTTGATTTCAAATTCCACAGGAAAAACAACATTTTTACCATAAACCAATTCATAGGGTGAAAAACCTGTAGTGTTTCTCCAAGTAGTTCTGTAAGACCATAATGCTTCAGGGAGCCTTTGAGACCAATCCTTCTGGTTGTCCTTCACTGTTTTAGTTAGAATGGCTTCTAATACTTTATTTGTGCTTTCCACCTGCCCATTGGCCTGGGGGTGGTATGGTGTAGTCATTCTATGATGAATATGATATTTTTGAAGGGTAGACTTAAAACCATGAGAATTGAATGGAGGTCCTTCATCTGTAACTAGCTCTCTAGGAATTCCAAATCTAGTGAAGATTTCTTCAAATAAGAAAGCTAGGACAGCCTCTTCATTGGCTCTAATAAGTGCTTTGACCTCCACCCATTTAGTCATATAGTCTGTACAGACTAATATATAAGTTCTTTGGTTGGATGGAGGATTAATGGGTCCTATGAAATCCAAGGCCCATCTTTCAAATGGTTCAGAAACTACCTAGGGGTTTAATGGCATTTGATCTCTATGATTGGGTTGACCCATTCTCTGGCAGCTGTCACAAGCCCTCACATATTTCTTTGCATCCTTAAATAATGAGGGCCAATAGTAACCCATCCTCAAAATTTTGTGTGTTGTTATTTTATCAGCAAAATGCCCTCCACAAGGGCCATCATGACAAGCTTTCAGTATGTCATACACTTCATCTTCCCTAATGCATCTTCGGATTTCCTGATCAAGCCCTGTGTAGAAAAGACACCCACTTATCCAACTATACCTGGCACTTTGTTGAACAATTCTTCTCTTTTCTCTATATGACAGGTGTGATGGTAATTTTCCTGCAACCAAATAATTAGAAATATCTGCATACCATGGAGAGTGAGCAGAAACTGCAAACAAATACTCATCAGGAAAAGAATCATCTACTGGAATATCATTGTCAGTTTTTAACCGTGAAAGGAAATCAGCCACCACATTTTCTTTACCAGGCCGATATATAATTGTGATATCAAATTCCTATAGTAATAATAGCCATCTTGTAACTCTAGCATTTGTAACAGATTTGTTCATTAAATACTTAATAGTCGAGTGGTCAGTGTGCACAAAAGTAGAATAACCAGTGATATAGTGTCGAAATTTATTAATGGCATAAATTACTGCAAGAAACTCCTTTTCGGTAACTGTATAATTAAGCTCAGAAGGGGTCATATTCTTACTGATAAAGTAGATAGCATAAGGAAGATGATTTTCCTCTTGTCCCAAGATAGCTCCAATTGCAGTGTCTGAAGCATCAGAAGATATATGAAAAGGGAGGGCCCAATCGGGCCCCCTCAAAATAGGAGCAGTAGATAACTGATCCTGAAGTTCTTCAAAAGCTTTCTGACAAGAATTAGTCCACTTAAATTCAACATTTTTCATAAGGAACACAAATAATGGAGAAGCTATCTTAGAAAAATCTTTAATAAATCTTCTGTAGTATCCAACATGCCCTAGAAAACTTCTCACATCAGTTTTTGTTTTAGGAACAGAAAGATTCTGAATGACCAATATTTTAGATGGATCTACCTAAATACCTTGAGATGAAATAAAATGTCCAAGCCCTACTCCTTCACTCATCACCATATGACATTTTTCAGTACTTAGGGAGAGGTGAGCTTGTATACATCGTTTAAGTACCTTCTCAAGATTTTGTAATGCATCTTCGAAAGACACACCATAAGGAGTAAAATCATCCATAAATATTTCCATAGAGTCATTCAACATATCAGAAAAAATTCCTATAACAGCCCTCTGAAAATTTGCTGGTGCATTACGTAGCCCAAATGGAAGAACTCTATAAGCAAAAGTTCCCCAAGGGCTAGTGAAAGTGGTCTTGTCTTGGTCTTGGGGTGCAATTCTAATCTGATTATACCCACTGAATCCATCTAGGAAAGAAAAGAATTTCTTCCCTGCCAGACTATCCAACACCTGATCAATGAAGGGTAAAGGAAAGTGATCCTTTTGAGTAGCTTTGTTCAAGGCTCTGTAGTCAACACATACTCTCCATTTCCCGTTTTTCTTAGGGACAATTACCAATGGGGAAACCCATTCACTGTCATATATGGGGTATATAAATCCTGCATTAAGCAATTTCTGAAGTTCTTCTTTAACAATTTCCCGTAAATTAGGGTTCATTCGTCTTTGGGGTTGACAGACTGGTCGGCATCCCTCTTTAATGTAAATTCGGTGAGTACATAGTTCAGAAGAGATTCCTTTCATATATGTGTAATCCCATGCAAATGCTTCCTTATTTTCATGCAATAACTTCATTAACTGTTGTGTTTCAGCAACTGTTAGATCAGGATTTATGTTTAATGTCTTGCCAGGTTCAATTTCAACTGTTATTCTTTTATATGAGATGGTGGTTAATGTCTGAGATAAGTCTTCAGATTCAATATTTTCTTGGGTATCTGTTTCAAAAATTGCAGTCAATTGATTGTGTGTTTCAGAAATTACAGAAGAAGGTTCACAAATAAAATTATTAATTATTTCATCCTCTATATTGTCTTTAAGAGTTAAAGCTTGTCCAATAGTTAGAATGGGCTGAACAGCATTATCATCATAATCCATCCACATAGAATCTTCATTATTAATTATGGGTGTAGCATGAGGATAAAGAGTAAGCTTTTTGGTTTCATAACCATTAGAAATTGTCATTGAACCAGATCTGCAACTGATAAAGGCATCAGCTGTGGCCAGCCATGGCCTCCCCAGAATTAAAGGATGTCCCCCCAGCTTTGTTTTAGTCTGCAATACAACAAAATCAGCTGGGTAATTCCAGGATTCAACTGAAATAAGTAGATCTTCAACAACTCCTTCAGGTTTAATTGTAGAACGGTCAGCCAACTCTAGAATGGTGGGTGTATCTCTGATTGTGTTATTCAGCTGTAACATTTGTGAAGTTTCAAGAGTCATTATGTTTATTGCAGCACCTAAATCTACCAGAACTTGAGGAATCATTGTTTTACCAATTTGAACTGTCACGGTAGGATGGTCGGGGTCACCATATTTCACGGGAGGGGTTTTTTCGGACATTAATGCAGATAAATCACCCATCACATGTACTGTAAGGGGATCTTTAGTTTTCCTACCAGGTTTCTTAACACAAATATCCCTTATTGTTCTGGCATAAATTGGTACATCTCTTAATGCCTGTAAAAGTGGAATTTTAACATACAAATTTTGCAATTCCCCTAAAAGATTAAAAGCAGGTGTTTCAGGCATTCTAGTTAAAACCAAACGCTCGGGGAATGGTGGTTCTGTTATTTCAACACTTTTGTTAGAAGGCGGTTGTGCTTTCTTATGTTTCTCAGTTTCCTCTTTATCAGAATCAGAAGAAGTTATGTCATCAATAATAGACTCTACTATTTTCCCAGATCTTAAATGAATATCATTACATTGCATATTAGGAAATATAGACTGATTCTGAATATCAATGACTTGCACAACTTTATTATTGGGGTTAGGATTTGGTTGCACAGGTAGCTGGGGTCTCATTTGGTTGTTTGGCGGAGCATTTGATGGCAAAGGAAGTGGTTGTTGGAATTGAGGCAATTGATTTGGATACGGGAGTTGTTGGCTTCTCCAATTTGAATTCCAAGGGTTAAAAGAAGATGGCTGCTGTGGAGGCCAAGGAGTCCACATTGTAGGATCAACAAAGGGAGGGTTTGATTGTTGCATGGGTGGGAAATTCATTTGATTAAAGGGTGGGTATTGCATTTGATTAAAGGGAGGGTAATTTGTTTGACCGAAAGCAGAAAAAGTTTTCCAACGATTAAATGGCATACTAGAGTTCATACCTTGTCCTTTTGGTTGCCATTGTCTTATTTGAGTTAGCAGGTAAACTACTTCAGCTTCTTCTTCCGTTGGCTGTAATGCTGCCTTTATTCCTGGTAGAGATGGACATTGTTTTGTTTCATGATCTTTCTCACAAAGGGTTCAAATTGGTATTTTGTCCAATGGGCATTCTCTTAGTGGATGTTTGTCTCTGCACTTCGGGCAAAAGACAGCCAGACTTGCTTCTGCTTCAGCCTACTTCTTCTTAACCTGCAAAGTGTCAATTTGTGAAGCAAAAGAACTTAACATCTCAGTTTTAAATTCTTCAAGTAAATTACCTATTTCAGCTCTTGTTGCTCCCCCACTAGCTGATTTCTGCACTCTTGAATAGGTGGGATCTCTATTACTTACTATGTTCCTTGCAGCTCCCCTTGAACACCTCTTAGAAAGTTCAACAATCTCATCATATGATTCTTTAGATATATCTCCCTTGCCAAGCATATTTAACATGTCTAAACAAACATCCCTTAAACCTCTAAGTAATATTGTTTTGCAAATTTCCTTACTTATATTTGGATGATCAGATATCTGTATATTGTACTACAGCCTTTCTACGTAGTCCTCCAGGTTCTCATCTGGATTTTGTGCCATATTGAATAGTTCATCCTTCTTTTCTCTCGTCCGACAGTAGTCTTGATATTTAAGCAGAAATTTATGTTTCATCTGCTCCCATGTTGTGATTACCTGACTCCCAAGGCTCATGAACCATCTTAAAGCATTTCCTTTTAATGTTGCTGGAAACAGTTTCAACTTTTGAGCATTAGTAACATAATCATAACTTCTGCATAATATATCAAATTCAAAAAGAAATTCATCCGGATCTTCAGAGGATAAACCATGGAAGTTAGGTAAGGCTGACAATGGAATGTTTTTCATAGGAGTTGTTCCTATAGGGAGATCACTGATAGGAAATCCCAAGGTAGAGAGAGAATTTTCATCCTTTCCTTCTCCTTCAGGATCTACATGTCCTCCACCAAAGAAGTCTTCATTGTTTCCTTCCATTGTCTGTTCTCCTACTGCACTTGCTCGATCGTCAAGATCTTCTACTGGCTCCTCAATGTTTTCCACTGGTCATCCAATACTCTCTATTATTTCCTCAACGTGCTCTGCTGATTTACTAGCACTTTCTTCTGACTTTCCAGCACTGACTGCTAGTTCTTTAATCACTGGCTCCTCTATATTTTTAGGACCCACAACTTCCTCTGTTTTGTAATCTGATTGAGGGGAGTGCTGAAGTTTTGGTCTTCGAGAACTTAATCTCTGTGATGATTCAGCCTTTGATACAATCTTGTCAATGAAAGCCTTTCTTCCTCCCCTTCCTTTACCTTTGCCACCTGTGGGGTTAGTTTTCTTCTGGTTTCCACATCCTCTCATACAATCTGCACATCTAGAAAGAAAATATTAATGCTTTTGAAATCTATAATTGCCTTCCCCGGCAACGGCGCCAAAATGTTGGTCGCTTTAATTGTTTTCACAATTCAAGCTCCACATAAATTGTCAACTCGAGGAAGTTTGTTTATTCCAAAGACAATCACGCACTGGATATGCTCAATTCCAAAAGAAAAAACAATGCTGTAGTAAAAAGCCACACAATCATCAATCATACAAATCTAATTATTCACACCCTGTTTAATCAAAGCTGAAGTTACTTATGTTATAGCAGAAGTAATTCCGATATTGCAGTTTAGAATCCAAATAAAGGGAAATCAATCTGCAGGAAAGGAAACCAATCAACCATAATAGGAACAGGACGCTATTCCTTTAAATAGGAACTTCAGTACCTACTGCCTGACACTAATCACTCTGTAGAAAAGATAACTCAAGAGAACAGGACCCTATTCCCATGAACAGGAACCTTCAGCACCTGTCTCTTGTTTCTAATCACACTGCAGGAAAAGAAAGGCATCAATGGAAACAGGACCCTATTCCTTTGTACAGGAACCTTCAGCACCTGCTTCCCAGCATCAATCATACATTCAAACAATTAACATAAATAGATCTCTTAACTTCTTAAGAATGAATGTGCTAAACACATGCAGCGTTAAAAGAAATAGAATGCTCAATAAATTACAGAACTGTGTAACTAGTGTTTCAGCAAACAGAATTAAAGTAAAGCGCGAATATCATAAAGAAATTAAACAAACTACAGGGACAGTCGGGTGAATCTTGTGAGGAAGGCGGGCCCTTTCCTTCTCACAAGATTCCCCAGGGAAAGGATCAAATTGAAGCACTCAAAAGGAAATTTTATTCATCTGTCAAAAGAAATGATACATTACAAATGGAGTCTAGCTCCAGTTCTCTCAAACACAATGTTCTCCTGTAGTTTCGAGCTCCCTCTAATGATGATGTCTCCTCTTTTTAAAGAGGAGACATCTCTTACAATTACAGTAGAGCAAATCTACGTTTATCCCAATTCTGTTCTTCTTTGTTAAAACAGGGCTATTCTGTTCTTCCATAAAAAGATATTGTTACAACAGATACAAAAAGAGTACTATCTTCAGAATAATCCGTGTAACCACGTCTTCATGTTGTTGCCATTGTTCCACAAAATGCTCTTCCAGAATCACAAATTACGAATAGTGGCGGAATTTGCGTGCCTGTTGGCTGTTTCAGCAACGGAGTCGACTGTTTCAACAATGGAGTCGACTGTTTCAGCAACGAAGTTTGACTGTTTCAGCAACGACTGGTTGTTCCAGCACAACACATAATTTATCTGCGATCTTTTAGACTTATGTTAGCAACAATCTACTTCGATTAATGATGAAATATAAGAGTAATATGGAATTATTTGTAAACAGATTAAATATATAATAAAGAAGAGGATTTGATATACCTTTGGATAAAGTGAATGAAAATGATGATGGAATCCTTTTTAAACATGGTTATAAAGGTAAGGTGGTGTCAAAATATATAGTAAAAATGATACATAGTGAGGTCCTAACACCTAGCAGGAGGTCTTGGGGTCGATTCCTGCAAACCCTCAACAAAATTTTACAATGCCATTATAGGGCCATGTGGCAGCCTCAGGGCTGACGACATGGAAGCCTCAGGGCTGGCCACATAACAGCCTCTGATTGGATCCTCCAAACTGTGCCACGAATAAAACGGTGACACTTTTCAACCAGCGAGTGGTCCAATAGAAGGAATATTCTAAGGAATATTCCCTTTTTCTGACTGTACATTTCACTTGACTGATTGTGCATCCCAGTCAAACCTAGTCAAACTGTCATAAATTTACCTATTTGGCATTTTGATTAGAACGCGACATCTTCCTCATATGACATCGGTCTTTCGAACCGTTCATGGAACCAGAATCAGGAAGACAAGATATATGCAACCATTCTGGTTTCAAACCAATCCTGTAACTTTTAATTTTGAGCAAAATTTATGAACTCCTAATCAAAAGAGGAATGGTGTAACTCCAGTTCTTGTCACCAAAGTTTTCTATGAAATTTGGAATTCAAAATCCCAAATAAATACAGTAGCTCCTATTCATTGTGCATTGAAGAAGAAAGGACAGTTAAATCTCCAGGAATATGCTTTGAACTTCACTAAGTGACCAGGTCAATTTCACAGTTCTAAGAAAACTAATGATCTATAGATTTTTTTCTCGATTGAGCGTGGTTAGGCAAGATAGTCTATCATTAGAGATCACCAACATGTTTTGTGCTTGCTCCTCTATTTTGTTTTCAAAATATCCATTGCTTGATCAAAAGAGATAATTCTCAAAAGCTTGAGTCTTGGGGTACAAGAACCAAAACATCCTTATTGCAACTGTTCACGTTATATTATGGATTTCCACTATTGAAATAATAATCTATTTATAAGGTATCTACAATTGGCTATATTTTTTTAAAAGAACTTCACTTTTGAGTTCTTGAAAAACTCAAACAACATTGCAATGATTTCCTTTGCTTGGGGAGATCCAACTGAACCTTACTACCATTATAATTCTTTCATTTGGGTAAATTGATATGATATGTTCAGGTATTGTAATTTGATGACGCGGTCCATAAATCAAATCATAAATGGTAGGAAGTCTTAACTATCTCAAAATTAGTCTTCATGTGGATATAGGAAATGCAAATGTAGGACATTTGAATGCTCAATTCCAGATAGCTAGGACAGAGATATGTTAGGAGATCCATCCTTGTAATCCTTTTAAATACTATTGAGATGGATTAACATTATTTCTATTGATCAGTTTGCAGATTAGAAGAAAAAATATCAAATGTATAGCAGAGTACGAAATGAAGATTGAAGAGCTTACTAGGGAGTATGAATTGAATAAAAATAAATTCCAGAAGGCTTGTATGTCCCTTAATTAAGGACTAAACTCGATAACATGTCAGTTCATGTTGAATTTCTAGGTGGAAAAAATTGATAATTTTTTTCTTATTACATTTGTTGCATGGGTTCGCGAACCCACAGATGGGGTTCTCAAACTCATCTTGGGTTCCCATCTCCACGTTTTTGTGATGGAATGGGTACCTCTAATACGAACCCTAAAGAACCCAGTTATTCTTGCAATAACTAGTACTTCACAAACATAAAACGGGTTCCTTTCATGCATCAGGTGAGGTGAACCCCAAAAAAGGGTGCTTGGTAGGTTCGTCTAAGGTGTTAGCACCTAATTTTAACTTTAGGCTAAAAGAAGGCAAATCAGGGTAACCTCAAACCATGCTCAGCCTTGTCGCTAGCCCTACAAGGTCAAGAGAGGGCTCTCTCTGGGAAAAATATTCAATGAAATATAAGAGTAAACTAATTTTAGGCTAGGTATAATAATTGGAAATGTTTTTATAAATGTTCAGGGTTGTAGGATTAGATGGGTTGGGCAATTTAAAACTGGGGAATTAAATCAGACATACAGGGTATTTTATGGGGCAAGGTAGGCAGGGATTTTAACAATTCAGTTTAAATAATGATGGAATGTTTAAGACTGGTGAGGATCTAAAAAGGGCATAGGAGATGGATTCTTTTCAAACATAAGAAAACATCAAGTATTGAATTATTTCCCAAGGCAGAGCATTATAAAATGGATTCTACCTATCTATCTTGAAAACATTCAACCAGAGATATGAAAGAATGAATGGCAAACATAACAATTAACAGATGAACACAAGGGAAAGAACAGTGCTAAAATCCATACCATAGGGATCCCACAAATCAGAGTTGCATTTCTTTATTAAT
Source organism: Pinus albicaulis (assembly GCA_034641835.2). Classification (NCBI taxonomy): domain Eukaryota; kingdom Viridiplantae; phylum Streptophyta; class Pinopsida; order Pinales; family Pinaceae; genus Pinus; species Pinus albicaulis. The sequence continues at coordinate 1,348,002,765 of CM076570.1, read as the reverse complement.
TCCCTACCAAACTGTTACAATGGAGCGTAGAGCGTCCTCAGTGATTTCCCACTTATTCCACACTTTATTCCCTACTGCAAATTATTTAGAAATTACATTAAATAGACAGAAATGGAGGGGAGTAGGTCCACAGAAGAAGGATTTGTTTCACCAGCTCAGGAACTGGAATCCAAACATAGAAAATAAACCAACCAGATGCCCCTGAAAAGAAGGGGAAACAACACATTATGATCATCTAGATGCTTTGCAGTTGCTCAAACAGAGGAGAAGAAAGACAAAATTGGAACCATTTCTCCTTTTTATCGTTGCTGTCATGCTATAATGATCTATGTGTTTATATTTAGCTCTCAGCTTTGACTGTTTGTCTCTGTCTTTAATCTTTGAATAAAAACCAATTGTTGAAGAAAATGCCTTTGAAACCTATGAAAACCACTTTTATCGTTTCAATGAGGAAAAGTCCCTTTTGAATGAAAAAGAGCAAAGGAAAGGATGGTGGGCCCAAGATGCGATCGCGAATCACAATCACAAATTGCAATCGGAAAGGGGGGAAGGTGTATATCACACAATGGAGCGATGTGATTGGATACTTGTGATGCAATGGGTTTTATGGGGAAATTGCAATCGCAAGTCGGCAAGGAAGGGGTGTTTCATATAGTGGGGGAATCGCGCGATGCGATGAGCAACATGCGATTCATCGCATTGGCGGGTCGGGAAAAGATGTTGCGATGGAAACTATGCGATGGAATGATTTGCGATGTGATGGAAGGAAAAGCCTTTTAAAAAAAATCGTGAGAAATCACTTTGACACAGGGGAAAACCCTGTTTTCTTTGGAAAGAGCAGAAAGCTTTGTGGTGGGACCGCAGAAAATCGCAATCACAAATCAGGATGAGAAGGGGAGTGGAGGAAAAGTACTTATGGGAACTGATGATTGCGATATGCGATTCATCGCATCGGCGAGAAAGAGCGCGGAGGTTTTAAAACATGCAATAAAACAATTTCGTGATGAAAAAATTAATAAACCTTTAAAATTGATTTATCGCATTTAACAAATGAAATAACACTTTTGTTTGGGAAAAGGCGAAAAGGTTTATGGTGGGACCCAGGCCAATCTCAATCGCAAATCGGCGGGGAAGTGGAGTGGGAACAACGCTGCGAGAAATGCTGATTGTGATGGTGCGATGGCTTGTGAGCCGTCTGATCGGAAGGGTGGATCGATGGTGGAGATGCAATCGGGGGTGGTCAATCGCATCGGAATTTTTTTAATCGGAGGTGGGTCAATCGAGAGTGTGCGATTGCGACGATGCAATTGGATCGGAAGAAAAGGGGATGCGATTAAAGAGCTTTAAAATTATATTATAAAGTCTAAGGGACCAAATGAGAAAAAGGGGGGTTGGGTTAGGCTTTTGGGGACTTTTATTCACTTAGGCATATTTTCCAATCCAGAATTCAATTTTGAGAGTATAATATATCGTTGGAAAGCTCTTCCCGGGCTCCTTTTGATGGGAATACTTAGAACATGATTTTATACTGAAAATACTATGGAAAATACCTTTGAATAGCAGGGTGGTGGCTCTGTGGAGATAGCAACTTCTGAAGTTCAACTTATTACATATGAAGACATAAAATTACATAAAAGATGATAATAAAATCAAAGTACCATGTTTTCACCTTAAAACATGGTTTTGAGGTGAAAATTACATCGAGCTCAATAGAACAATTCTTTGATCTTTCCAGATACTGTGCCTTTGAGTTTATTTGACCTCCTCATCACCTTACTGATATTTATTGACACTTGACTCATTAATTTGACCATGATGAGACCCTAGAACCTAATGATACCAACCCTATGACCTAATAATATGAATTGGGAGTGAAAGTGAATTATGACTGAAGACCATAGAGAGGAGAATCAACAAGTTTTACATGAGGGAAAACTGATGAAAGACCACTACCATCAATGAATCTATGACCTAATGGAATGATGAAAATTTATGGTATGGGACTCCTAATATGCAAATGCAAAAGAGTAAGTTTGATCACTGATGGAAGTATGAAAAGACTGACACTAACATTGGCTCCAATGGGGATGGTAGCTCCTTGCAGGTGCCAACAACACCTAGACCAAGTAGCCTTATCCATTGGGTAAATATGGTCAAAATATTGAAATCTGACACAATGCAGACTGACTCTGACTCAAACTATGAATGAAAACTTAAATAAAGCCAAACTTTACACGTATCATTCAAGTTTTATAACCTTCACCTCGGGCCCCAAACTTCAATGACTGTGTACTTGAAATCTAACCAAAAATAACATGGTATATACAATGATTGTGACATATTTTTTGATCCATTATCTTCAACAGTGGTAGTGCTTCAAAAGCCTACCATTCACTAGTCCTCTGGGGCAATCTTGGCCATCCATCTCTGAGAACAAGAAATCATTCTGTCCCCTATATGCTGAAATATTGTATGGTCCTTTCCATAGGTTGCTGAACTTACCATGCTTCCCCTTGTCCTCATTTCGTGCATCCCATCTCAACACCACATCGTCCAGTTGAAACTTTTCTGCTTTGGTTTTACGGTCATAGATTTTATTTATCTTTTCCTGCAACTGAATAGAGTTCTGAGAAACTTCCTCCCTTGTTTGTTGAAGGTGGATCATTTGGTGGATCCTTCGCTGATTATCGTCCTCTTCACTGCCAGCCTCTTCCAATAGTCTCATGATCGGAACTGTAAGTGATGTAGGAAAAATAACATCAGTACCATAAACCAATTCAAAGGGTGACATACCTATGGATTTCTTGCGGCTGACTCTATCTTCCCATAATGCATTGATGAGCTTTCGATGCCAATTCCTCTTATTTGTTTCCAACATTTTCTTGATTATGTTTATCAGAGATTTATTTGCTGATTCTGCCAGGACGTTGCCTTGTGGGTATTACGCTGTTGGATGGCCCAACACAATATAGTATTTGTCACAGAATTCCACCATTTTCTTAGATCTAAACGCTGCTACGTTATCTATTATGATTTTTTAAGGGCAACCAAAACGAGACAAGATATTTGATTCTAAAAATTGAATGATTACCGTATCAGTGACCTGCCTTTCTGGAATAACCTCGATCCATTTGGTGAAGTAATCGGTACCTGTCAAGATCCATCGGTGTTGTGCTGATGATGCAGGATGGATTTCCCTTATGAAATTAAGTCCCCACTACTGGAAAGGAGCATTTACTGAAACTAGTTTCAAAGGAAGAGGAAGCAATTTCCTTTTTCCTTCAAAAACTTGACACTCATGGCAGCTCATCACTGTTTTGTACAAATCTGAAAATAAAGTGGGCCAATAATATCCTGCTCTCAACACCTTATTAGCTGTATTTTTCCAAAACAAATGACCACCACAATCACCTTTGTGAAAGTCATGCATCACCTGCTGAGCCTCATCTTCAACCAAACAATTAAGCAGAATATCTCCTGGATCTTTCCAATAAAGAGCATTGTTTAAAATATAGAATTTAGCATACTTAAGTTTTAGTGATCTATCCTTGCTTCTAGACATCCCGGGAGGTGGTGAAAGATGCTGAAGAACATAAACTATGTCTGAATACCATGGGGATTGTATAAAAATGTCTGAAACCGGAACAAACAAACCTACATCCTCATCTTCTGACATTTTTGCTATGAGATTTATATCCAAAGCACGCAGGTTTGATTAGGCCATAAGCGTTTCCAAGCCTTGTCCTTTGATCAACTTTGTGGGTTTGATCTCCAAATCATATTCCAACATTGCTGCTATCCACTTACCACTTCAACCTTCCAGATCAGTTTGTATCAGGACATCCTTCACTGCTATATTAGGAACATATGCTATGGTATGTCAATGCAAAATGTATACTCTAAAATCCTTTAATGCTTTTATAAGGGCCAATGCTTGTTTCTTAATAATATTATACCACAAGGCGGCATCTCGAATAGTCCTACTAAAAAAGGCAATGGGATGTTCTATCTGATCTCTCTTTTGCATCAAAACCATAGCCATAGTATGCTCTGATGTAAATGAAAATATAATGAAATCTTGAGTGTAATCAGGACTAATCAAGATTGGGGCATTGGACAGAGCAAAATTTACCAAATTAAATGACTTGATAGCCTCCTCACTCCATTTGACAGTGCTATCCTTTCTCAACATGTTATTCATTTCTCTTAAATGTTTAGCCAAATTGGGTATAAATCTGTGCAAGAAGTTCATCTTACCATTGAATGCCTGAATCTCCTTTTTGTTACGTGGGAGGTCTATGTGCTAGCTGGCCTCCACTCTTGAAGGATCAATGTGGATACCATATTTAGAGATGATATGCCCCAGAAGCTTGCCTTCATCCTTAGCAAACAAAATTTTCTTTGGATTAAATGAAATACCAAAGTTTCTACATCGCTAAAATACAACCCTCAAGTGGTGCAAATGTTCATCATCAGAATCAGAAAATATTGTCAGATCATCCAAATAAACAACAATAAAAACATCCTTTTCATTGGCAAAAGCAATATCCATTGCTCACTGGAAGGTGGCTCCAGCGTTCTTCATACCAAATGGTATTTTGGCATACTGGAAAGTTCCCCAAGGTGTTTTGAAAGTAGTCTTGTCTTGATCTTTTTCATGCACCAAGATCTGGTTATAGCCTGAGTAACCATCGAGTAGTGACATCCTTGATGCTCCAACTACTCTTTGTAGAATATGGTCCATCTGCGAAAGTGGATATTTATCGTTTAAGGATACTCTATTCAGATTCCAGAAATCTATACACAACCTTATCTCTCCTGTCTTTTTACGTACCGGGACCAAATTCGAAATCCAATCAGAAAATCTAATTGGGGCAATGATAACAGCCTTATACAGTCTGTTTACCTCTTTTTCAATGGATGGAAGAAACTTTGGGTTGATCCTTCTCAACTTCTGTCTAAATGGCTTCTGATCCGGCTTGATGGGAATAGTATGATGAATTATATTTTTGTCATACACCTTCAAATCTGAATAATCCCATGCAAACACATTAGAAAATTCAGAAAGTAATTTAACGTATTGTTCCTTTACCTCAGGGGACAATGCTTTTGATAACTTCACAAGATTAGGATTGTCAGTTGTTCCCAAATTCACATCTTCAACTCCTTTATCAGTTGGCACCAAGCTTGGCTTCTTTGCAATATCATCTTGATCAAAAATCTCCTCTAAAGGTATGAGACCTCTGGGAATTACATTGTCTTTCAAATACAATATGACCGTCTGATTTGTTTCGATTTCTTGATCATCAACCTCATAATCACCTTCTATGGGAGTATCCTTGAATTTTCCTTCACTTTGCAAAAAATCATTGATTTCATTTTCATCCCAAAACACTTGCCAATACCTTGAATTATTCGAAACAGCAGGCCGATGTTTAACATAAATTTCAAATTTGTTGCTGGAATTCATTGGAATCTTCAAATTTCTTGCAGTAGTGGCAAGGGAGTCTGCAATAAGATTCTGCATTCGGGGTACTACTGTCAAAGTGTACTCATAAAACATCCTCAAGATATCTAGGACTGAATTTCTGTAGGCCCTCAATCGCGGAAGCTTTGCTTGGTACTCTCCTTTTACCTATTTGTTTATCAACTCGGAATCTCCATAAACAGAAATCCTCTTTGCAATTAGCTTCTTCAAAATTTTCAAACCTGCAATCAAAGCTTCATACTCTGCTTCATTGTAAGAGCAATCAAAAGCCAACTTGTAAGCACATACTCTAACATTACTAGGAACTTTTTTAGGCTGGAAAACAAGGCTCCGAATCCATATTCCTATACCAGCACCGTCCTTACCAACAACTCCATCAAAATCCACGCTCCAAAGGACTTCTTCTTCTTCTAATAGATGCTGAAATTTTGCTTCTTTCTCTACTTTATCTGGACTGATTTCTGCATCTTTCTGTTGTTCACTATTCTTTTGTTGCTAGCAGACAGGAAGCTTAGAAATTCTTGCTTCTTTATCTTTCTCCTGTTTAAGGACTTCCCTAAAATTTTCTGAAATTTTAGTTATCTCATCTACTTCTACCAACTGAACATTTTCATCATTCAAACCACCATCTAAATATAATACAAATGACTCCAGATCTATGTGGACTGCATTAATGGGATGATTAACTGGCTTCTCTTTGCTAGTGATCATGTATTTCATTTTCTTCTCCCTATATAATTTTCTCAACTGACCGAACACGGGAATGGTGGCATAAGAGAAATCAAGATAAATGGTCCCTTTAAATCTTGCACCCCATGACCTGGACAAAAGCATTCCAAACTGTGGTGGAACGTCGGCAACAACTACATCCATCAAAACATTTTTGGCTAGGTTTTGGTCTAAAGATAGTACCAAGTCTTTGATAATACCAATACAATGGACCCTACCGGAGTCAAAGGAATACAAATCATGGTATTTGTGGGTAATATCAAGATCGAGCTTCTCCATAATGGCTTTAGGCATCAAGTTATGTGAGGCTCTGAAGTCCAACATATCATTATGTAAAATGAACTCATGCAATCTAAGACTCAGGTAGAAGGGAGGGACTTCACTTTCTTCTGACTGACCTTCTATAGTTGGACCAAAAATGAGTTCAGGATAATCATCTTCAACATTTACCATATCTGATACAAATTCTATTTGCAAAATTATAGACACCTGATGTTGATAAGTGCTATTTTTCACCAAATCAGTCAAGGACATGGACACCTTCAATTTAGAAATTTCATTTTCCAAATTAAAAGATGGGACTTTTTCTACCTCTCTGACGGGATGATATTTCTTCTATACTTTCTCCTTTGCTGCGCTATGCTGGTTCTTTTCATTTGCAATGTTAGTCGCTAAGGATGCCTTTCTAGGAGAAGGATCAGCAGGCTCTTTCCCTTTTCATTGAGTATTTGAGGAGTCGTTTTTCATTTGCAGCTCTTTTCTCTTCTGAATAGGATTGATCAGCACATCTCTACACCTCAAAGAATACTGTTTTTGTTTCACTGACAAAGAATTTATGTATCCTCTTTTATAATCATCAGACTCTTCTTCTAACACTACATCATTGGCCAATATGAAATCTTCGTCCTTTTGAATGTCTCCAGTCGATGTATATTCCTCATCTTCTGTGAGAAGGATGGGCACACCATCAGCAGTGAAGAAATGGTTGGCTTCAATGACTGGATCATCATCATCATCATTTGTTTCCATTCCCTGAACATAATTTTTCTACAAAGGATTTATGATCTGTTGCTGTGGTGTTTCTTGGTCCTGCGTTTTATGTTCCCTCTGCTTAATTTGGAATTGTGGAAGTTTCTATCCTCTAAAATTTGGATTCCTAATTTGTGCTTTAGGTCTATCTGAAATAGTCAACCAATCAACCATTTTCTCCACTGTTTGGATCAAAGCGTCCATCTTACTGTCTGAAGGGGATGCTTCTTCTTTCACAGTTACTCTCTTTCCAGCTTTTTTCCGCACTCTTCTGGCCAGCAAATTCGCTTCAACACTCATAGCTATCTTCTACATGTCTTCAAGTGTGGTAGGATATATTTCTCGTAGTTGATACACCATATCAACATCGAAACCATCTGGAAAATTGAGAAAAGATAACCCCATGGGGGGCTTCAGACTGTCTGGAAGAGCATTATACAAAGCACTAAATCTCACACAATAATCTTGTACAGTTTCACCCACATTCCTTTTAGTATTTTCATATTCAGAAAATATTTGAAGTGGGTTTTTCCTTACCTTCCACCGGTCTAAGAATTGTCTATGTAGCTCCTACAAATTGTGGATAGAGGCTGCTGGCAAGGCCCTGAAGCATTTTCTAACTTCACCTCCAAAGCTTTGTACAAAAAATCTTGTGGTTACATTCTCTGCCTCTACCTCATGAAGGTCAAAGAAGTCATTCATCTTATCAACATGTTGCTGGGTTGTGATGCTTTGAGTGGCATCAAAGAGAGGAATTGTACTTTGGTAGTCAGTAGGCATATCATTGAGATTCTGAGGTAAAACCAAGGGTGCATACCGGGCAGCCATGACTCAAGGTGGATTAATAGCAGTGTTTGTGCTACTAGGATTCAAGGGAGTTGTTGATGGAGGAATCAGAAGCTGAGAATTGACTTCTGAAACTGATAGGAATGCTGATGAATTAAGGGCAGGAAATGTTGTTTTTGATAACTCTGAAGGCTCAGGGATATTGGTTACGGTGATAGATCTCTAAGGGGAATTTAAAATATAGTCATCAGTTGATCTGTTTTCCCTTTGAACTTCAAGATCCACCAGAAACTTAGGGTCTAAAATTGTGTCATCGAGTGCAGTTTCTGATTTATTTTTGAACAAAGAAAGCTCAAAACACTCATCAAAAGAGATGTCTTCTACAAAAAACCACTCACTGCGCCAGGTATGGGATCTGAAAATAGGTCTAGGGCTTACTGAACCTTCTTGTCTTTTGATTATTCTTGGGATGAGATTAGGATTTTCAAACACAGGGGGAGCATTTGGATCAGGGTTGGACCTTTTGTATGTCTTGAAGCCAGTGTGGTCAAATTTCTACATTACAATGTTTTATTTCAACCTATCAAACTCTGAACCTCATCATCCAGAGTCCAGGAATTTATATGGAAAATATTACTGGGGTGAACAGTCTCTTATGCTAAATATTTCCCCAGTGGAGTCACCAGAAATGTTAGCACCTAATTTGAACCTTAGGCTAAAAGAAGGCAAATCAGGATAACCTCAAACCACACTCAGCCTTGTATATAGCCCTACAAGGTAAGGAGAGGGCTCTCTTTGGGAAAAATATTCAATGAAATATAAGAGTAAACTGATTTTAGGCTAGGTATAATAATTGTAAATGTTTTTATAAATTTTCAGGGTTGGGCAGTTTGAAACTAGGGAATTAAATCAGAGATATAGGGTATTTTATGGGGAAAGGTAGGCAGGGATTTTAACAATTCAGTTTAAATAATGATGGAATGTTTAAGACTAGTGAGGAGCTGAAAAGCGCATAGGATATGGATCCTTTTCAAACAGAAGAAAACATCGAGTATTGAATGATTTACCAAGGCAGAGCATTATATAATGGATTCTACCTATCTATCTTGAAAACATTCAACCAGACATATGAAAGAATGAATGGCAAACATAACAATTAACAGATGAACACAAAGGAAAGAACAGTGCTTAAATCCATACCACAAGGATCCCACAAATCAGAGCTACATTTCTTTATTAATTCCCTACTAAACTGTTACAATGGAGCGCAGAGCGTCCTTAGTGATTTTCCACTTATTCCACACTTTATTCCCTAATACAAATGATTCAAAAATTAAATTAAATAGACAGAAATTGAGGGGAGGAGGTCCACAGAAGAAAGAGTTGTTTCACCAGCTCAGGAACTGAAATCCGAACATAGAAAATAAACCAACTAGATGCCCCTGAAAAGAAGGGGAAACAATACATTCTGATCATCTGGATGCTTTGCAGTTGCTCAAACAGAGGAGAATAAAGACAAAATTGGAACCATTTCTCCTTTTTATCATTGCTATCGTGCTATAATGATCTTTGTGTTTATACTTAGCTCTCAGCTTTGATTGTTTGTCTCTATCTTTACTCTTTGAATAAAAACCAACTATCGAAGAAAATGTCTTTAAAACTGATGAAAACCACTTTTACCATTTCAATGAGGAAAAGTCCCTTTTGAGTGAAAAAGAGCAAAGGAAAGGATGGTGGGCCCAAGATTTGATCACGAATCACAATCGCAAATCGAAATAGGAATGGGGGGAAGGTGTATATCACACAATGGAGAGATGCGATTGGAGACTTGCGATGCGATGGGTTTTATGGGGAAATCGCAATCGCAAATCGGCAGGGAAGGGGTGTGTCATATAGCGGGGGAATCGCGCGATGCGATGAGCGACATGCGATTCATCGCATCAGCAGGTCGGGAGAAGATGTTGGGATGGAAACTATGCGATGGAATGATTTGCGATGCGATGGAAGGAAAATATTTTTAAAACAAATCATGAGAAATCGCATTAACACAGGGAAAAATCCTTTTTCTTTGGAAAGAGCAGAAGGCTTTGTGGTGGGACACTGATGGGACCGCGGAAAATCGCAATCGCAAATCGGGATGAGAAGGGGAGCAGAGGCAAAGTAATTATGGGAACTTCTGATTGCGATATGTGATTCATCGCATCAGCGGGAAAGAGCATGGAGGTTTTAAAACATGCGATAAAACGATTTCGCGATGAAAAACTTAAGAAAGCTTTAAAATTCATTTATCGCATTTAACAAAGGAAATAACACTTTTGTTTGGGAAAAGGTGGAAAGTTTTATGGCGGGACCCAGGCCAATCACAATCACAAATTGGCGAGGAAGTGGAGCGGGAACAGCGCTGTGAGAAATGTCGATTGCGATGGTGCGATGGATTGTGAGCCATCCGATCGGAAGGGTGGATCGATGGTGGAGATGTGATCGAGGGAGGTCAATCGCATCGGAAGTTTTTTAATCAGAGGTGGGTCAATCGGGAGTGTGTGATTGCAATGATGCGATCGGATCAGAAGAAAAAGGGATGTGATTGAAGAGCCTTAAAATTATATTATAAAGTCTAAGGGACCAAATGAGAAAAAGGGGGGTAGGGTTAGGCTTTTGGGGACTTTTGTTCACTTAGGCATATTTTCCAATCTAGAAGTCAGTTTTGAGAGTATAATATATCATTGGAAAGTTATTCCCGGGCTCCTTCTGATGGGAATACTTAGAACATGATTTTATACTGAAAATACTATGAAAAAAACACCTTTTAATAGTAGGGTGGTTGATCTGTGGAGATAACAGCGTTTGAAGTGCAACTTATTACATATGAAGACATAAAATTACATAAAAGATGATAATAAAAGCAAAGTACCATGTTTTCACCTTAAAAAATGGTTTTGAGGTGAGAATTACATCGAGCTCAATAGAAAAATTCTTTGATCTTTCCAAATACTGTGCCTTTGAGTTTATTTGACCTCCTCATGACCTTACTGATATTTATTGACACTTGACTCATTAATTTGACCATGATGACACCCTAGAACCTAATGAGACCAACCCTATGACCTAATACTATGAATCAGGAGTGAAAGTGAATCATGACTGAAGACCATAGAGAGGAGAATCAACAAGTTTTACATGAGGGAAAACTGATGAAAGACCACTACCATCAATGAATCCATGACCTAATGGAATGATGAAAATTTATGGTATGGGACTACTAATATGAAAATGAAAAAGAGTAAGTTTGATCATTGATGGCAGTATGACAAGTCTGACACTAACATAAGGCATGGGGTGAAATAAAAATTTAATTTATTATTTAATGAAAAAATAAAAAACCCTACCCAAATGTCATTTTGAAATTTTATTCATTTTCAACTCGACATTTTGTTCATTCTCGCTTTGCATTTTGATTGCCACTTTAAATGCAGCTCAATTTGTAGAGCATATGACACCCATTTTTGCAGCAGTGAGCATAGTTGACATGTCCAGATGAATACTTGTTTTGAATGTTTTTAATTTTGAATAAAGAACAAATTTTTGGGTTGCGGAACGACACATGGTAGTCGCAACCAAGTCGTAACTATGGTGAGTAGCGGAGCTACCGAGGTTTTGAGGGACAAGAGATAGATGAAGAAAGTATATGTATGAGTACAGATGAATAGAATATACAGTAGAAGACAGAGAGCAAAACTCATAGACAACAAGAGAGAAGCCGAAAGCAACTGAAGAAGAAGGCAAGAGGAACTAAAATTTGTGATAGCGGATGAATAAATAGCCGTCACCCGGCCAAAAGAAGGGACGAATGCAGAGTGACTGAAGAGGATCAAGCGGATGCTGTAGGAGATATCTATTCCAATAATGATATCTCTATAGTTCCTAGGCCTCTCTTATCTATCTTTCTGTCTGATAAGACGTCTGTAACAGACTTGTAAGCTCTTCTTGTGGAAGCGATGTAACTATGGGCTTGGCTGAAGATTATCAATATACTTGCAAGTTGTTGTCTTATTATATGAGTTACATGCATGCATGATGGTTGTGATGTCTTAAAATTTTATTTTCTTAATACCTGTACACTCTTCTGAATGATCTTGTGTATATGATGATGTTTATGCAATCAATTCTATGCTAATCATGACTTGCGGATCCTTCCACCACTATCGATCTATTCCCCTTTTGCATGTGGTCGCAGCATGCCTTGAGTGAGACTCTCTGCTCTCTAGAGTAGGGTGACAATGCCGGCGTGGTTCTAGACTACAGCGGATTTCTTGTTGGCCCCAATCCCTGAACCTGGGTCTTGCCTGCAAGACCTGTTTCTTCGCCAACAAATGGTTCTGTTGCCGGGACCTTGCATGTTATGAGGGGAACTAGATCATGGTATTGAGGGTCTTCGAAGGAGAAATATGGAGTTGGTGGGATAACCATCTGGACCAATTTGTTGCTCAGCAAGCAAAGTTGACGAATCAAAAGGAGAGGGTGCTCAAGGATCTCGTCCTTTTCTCAGATTCTGCCAGTGATACATACGAGATCCTCTAGGGAAAATTCCCTAGCGACCTCTATAATTGGTTGCGGAGGTTACAGACGAAGGTGCCTAGGGATGGCTCGTAGAATATAAACCACAAGTGGGTGCACAAGGATCTGGTGGCTCTGCATCAGCTAGATACTGAGTTGACCCGTGCAGTGGATTTTTGGGTAGAGACCACTTTGGACGGATATATTGTGGAGTTTGCTGCAGAGTGCTACCAATCCTTCTCGAAGGCTGAAGCTGTCTTCCACTCCGAGCTAAGAGGGAAGCTTCTCAAGGAGATTCCACTGTGGATTAAGGCCTTGATGGTGGACGAAGGGTTGATGGAGTTCCAAAAGTCGAGCATGGAAGCGTAAACCTCCAGTGTTGGGGGAAGGGCTAAAGGGACATATGCAAGGTGAATTGTGAAGTGGCGGAGTGGGGGATGGATGTTGAGGCCATAAGGAGATTGAGGGAGCAACGTGCACATCGGCGGGCGCAGATCGCCGACAGGTGGTGAGAAAGGGTGATGTGGGAGTTGGGACAATTGGAAAACAATAGGAAGAATCAAGAGGAGGCACCTCAGAGGATAGGAATTATGGAAATTCAAGCGGATAGCCTAGAGAGGGAAGGGACCGCTATGGGAGAGTGGCGGGTGCATGGGAGCCTAGGTGGGAGAGAAAGGGAGACGACGACTGATGAAGACAATGCAAGTGTGTAGCCCGAAGAAAGTTCCGATGACAAATGGTAGGTCATGATGCAACGGTTGTTTCAAGAGAGGACAACATTCATCTCCCCAGGCAGCCCTACTTCCAAAAATTTGCATGGCAAGGATCCCTACCTTCCCCTGGTACTCTATCAACCTTTAAGTAATATTTCTGTTAAGTTACAAGCATTGATTCAATTGCACGGCAGTTCATTGTCGACAACGACACATGTTAATAGCAGCATCACTAGTAGTATTGCATTCCCCAATGGTACAGTCACGCAACCAGGACCCGGAGGGTTTATCCTGGTCACCCCTTCGTAAGTAAATATGGCTGGGTCATTCACTCGGTATCCAAAATTCTCTGGCTGAGGCAACGATGATGTAGAGCAACACTGGTATCTCTGCGAAGCCATATGGAGGGCTCGGCAGATGCCATACGCAGGGAAGCTAATAGAGTTCCAAACCACTCTCAGGGAACAGGCTCTACGATGGTTTATCAAGTGGTCCAAGGCCCATCCCAATCCAATAATCATGGACGTTAAGCGGGATTTTGTCTGAGAATTTAAGCTTCCCCAGACAGACTAGCAGGGTCTGTCCGAGCTCTAGGAGATTAAGCAGAAAGAAGGAGAGACTGCATGGAAGCTGATGCGCTGATTCAAGGACGCGATCAGGAAACTCAGCTACCTGATCGACCCAAACCATTAGAGGGACTAGTTCATCAAGGCTCTACTTCCCTTGACACGAACCCCCCTCACCCAGCAGAAGATTGACAACCTGCAGGACACTCTGGAGTAGGCCATGAAGATAGAGACCATGGCGGGCTACCCTCAGGAATATCAGGGAGGGTCGGCCCCGCAGGATCCTTCCTTGGTGATATTGCAACATCAGATCTCCAATATGACTTAAAATCTCAAAGAGATGCAGCCTATAAGACCAGCCAGGCCGAACGTTTGGTGCACTCACTGCCTGGTCGAAGGCCACGTCACAACCGAGTGTCCCCGGTTGCGTGGCACGGGTGTGGGACCCTTTGTCGCAGCAATCCAGGGGGGTTCACCAACAGGGGGTGGCGCGGTGATGAATCTGCAGGGGGTATACCAGCAGCAACAGCCTTACACGGGGTTCCCACCTCAACCAAACCCAACCGCCACAGAATATTGCGAAATTTGTTGAATGATGGGGCATCAACCTCTGATGTGCCCAATACTAAAAAAGTACTCCAACGTCCCAAACAACGTATACTATGAGTTTTGTTCTTCCAAGACTCACAACATTGAGCAGTGTAGAGCTCTTGATGCACTCGCGGACTGGTTGGACTGACCCTCCTATCGGGTGAACGAGGCTTCCAGGGGTAGAGGAGGCGGTATGCACAAAGGCCGCACAGGGGGACGGGGTCCACTAAAATGATACAACTGTGACCAGGAGGGTCATGTGGCCCGGGAATTCCCCCTTCCTTGACGTCTATGGTGTTCCTAGTGTTGAGTGAACGCCCATGCAACAGAGGATTGCCCAGAAGTTATCAAGAAGTGGGAGGAATAGGCACGGCAGAGGGGCACGAATCTGGTAAACTCTAAACCTCGAGGAACTGTGACTCCGGCCATGCAGAATGTAGCTATTGTGATGCATGGTGGAAATAATATGGGGGAGGATGCTCATGGAAAGGAGTAGGTATGGTCTATCCGGCCCGCCTCCCTGAAAAAACTGATCAGGCCGGACACACAGAAGAAGTACTTCCAGGAGGCGATGGAGGATTTTGCTCAGCTGGGGGGAGCCAAAGGCCTTGAGGTACCCCCAACGACTGTCTCCAAAGAACAGAGTGCCACGAGGACCTTGATTGAAGAATGGATTCATTTGTTCCTCAATATTTTTGATAATGCTTCGATGCAGGAACAACTCAAGCATACCTTGGAGGAAGTACTGCAGGGGAATACAAGGCCAGGGGAACTTGTGGACACAACACCCCAGTCTGTGCAGTGGGTCAAGCGGAACAAGTGACGAACGGGAAAAGAGTTCCGGCTTAACACGTAGGTTGCGGGATTCCAGATCAGTGACACCATGCTTGACTTAGGGTCTGACATCAACATCCTGCCGCGGAAGACGTGGGAGGCTCTAGGATGGCCACGGCTGACCTACTCGCCAATCCAGCTCAGAATGGCAAACCAGTACTGCATTGTGTCGATTGGCCGACTCGAAGGCGTCGAGGTCAACATTGTAGGGGTGAATACTTACACGGGTTTTGAGGTTATCGATATTATGGGAGACAAGGATCCTTACCCTGCCTTGCTAGGCATGGATTGGGCTTTTGAGAATTACGCCATCACCGACCTCAAAAAAGAGCTGATGATTTTCAAAGATGGAGAGGTCCAGGTCACTCAACCTCTCGACCCGTATCAAGGCCTGAGGTATACCGGAACTATGGAAAATCGGGAGGATGTTCAGATGTTGGACAACCTTTATTAGATGAAAGAAAGGAAGCGGGAGGACTATATTAAGCCAACCACAACTGGCTCCATCAGCTGGCACAGCATCCAGAGCTCGGAGCTGGGATCGGAACTAGCCTGGGAAGATTGGAAGCAAGGTGGGCATGAGACCAACATGTGCAGATGTGCCAACATTGCCCGAGTCCGTTGGATTGGAACAAATATTAGGGAGTATCCCACCCTGTAGAACATGCAAACCGTCAATATCTTTATTGCAAAAGTAGAAGACACGGTACCAAAAGGAAGCAGGATACCACTTTTGGATGTAGCACTATAGTCCACATCAGCCAGGTGGTGGAAAAATCACTGCAACACCCTATCGCGGTGGATTTGGGTGGTGGAGGCTTTGAGGGCACAGTTTAAAGAAGACGAAGGCCCTCGAAGCAGGCACAGGTACCAAGGGACTTCCAATCCATGGGACCACCTGAAAACTTGTGAGGAGCGATGGCAAATTCTAGGGTACCCAGAGGAGCTGTGGGTACATTAGTTCATCCACTGCTTAAATACCATCCCCCAGGCCTGGTACTTAGAAGAAGAGAGAAAAAGAGGAACCAACTCCTGGCAGGAATTCACGAACAAATTTTTTCGGTGCTTTTCCTTCGAAGGAGAGACAGAGCTGGTGTCCCGAGCATTACAAGCTATCAAGCGGGTACTGTTTCTTCGAGATCCAGAGACCGATGGGAGCACCTTTGCATCACATCCTGAGGCCAGGTGTGAGTTGGCTTGCAACCGGATTGACGGCGATCCAGACGATGATAGTTTAGAGGACCTAAGGCACCTATATTTCGAGGAAAAGGAAGGCGAGCGAAACATCAACGAATAACAAACCACTGAAGGTGTCCATCTACTCCAGCTGAAGACAAAGAAGTTGAACATCGGTATAGAGGAAAAACCCAAACTAGCTACGGTTGGGGACTACTGGAATGAGGAAATGACAAAGGAAATTTTCAGCCTCCTCCAGGAATATGAAGACCTATTTCCTTCATCAGTTGCAGACTTAAAGGGCATTAAAGGTGACCTCAGAGAAATGCGTATTGTGCTGAAACCAGACACCAGGCCTGTAAAGCATCGACCCTATCGGTTGAACCCACGAATCAAAGAAAAGGTCAAGATGGAGATCAATAAGATGTTGGCTGCAGATCTAATATTTCCTGTGGAAGAAGCAGAGTGGGTGAGTCCTATCATCATTCAGAATAAGAAGGATAAGTCAGAAATCTGAGTCTATGTCGACTACCGAAGTCTGAACAACACCTGCATTCATGATCCGTTTCCCACTCCATTCAACGATGAAGTATTGGATCATGTTGCAGGAAATGAAGCTTGCTCCTTCACTGATAGCTTTTTGGGCTATCATCAGGTGTGCATTGTGGAAGAGGACAAAATGAAGATGACGTTCACCACCGAGTGGGGATCGTTCGCATACCACGTGATGTCGTTCGGATTGAAGAACGCCCCGGCTGTGTTTTCCCGGATCATCATCGCTACTTTCCGGGAGTATATCCACAAGTTCCTGGAAGTCTACATGGATGATTGGACCGGCTACAGATTGCTGAAGAACCATGCCACCCTGTTACGTATCATGTTCAATCGGTGCCGACAGTTGCGGATTTCCTTGAACTTGAAGAAATGCATTTTTGCAGTTCCTTTCGGCACGTTGTTAGGACATGTGGTGTGCAAGCAAGGGGTCTGCGTCGACCCCGCCAAGGTAGCCGTGTTCATCCACATGGAAGCTCCTAAAATGGTTAAGCAGTTGCAGGCACTGCTAGGGCACACAGGTTATTACAGGTGGTTTATCCGAAATTACGCGAATATCACTGCTCCTTTAGAAAAGCTACTACGGAAGTCAGAAGTATTCCAGTGGACGGAGGAGTGTCGGATGGCCCTTGACACTCTGAAGGAAAAGCTGGCGACAACACCTATTCTTGTTCACCTAGACTGGGATAAGGAGTTCCATGTGCATATTGATGCTTCCAATATTTCACTTGGGGTTGTCTTGGTGCAACCGGGAGAGACGACAGTTGACCACCCAGTTTACTTCGCCAGCCACAAACTGTCTAACGCAAAGAGGAATTACACCACTACCGAGAGGGAAGCCCTGGCAATGGTTTACTCACTCCAGAAGTTCCACCACTATCTTCTAGGAGGCAAATTCAAGTTCTTTATGGATCACTCTGCATTAAAGTACCTAGTCAATAAGCCTGTTTTGGAAGGACGGATCTGTCGATGGCTTCTACTCTTCCAAGAATTCACATTTAAGGTGATCGTCAAGCCTGGGAGGTTGAACGTCAGGCCCGATCATTTATCCAGGTTGGAGACAGGGGAGAACAATGGCTCTCTCGATGATTAGCTGCTGGATGCTGACCTTTTCCGAGTTGAAGTTGTACTAGATTATTTGGCCGACATTGCCACCTATCTGACCACGGGGCAGTTCCCTCAGCACTACACCCCGCTCCAGAAATGGCAGTAGGTCGTTCATGCCACTGAATACCAACTAATTGCAGGGTAGCTATACAAACTTTGCCTCGATGAGGTTCTGCATAGATGTATACTTGACCATGAACGCAAAGTCGTGATGTGGGAATGCCACAGCGGCGTTGCAGGCGGGCATGTGGGTGTGAAACCCATTGCCAGGAAGGTGCTCCAAGCTGGACTATGGTGGTCAACGGTCCATGCCAATTGTAAGAAATTTGTTAAGAGATGCGATGTCTATCAGCGAATGGGGAGGCCCTCTCACAGGGACGAGCTCCTGCTCATGTGTTGCGGTCATTCGAGAAGTGGGCTGTCAACTTTGTAGGCCCCATACCTCCAGTAGCCAGACATTCAAAGGCCCGATACATCATTACCGCAACTGACTACCTCACTAGGTGGGATGAGGCAGCGGAGGTATGGGACTGTATGACAGATATAGCAGCACGGTTCATCTTTGAACACATCATCGACAGGTTTGGCAGCCTGCGAAGTTTAACCAGTGATCAGGGTACGCATTTCATTAATGACATGGTCAAATCGTTGTTGGACACATTCATGATTCAACATCACAAAAGCAGCCCGTACCACCTGCAGGCCAATGGTACTGTTGAAGTGCTCAATAAAATCCTCGAAAATGGTTTGACAAATATCTGCAATGCCCAGCGGGATGATTGGGATGAGCAGCTACCAGCTGCACTATGGGCCTACCGGACTATGGTGAAATGCTTGACCAATCAGACACCATTCCAGCTGGTGTATGGCTGGGAAGCTGTGATTCCTGCTGAGTTCACTATACCAAGTCTTTTAATTGCCACATCCCTCAAGTTCTCGGAAGAGGCATCGCTCCAGGAGTGCCTCCATTAACTACAAGAACTGGACGAGGCCCGGTTTCTAGCCAAGTTTCACTAGAAGGTTCAAAAGGACAGGCAGAAGGCATGGCACGACCGCCACATCAAGAGAAAAATGTTCCAGGTTGGAGGAAAGGTTCTCCTATATGATAGAAAGTTTTAGAAGTTTCCCAGAAAACTGCAAATGCACTGGTTGTGACCTTACTTCGTCATTGAGATTAGAGATTCTGAAGCCGTTCGGTTGGCTCAGCTGGACGGTACTATTTTACTTGGGTGGGTGAATGGCGCATGCCTGAAACCCTACCACAAGTAAGTCCTTTCACTTTTCATTAATAACTCTCGCAACCAAGAGAAACATAGCGTAGCGTAGTTGAATAACTCTCCCACAACCAGGATGAGCATAGGTAGTGTTTATCGTTCATGCATAGGTCGTCAATAACCGCTCTGTTGCGGGGACTACACCTCAAATGATTTTGGTCGGGGAGGGGCGTGTCCAGTGTGTCATCCCCGTAGGACTAGGAAACATGTCAGTGTCAGTCCATATCACTTCAGTTAGTACTTGTGTCAGTCTGTAGGATCGCCTAGATTTACAGCATGAATTACCATAATTAGAAGTAAGCCTGCAATAATCATTTTGCCATAATTCGAAGTAACCTCAGCCATCGCATTCGCCCATTTCCCCATGCCACTGTCAGCAAATGTCAAACTACACCTCAGCCGGTGATTAATCACACGATTATCGCTGAGAAGAATGCCAGCAGGAATTAACTCGTTATGGGGTCTCATCAACCTCACTCGTGCCAGGTAATTACATAACTTGCATGGGAAAAAGCATTAGAATGCCAGAACAGTTAGAATTAGGAATTGGAGCAGAACCAGAGCGACAGAAGTATCCAGAAGCACAGTGCCGAGAAAAGACATCGAGACCAATTCTACAGGTGTATCAACGTCGAGAAAATATGCCAAAGGCCAACCCAACAGTCCTAGAACCGGAGCTCGATAGCAGAATTCACAAAACAGATTCCCTCTTCGGGAAATACGACAATGTGGCCCTCATAGATGCAAACCTCTCAGACCCTTTCGAGTTCCCGACACTCAAATGGAATGCGTATATGGAACAGTACTTCACAGAAGCCAGGCATTCAGCGAATAGAATTTTACCAGAGTTCTGAGGCTTACAGCAATATTCTCTTCTGAACTTAAGAAATCTTCAGGTCTTCGAGACCACAGGACCGGCTATGTAGTGCATCAAGTTCTTACTCAGCCACATCCAGAATGGGTCCTTGTGGTTGAATAAGGAAATTCCCATTCATGCCGAGGATATCCACTAGCTTACAGGGCTTTCACAGAATGGCGCGGATGTCTCGATTGCATGTCAGACTACTTCCAAGCGAACGAGGAAGTCAGGAGACGCCGAATATTATGTCAAATATGGCACATGACGGGGAGGAAAGGGAGCAAAGATGGAGCTTATCAATAAGCCTGAAATCAAGTTCGCATGCTACCTCATTTCCAGTAAGAAAATGAGGCACTACACAAAGGGAGAATGCACCCTCGATACTATCTCCATTGCAGAGCACTGCGTTCAGGGCGCCAACCTGAACTAGTGCTCCTTCCTGTTGAAGGAGCTACTTGACGTGTGCAAAGAAAACTACAAGCGGGCTACAAGCTTCATTTACAGATAGTTGATAGTTGTATTTGCCATGTGGAAGTGGCACACTCCCCTTGTCAGGTTACCAGTGGAAATTCCAGAGGGCTAGCCTCTAGCAATGAAGTTCGTTCCGTGGAAGGTGTCGGTTGATCCCAACACCAAAGAAGTTTATGCCGAGGCATTTCAGACCTGGTATGGTTTAATGACGGACGTGGTGACCAGCCAGCAAAGGGTGCCTAGGAACCTGCTAGATGAGTACTGCGAGCAAGTATGGTTCAAGGTCAGTCATAGGCATACTTACCTCTTACCTACTTGCGTGCCGGAGGACACCTTTCACATGCGGCCACTGAAGTTCCAGCTTGAAGATACTGCTTTCCACAATGAAGTATGTTTGTGGCTGGGGGTCGCGATGGAAATCTGCAACGGGGTACCCATTTACAACTTTGATCAAATGCTACCACAACAACGGCCTACCGAGACGGATGCAGAGGTGGCACAATAGGACTCCACTGTGTAGCTCGCCCCTCTCATCCGTCGCTTAGACATTCAGGTACGCAGTTTTAATGAGGCGACCAAGGTTGTCTCAAGCGGTGCTATTCATTTTCCTTTGTTCTCTGAGTTCTAGCTCTCTCACTCCACATCGCGTCCCCACACAACTTCCATTACCTCCCCCATCCCTACTGTGTTATTTACTTCTCCAAGTTCGATGATGACCCCGGTGGGGGAAAAGAGCAAGACCACCGACTCCTTGGAAGCTCCTCAGGCCAAGCGGGCCCAAACCATAGAGTCGAGTCTGGTGGTGGACCTCACTGAGGAGGATCCACCCTGGCCACTGAGTACAGGGGTGCCGATACAGGAATAACCACCCATTGACCCCTCCGAGTTCATCAAAATTCGGCTTCCACCAGCACGTACTGTTCCACCTCCACCTACCACTTCATCTGCGCCATCTAATTTGTCCGCCACCATGTCAAACCCAATCATCTGGGAACTACTTAATGGGGACCATGGGGCTGAGGTTGACTCCAGTACTATAGCAGTAGTACCACTGGTCGACCCCGCTGGGGAACCCCAAGTTTCTTTGTCTGATATATTTACCCAGATGGCACAAATTGTTGCCGACTCAGCTGAGGCTCAGCCTGAGCCTACTGTACCTCCACAGACTATCCATACAGATCAGCAGGAACAGCTGGACTTGAATATGGCTGACTCAGTGCCTCATCAAACCCCGCCGCCATCCCCTCCAGAGCACTCTACTCGATCAGTTGCCAGTGGAAAACCCTTGCAGGAAAGGCGGTCGAACCAAAGCACTTCGAGGGTTAAAAATTTAGAAACATGGGGTATAGCTCAGTTGTACCTCTTTATCCAGAGGGCGGCCCATTAGGACGAAAGGCTTCATTCTAAACTCCAGCAAAGGTGTGACGAACAACAGCAGTAGATCACTGCGCTTACTGAACAGCGCGAACATCTCATAACGACACAGGGGCCGCTGCAAGGTCAGATAAACGAAGTTGCCAAGGTATTCTCAGAGTTATGGCTAGCCGTCGGGGCTCATTACACTCAGTCGCCTACAGATGTACCAGAGAAAAATATCATAGCACAATCCCTCCACCTCTGGATCACATTCAATGGCCTCCACAGGGAAAATGTGGAGCTTCAAGCAGCGTTAGCCGCCCGGCCAGCGCTGCCCGATCCAGAGGCAGTCTATTCAACACAGATTGTAGAAAAGTAGGGCTAGGTCAACCAGATGTAGGAAACTCTCAACTCTACAGCGTGCAATGCTTACGACCTCCTAAAGGGTCTTCAGGAGTGTTGAATGGCCCTTACAGTCAAAACGCAGCCAATTTAAACACAACTATAGCAAATTTCGAGGGAAATCCAAGAGGCCACGAACCCCGCGTGGTTGGACCAGCTATATGCCCAAGCGGATGCTCTAGAGGTGCAAATCCAGTAAACAGAGGCCAACTTAGCAATGGCCAAATAGGTAATTCGTGAGCTTCGCTTGCCCCTCCAGCGCAGCGCCAAGACAATGCAAAAGCTAGCCGCCAAGGCCGAAACCCAAATCGGCACAATGTTCGGGATTGTACCAGTGCATGTAGAGGAGGCAGTTGTCACCAAGATTTCCGCAGAAACATATTCATTGGTGCAGGGGTGGTAGCAAGCTATGACAACCTTCAACAAGCTTAAGCCTATAGCGCTCAGCAAAGTCCTGGAGATGGGGCCCTTGTTTGGATAGCAGGCTGAAGGAGTACAGCAAGAACAGGGCACGGGGCCCAGTAGGGCAATGGAGATAGAGACAGTGATTTGCGATTGACTCGAGATGAGTCAAGAAACTGTGGTCGGGGCCTGTTGGGCCCTTGTTTTGAATACTTGTTTTGAATGTTATGAATTTTGAATAAAGAACAGATTTTTGGGTTGCGGAATGACACATGGCAGTTGCAACCAAGTCGCACCTACGGTGAGTAGCAGAGCTACCGAGGTTGCGAGGGAATAGGAGATAGCTGAAGAAAGCAGATGTATGAGTACAGATGAAGAGAATATACAGTAGAAGACAGAGAACAAAACTCATAGACAACAAGAGAGAAGCCGGAAGTAGCTAAAGAAGAACGCAAGAGGAACTAACAGTTGTGATAGCGGGTGAATAAATAGCCGTCACCCAACCGAAAGAAGGGACGAATGCAGAGCGACTGAAGATGATCAAGCAGATGTTGCAGGAGATATCTATTCCAAGCATGATATCTCTGTAGTTCCTAGGCCTCTCTTATCTATCTTTATGTATGATAAGATGTCCGTAATAGACTTGTAAGCTCTTCCTGTGGAAGCGATGTAACTATGGGCTTGGCTGAAGATTATCAATATACTTACAGGTTGTTGTCTTATTATATGAGTTACATGCATGCATGATGGTTGTGATGTGTTAAAATTTTATTTGCTTAATACCTGTACACTCTTCTTAATGATCTTGCGTATATGATGATGTTTATGAAATCAATTCTATGCTAATCATGAGTTGCGGATCCTTCCACCACTATCGATCTATTCCCCTTTTGCATGTGGTCGCGGCACACCTCGAGTGAGACTCTCTACTCTCCGGAGTAGGGTGACAATGCCGGCATGGTTCTAGACTACAGCGGATTCCCTTGTTGGCCCTAGTCCCTGAACCTGGGTCTTGCCTATGAGACCTATTTCTTTGCCAACAGGTACAGAGTCCAGACGGCCAACACAAAAATATATCAATTTTTTTTGTGGCGTCGGCAAGTTTGTGACCAACTATGTTTGGGTGCAACACTGCAGTAGGACTGCGGGTATTTATTTCACCATAAAACAATGACTTCACATCCTAGTGAAACTTAAATAATAAAATTTCCCTTCCACTTTATATGCTAAGGGACAAAATATTGTTTTTTTATCTCCGTATATGATCTGAAAGGAATGTATTAGTTTTATTGCGCTAAGTGCCAATTTTAGTTTATAAACATGTGCATAATTGTCGCATTAATTTTCTTAAGGATTGAGGATTTTAACCATGAATTGTAGATGATTTTAGTGAATTATAAGCATGAAATAAGCACAAATAACATTGAATAGTAGTGTAAAATAGAGAAATAAGTCACCACATAACATTTACATAGTAGGTATGATGAAGCAGTTCACCCCTCCTGGGCTATATCTGCTGGTCCAACTCCCAATGGCATGTCCATATTTCATTATGCTCAAAATTTTGCAAATACATGTAGTTACAGTCTTCTAATGGTTTTTTTCTATAAACCAATGGTTCCATAATTCTCCAATTAGTCAAAAATTACTCTTCATTCACTCTAAATGGGTGCAAATTGAGTCTCCTACTCTTTTTCCCAGTTACACATAGAAAAACTCCACTAAAAGTGGAGAACTCCACTTATCTGGAGTTAAAATAGCCAACTCCGCCAAAAATGGCATGCTGGCCAAACCTCTATTGGATTTAACTATAACATAAAGTGTTATGGTTGGGGTGGCCACATGTGCACCCAAACCCCGGCTTAACTGTAACAGTCGGTGGAACTACAGGCATAAACCATGGTAGATAAGGTCAAAATTTTGGTTGTAGTCGAAGCTTGTGGAGACCGCGTGGAAGGTTTAACCTTTTAACAGCATGACATGTGATAACATTGTGGATAGGCTGGTGGGTGGTTAACATAACTGTTGGTTGGAGTTTAAACATTGTAATCTGAACACCCCGTGGGATCGCTCGCAGGTTGGGACTGCCGGCAGTCCTAACCCCCAAATGGAATTATATTATACTTTAAATATATGTCGTGAACTATAGGGTTAAGTGACATAGCGTGGAGTAGTGGTAAATGGTGTGCGTGCCCTACCGGAGGTCACAGGGTTGAGCCCTGCAGACCTCACAAAAATTTTGATATACCATTAAGGGGACACGTGGCATTCTCAAGGCTAGCCATGTGGCACCCTTTAATTGGTCCTCCAAACCAACATATAAGCAAATTGACCAATCAAATGGTGCCACTTTTCATCCTATAATTGGTTCTGAGGAAAGGAATATTCCTCAAAATATTACTTTTGCTTAGTGTGCTTCCACCCTACTAACTGTGCACCCCAGGCAAACTTGTCGCAATTTTACCTGTTTGGAATTTCAATTACAACGCGATATCTTCCTCATACGAAATCAGTTTTCTGAACCGTTCACAGCACTGGAATCAAGAAGACGATATCTATGCAACCATCCTAGTTTCAACCTGTTGGGTCATAAAAAGGCATCTTTTGAACACCCAATTAGCCTACATTAATCATCAATCCGGGAGCGAATTTTTATTTCAAGAGTGCACTTTGTATGAGGCCGCAATTAAGTAAGAGTAATGCTATGAAGATGTAGTACATAATGTTAGATACAAGAGTAAACAGATGCTTGTAAAGAAATCTAATTACAGTAACATAAATGGAAATGCTATGAAATCTTAACTACATCAATCTGCAAACCATCGATCAGGGATACAGTAGCAATAACTATTTCCCTTAGAAATTGATGCAACTGAAAACAAACTAAGGCAAGATAACCAATCTGGGAACTTGGAAGCAGTAACCAGTGTCCTCTACAGTTGGTGGTCTTGTTCTTAAAGCAATTGAAATGAAAGCAAACTCAATCTTCTTGCTGATGAAAATAACTGAAAGGAACAAAATCTGGAAAGGAACAACAGCTTGTAATTCCTATGCATAACAATTGTAACTCATCTATTTGCTAATATAAAGCTATAAATCATAAATAAACAATAAACATAAATAGAACAACAACATGAATTGAACAAAAATTATAATTCTAACGCAATCAAGAAACTAATCTCCACACTCAAATCTTGTCAACAACCAATACTACACAGCAATCAATTATAACAAATCATAAACCAATATAACAACAACTAGAATCGAATATAGAACAGCAAAGCTTTTATAATGATAGCAAGATAAATGAACAGCGAATGTACTTCTTGCAGAGGATAAAGTAGAAATGTAATTCGTTAATAAATCTGTATTCAATATAATAGTAGTCAATCAACTCTGTAATCGAAATAAACATTAAACACAACTTCACACAACAGTAAGCAAAGATTAAGAATACAACCAGCAAGGTAATTCCACCAGAGCCGGGCCCTTAGCGCCAGTGAAATACTACTGGGCTACTTTAGAACTTAAGAGATAAAATGAAACGCGTGTTTGATATTAATCAAACATAAAGTATTACAGAGACTGTTCCCTCAAAGCCGAGAGTCAATAAACATAATATTACAGAGGAAATGTTTGAATATAAGGACTTTCGACCAACTGACTGTCTCTCTGATCACTAAAGGACATTTCTTTATATATCAGACCCTGATAAACAAGACGAGGAATAAGATGAGTTTGAACAGCGCTTCCCTTCGTTTAGTTATCATCTTATTTACTTTGACCGAAGCCAAGCTGTCCCCTACCTTTTCTTAGCAATTCATTCAGATCTCCTTGCCCTAGGCAGGATGTGGTTTAACACTGGAGGAGCAACAGTTACATTCATCTCAGCCTCGCCTTTGGTACAGCTGTTCACTTCATCTAATTCCTGTTTTATCAACAAAAAACAATATTTAGTCATCTTTTTACAATAAACATAAACCTTTCTAATTCTATCATAATTCTTATAATAAATTACCTTCCCAAAGTAAAAAGGAGTATGTCTATAGTAAAAGAATGAGAAGATACACAATAATTTCATACATTTTTCACTGCCCAACATACCCCCCTGCTTAATATTTTTCATGTCCTCATGAAAACTATAGTTCACATGGAGAGTAGTCAAAGAATAAGCCAGATAAGGTTTGTCATCAATAGGCCTAAAACCATGCAGTGCAGCTAATTCCTCAAAAACATGCTCTGTCTGTCCTTCAGGGAGTTCTTAAATGGCTTTGTCGTCTGAAGCAGGATACCATGCAATAGGGCTTCGGAACCTACATCCTAGCTAGAATGGTCCTTCTTTTAAAATGAGATTACTATAGGAAATCAAGTGGTCTGTAGCTAGCCAAAAGTTTCTATAATTAAATGGTTCCCTATTTTTCACATTCTGATTGGAGATTCTCCACCAGACCTTAGCTGCTATATAATCTTGGTTTCTACTTGATAAGAAATAATCTATCCCATTCAAGATAATCAATTTGTGGACAAGCCCCAATGCTTGGATGATGCCTTCCTTTGTCATCAAACTTTTCTACCTAGCCCAAAATTGAATTGGGCTTTGAGGTTCACTCCTAACCCACAAATCTAATTCATTTTCCTACCTTTCAAAAGCATTATAGTATTTAATCCATTTTAATTGATTTATAGCAAAGGAAATGAATGCCTGATAATGAAAATCTCCCACAGAAGGGTTAGGATTTGACTCACAATCATTTTCAAGTATTAGATTATGCAAGTAAAATTCACACAAAAGGCATTGTACTTTGATCCCATAAAGTTTGTAGCATGATACAAAGTCATCTATGGTTTTTATATCTATGGATTTCCCTGCCCTAACTACCTTAATATTTAGCTGTAAATATCTTTCTAGTAAAAAAAAAGCATAGTTTTTAGCGGGGCATCTACAAGCTAAGACATTAGTGTACAATGAGTAGAGAGTGTCCATTTGATTGTAGGCTAGTTTTAATTGGTTAATTACCTTGTCAGCCTTTTCCTCTACTTTTCGACACTTTTCGTGAGCTTCAGCTTCTACTTCATGAATAATTTTCATCTGTTGCTGCAACTCCTGATATCTCTTTCTTGGGACAGTGTCTTCTTCCAACCTCTGCCTTTCTATTCGGGCCTGTGCCAACTCCTCTTGGAGTCTGGCCAGTGTCGGGTCACTAAAAGTATGTTGACTACTAGCTTGCATGTTTTCACTTGAAGCGGGTCCCTCTTGAACAACTTGGGTTGGAACAACTGTTTTCTATTCTGTATCTCCATAATTAGGCTCAAGCATGGCTTCTGCAACTTGGGGGGTCCTATTAGCGGTCACTCTTCTCTTTTGCGAAATTCTCTTGGTAGCTATGCTTCTTCTCTTGGGGGCTCGCTTAGGCATTTGTTTCATTCTTAGAACCCTAATGGTTTTCCTGAGCTATTCCATGAGTCTGTGAAGCTTCATTCATTCCCTGCGAAGCTTTTCAATCTCAGTTGCTTTCCTCCTCTTTTTTAATGGAACAGTTGTTCCTTTATCTGAACCCATTTTCTCGGCAGGGTTTTGGTCCATATCAGTCATGCCTTTAGTTAAGTTCTCTTCTTGGTCTTCTACTTGGGGTTCCTCTTCCACATTCATATGCCCTTGGCTAAATTCTTTAGGAATCATACCCTCGGTTGACTCTGCAATCTCCTGAGGGCTTCCAAGTTGGGATATTACTTTGGTGTTCTCTTTTTCTTGTTCATTCCTTTCAGGGGAAGCAACCCTAGCTTTGCTAGGGTTTGCTGTTTCATCCAGCATTTCTTCAGCTGTATCTTTGTTGACTACAGAGTACTCCTGTGACTGATTAATATCAATGTTAAGGTCCAAAGGGCTATGAGGCTACACATAGTCACTCATATTGGCCAAAATTTGGGCCAATTGGTCTTCCTGTAAAGGGCTTACGGTAGCATTTTCGGGAGGCTCTGTTCCTTCTTTGTCGCTGCCATGATTGTATTCATCCTCCTCACAGGTATGATAACTTCCTTCTTCCTCATATGAATATCGAATTTCTCCTTCAATTTCTTCTTCCTCAGTATTTCCTTCAATTTCTTCTTCCATAATATTTCCTTCCTCTACACTGGATTTTTTTTCACCACTGGTGTGGTGACTTATTTCTTCTTCATCCGAGTAGCGAATTTCTCCTTCCATTTCCTCTTCTTCATCAGTACAAGGGCTTTCTCCCTCCAATTGTGGAGGTTGTTCATCCTTTGAGATGTGTAATTCTAGGGGCTAGCTACTGTTGCCTGGAAGTCCTTCCATCATCCCCCTACTTCGTTTTGAATGGAGGGACTGTCTGTGAGTTTATGGCTCAGCTATTGAGCCAACCATTCTCTTCTGTTTCAGGGCAGGTAAAGCTAACCCTCTGTCAATGGAGAATATAAACTCTTCCCAGCTGGTCTGTTGCTAGGCGAGGCTACGACTCACTATTAATCGAATTAGGCAATGGTGGATGACCACCATATCTGCATGTTGAGCTTTTCTTATACTACAAGTGATATCATGCAGCAAGGAATTTAAAAATGCAGGAAAATTGACAGTGCATTTCTATTTTAATATAGCCAGTAACTTAAGGTGGCGAGGTCTTCCCACGTCTTTCCTTCTGTCGCACATTGTATAGGCCTGCACTATCTTGGCCAATTCCATCCATTGTTCTCCCAATGATGTTGGCTGAACTCCTTTGCCTTTGAGAACCAATGTCCGTCTGTCATCCTAAAAAATCTTCATGGCTTCTCGAATCCTAATATTTTTCTGAGTCCATATAGTTTCTTGTGCTGGTATGCCAGACACTTCTGCAATTATTTCATCGGATATAGCTATCCGTCTTCCTCTAACCATGGAGAATCCTTCCTGCAAGTTCTGTAAAAATTTGGTGGCCACTACTTCATGGGGTTATTGCATCCTCATGAAATATATAATCCACTCCAATATTTCCAAAATCTCTCGTGCAGCTTCAGAAACGACTAGCACCTATGTCTCACTGCGAATTGGTCGTCCTCCCATCGTTTCTGCACTCTGTTAGTTCTTTCTAAACACACAGTGATCGCAATGGAACAACACATCACGGTGAATTGGAATAATGTCGTTGAAAATTTGTTATTCCCTAAAATGCAACGATTTTGTTCGCATACATGTAAAGAAATATCGGGATTTTATCTACATGCAGACATCCGCGCCCCCCCTGATGGATGATAGGTCATCCTCGACCATCAATTGAGAGAGGCACGTGTGGCACAACAGTAGTACAACAGGGAAAAAGCAGGCATAATTATGATACATTCAATCAAATTATAGCAATTACTGAAATAAATGCGTGTGATAAATCGGTAATAAATATAAAATCGTTTTGTAATGATTCAAATATGAGGAGAAGGGGCAGCTTAAGATAAACATAAGTACAAATGCATTATTTACCACTTCAAACTAATATTGTTAGTATGAATCTTTCTTTGTAAAATATCACTTTACCTACGCATAAAAAATAGCCCTAAAATCGATTATGGCTGCCAAATATCTTCAAATCTGCAATTAGGTGATCTAAATAATGCTGCACAAATCTAGATCTAAGCATAAAATGTATCAAGCAGATAAAGTAAAATGTGGCTCCATGCATCCAATAGACAAGACAAGAACAATGTATTTGAAATAATTTTTATATTATATTGAAAAGGGGCACCTAAGAGGAAAAAAAGAAAGGTTTTTTCCAGTTCTCCTCAATGGGATGGGTTCTTGGAAGTCCTCAGCATTTCAGATCTAGAATCTCTCTCTTGTTGGTGTGAAAAACCTAGACAAACATAGAACTCAATGGGAGCTCACAAGGAAAAAATGGAGAATGTGACCTAGTATAGATCAAGAGTGATCTAATGCAATGGAGGTGACCAATGAATGGGGAAAACCCTTCTATTTATAACAAAATATTGGGGTGTTCTAGAACTTGGTGCATGAATAAAATATTATTAATCAAATTCTAGAATCACCCTTTACGAATATTTTATTATATTTGTTGGAGGGGAAAGGTCTTTTGACTTGGGTCAATTCCTTTATTTATAAACAATAAATAAATAAATGATTTATTTATTATTTTAGGGATATGGTGGGAATATAATTAAATAAATAATGATTTATTTAATTAATTTCCTTGTTTTGGGTTAAATATGACCGGGAAATATAGACAAATGTTATTTTCTATGGTGAAATAAATTTTACTTAGGGTAAAATTGGTCTTACATGGTGTACTTGGGTTCATCTAATGATAATGTGTTAGATGACCAAAAAAATGGTGTAACAGATTGCCCCCCAACGTACGAGTGTTAGGAGAAAATCATATGACCGAAGTACCTTGTAAGAACTCAATCACCGGACATTAAGGGGGAAGTGAGAGAGAGAAATGTAAGGTAGTATAAAGCTGCTAAAGGACTAGACCCTGAGGAGATGAGACTTACAGGTGAAACAAGTCTCTAGTTTATGAAGTGGTACCTGTGCTAAAGGCGGCGGGGGAGGCATACCTATGCCTGCCGAGACAAATTACAAAGAATAAGGCACCCGGAAAACCACGGAACGCAATAAGGAAATAGGTGTTGGCTTAAACATGAGCCAGATAAATAAAATGATGAATCCCACATACATGTAATGCCTGGAATAACCGTCAGGACTTATACAAGAATATTTCAGTACATGAGACACAAATAAACCCAAATGCCCCCTACACACGGGGAAGGGCTCGCCAAAATCTGACTGATACATGCAAATCGAAGTGGCGCCGCAAGCGGTTGAGGCCGATATCATCAAATGAGAGGAGCTGCATCAAGGGAAGAAATGAAGAAATCATCCAGGCATGTGAGAGGCTACCTGCAGGGCCACCCCCTCATGAGGGTTGGGACATCTCACACATGCCCGGGAATCACCAATAGTTTCTGCTTGCATCACTGGACCATCAAGTGTATATATCACGATCATACGAGGAAGAGCTCGAACCAAGGTACACTGCCCCCTAGACCTGGCTTCTGGAGTAAATGAGCTGATGTCTACAGAAGTAGGTCCGCCATAGGTGAGGCAATAAGGGAACCCCAACTAAGGCATGAGGGAAAATAGTAGAGTGACAAACAGACGAACACTAATGATGCTGATGAAATGGGGGATACTGAGTAGCGGATTTACGACTTCCCTTGTTAGAGCATAAAGGGCATGAATGGCTTGGCAGCAACTGACCCAATATCTTGAGGGATAGGGGACAATGGGGCTAAGGGCCATAATGCACGACACGAGAGAGGGACCAAGCAATGAAGGATGGAGGACTATAGCAGGATGCAAAGGGACTCGAGATAGACTCCATGACTGCGATGATGACTCAACTCATATGCTCTAAACAAGGGTGACTCGATGGTGCTACCACACAGGAAAGGTCTAATGGGGGACCATAAAAACATGATTACAATAGGGTATCTCATGACGAAAATCAACACCAACAAAGATAAGTAAGGAGGAAAAGTGGTGACCAAAGTACCAGTATTGTAAGTGAAGAAATTCGATTTGTAGGAGAAGTGAATAGAATATTCGTGGAAAAAATGTGTCCTGCTGAAGTATCAAGGTACTAAAATATAAAATGTACCTAGAGCTCATGAGCAGGTCAGGTCACACTTTTTGGGGTCTGTTCTGTGACCTGGGTAGCAGGTACTAGGCAGAAACTATGACCTGTCCCAAGAAAGGACCTGGAAATTGCAACTTGTCAGAGAAAGGGGGTTTCAGTGATGTTTTTGGATAAGATCTAGGATTTTTATGTTTGAGGGGCATAGGTGCCTCCAAGCATGTTGTGGTCATGCCGAAATGTATGTAGAAAAAAGGGGAATCTAAACACAATTTAATGATATGGTGTACCAATTGTTTTCGTTATGGTTATGTAGTTTGAGAAAGGAAATGGAGGATTGCCAATATATTTGAGTAGTGCATATATGAATCAAATGGAATTTAAGTTTTTGGGTTAGCATACCTGGTGCTACTATCCCAAACAGAGGATTTGGAGATAATGAATTGATGCTCTCCTAGAAAACCTATAGGTTGGTCAATAATGTCTAAGGGACTGGGTTGTTGGTGTAAAATGAGGGAACGATAAGGGGTATCATCCCGAGAGTGATCTGAAGTGGTATGGGACTCTAGAGGTTCTTCTAAATGTGGAAGGAGAATGGTACTAGAGTTGACGTGACCAGATACACTAGGAGAGTTGTGGAGAATTACATCTCCTGGTCTCTCAAATATGGGTGCCCCCTTACCCAAACATTGGGTTTCAATGTAATGGCCACAAGGTGTATGTGGTTCGAATGTAGGGTTCTAATGTAAGGGGGAAAAGAGAAAGTCAGGGGAGATGATTCCTTCCATAATGTTGTCATCGTGATAGGAGATGGGGTGAATAATGGAAGAAAAACCACCGGACACGGTAAAGCTACCTGACTCATCATCATGAGAAGAGAGGTTCACATGCGCATCATCACAAAGGGTGACAGAAGAGTAAGTAGATAAAGGATCTACCGATTGTGAGCCCAGGGTGATTACTGAAGGAAGGTCAAGCGAAACAACAGGGGAGGATTCAGAGGGAATGTTCCCCAAGGGTCTCATGGATGATGATAGGTAGAAAATGGTGGATGAAGGCTTCGTCATCTTGACATCAGGAGGGGGAATGTCAATGGCAGAATTTTTGTCCTCTAGTTCGATCGAAGCAAAACATGAAAATAGGGGAGAGGTGGACTCGGTGCGCTTGGCCTCAAATTGGCGGACGGCGGCTAGAGAGGTGCGGAATTCCTCGAGGTGGGGACAGAGGTGGGTGTAATTTCCATGGAGATCACACAAAGCATAGGGGTGGTTGGTGTGAATAGTCTTGGGGTTCTTGGCCGTGGTCGCGGAAGGAACAGAGGCTTCCAAGACCATGGACTTAGGGAACGTGACATTAACCATGGGCTTGAGATGAGGTAATTCAGGATAGGTATGGGTGGCGTGACCGACAACATCACACAAAGCACACTAGATGGTATGCTTTGAAGGCCGAGGAGGGGCAGGATTTGTCGGGGCAGCCTTGTCCTTTGATGCCCCCTTGTGAGCTTTGCCCTTCTTACCCGAAGCGGTCGCAACAGGAGGTGGTTCTTGTTGAGGTGACTGAGGCACTATTGCAGCGGGGGAGGTGATGGGGACCGGTTGAACCGGGGTCAAAGCAAGAGAAGGTTTGGGTTGACCAGGTAGGGTTGCCGCTAGAGGATCAAGGTAACAGATGGGAATCCCAAGTGTCATGTTAGGAAGAGAGAGGGTGGCCATGATAAGTACTGTGTACACTCCTGGTGGGGGAGCTAGGAATGATATCTGACTAGAGGGGTAATGGCCAGGTGGGACGGCTCCTAAATGGCGAAGGCTAGGAGGGTAAAGAGGCTCATTAGTACTAGCTGGATGGGAAGGTCCAGGTGGAAGAGGTTCGGGTAGCTGAGGCAAAGGGCTAGGAGCAGGATGCTGCAGGCGAGGTTTAGGTTGCTGACTAGCTGAAGCGGGTTGTTTAAGGTCAGCCCGAGACAATTAAATCATGCAAACATTTGCTAAGCTGGGATCAGAGACAGGAGGAGGAGGAGGACCAAGGAAAATTCCAAGCAAGGAGGAGTCTTTGTAGATGCTGCAGGAAGCACTGGTCAAAGAATCAACGGTTTGCTTATTGGTGACAACAGAGATGGTGGACTGAGGGGAAGTCTGATATTTGGGTTCATGATACGTCAACTGGTCGATGGTGACAATCTTTCCATTGTGCGGGAAAAACATCTTGCGGTGGACTGCGGATGGGACGACAGACATGGCATAGGTGTAACTACTCCCTAAAAGAATGTTATAGTCAAGAGGGGCGTCAATAACTTCAACGTCGACACAAAAAGTCTTGCCTACAAGGGTGATAGGACAATTACGGAAGAGGCCAATGGGCTGGGAGGCATGGCCATCCCACGCACGAAGGGTGATTGTGGAAGGGGCCAACTCAGGAGATCCAAGTTGTTTCCAAACTGAAGCGGACATTACACAGGTGGATGCCCCCTCATCAATGATGCACCGGGAAATGTTAGCGTTTCGGATTTTGACTGAGATTTGGAAAGCTACGGAAGTAGGAAGAGGAGGAGACTCTAACTGATGGGCATCGAAAATAATCAATTGGTCAGCTGCTGGATCTACAACGCCCAGGGGAGATAGCTGAGCTTTTCTTTGGGAGGGGCACGACTGGAGGAGTTTCAGCATTGAAATGGAAACAGGTGATTGGGCCAGCTCATCTACTATGCTAAACGAATGGGTAGCTCGGTTAGAAGCAACATTTCGTCGTAATGTTCCCTTAGGAATCTTGGTATGAACCTCGACGTTGGGGAAGGGATATGCAAGGGACCATTAGTTGTCGAAAGAGGCTCTGTAGAACTTGAAGA
Source organism: Pinus albicaulis (assembly GCA_034641835.2). Classification (NCBI taxonomy): domain Eukaryota; kingdom Viridiplantae; phylum Streptophyta; class Pinopsida; order Pinales; family Pinaceae; genus Pinus; species Pinus albicaulis. The sequence continues at coordinate 1,347,967,396 of CM076570.1, read as the reverse complement.
AGGTGACTCAGGGACAGATGGAGCAGGAGGCTGGGGGTGCAGATGGGACTGAGTGTGAAGGTTAAGGTCGACGGTTATAGGTTGGTCAGAGTTCATCATGAGGATCTGGTAATCAGAGGTACCAGATGGAGGAGGTTGAGTGGCTATCGGTCCGTGAGGTGGTTGGGTGGCCATTAAGCGTTGCTGCGGGAAAGGATTGGTCGTGCTCTGTTGTGCATACACCTTCCCCTAAGGGGGTGGTGACTGCTGTTGCGGGGGTTGAGAAGATAAGGGAGGTGGGGGTGCTAATGCTGGAGGAGTTGGAGCACTAGGCTGTTGATATGGATGATAATGAGCTTGGGTAACAGTGTGGTGAACAGGGGGTTGGGCAGAAAGAGGAGGCATACCGGAACCTGGATGCGTGCTACCAGGAGGGGGAGAAATGCAGGAAGTGGTGCCCCCTCCCCCAGGAAAACCATAGCTCATGGGAGGTTGAGCGGATGGATGAGAGATAGCTCCAACGATACTGTCGGCGGCATGAGGTGCCCCCAGTGCATGGGCATTACCGGGTCTAGGGAGATCAGGTAGAACAGTATACACATAACCTGTCTGAGTGTAGATCAGGTCATATTTTAACGCCATTTGGAGGGCAGCTTCTTCGGTTTGAGGAAAATGCAATGCGACATCTTTCCTGATAGGTGGCAAGAGAGATCTAAGGAACCAGTCCATGTAGACACGGTCTTCGAAGGTAGGAGATTGACATAGGCTCTTTCTTCTCCACCATTCCTGGACATGATCAGATAGGCGGGTCGCAAATTATTGACGGAAAGAAGTCAAAAGTTCGATTCCAGTGTCATAATGAAGGGGAAGCTGGAAGTAAGATAAAAAAGCCTGGGCAAGAGTCGAGAAGGTGGTATGAGAGGAAGTGGGTTGATCCATGTACCACTTAGAAGCTGTGTCTATAAGTGTGCGTTGGAACAATATAAGACAGATGGAATCATCAGTAATGGAATTGGATGAACACCACATGTGGAAAGATCGGATATGGTTGGAGGGATCCTCTCCAGCAAGGCCTTCGAACTTGGGAATGTCGGAGGGGAGCTTGGTTGGAATAGCAGGCAAACCAACATCGTGGCAGATAGAATCATTGATCAACTGATTGAAATCTGGGAGACTGAGGCCTGCCATGAAGGGGAGTAAGGGAGCAATCGAGGTAGTTCATGTGGCGGTGCCGCTAGTAATAGTCCCAGAATTAGGGCCGGGGTTGCCGCTAGCATTAGGTCTGGAACTAGACATGGTGAAGGTAACAGGAGGAGAACCAGAAGGAGGGGGAGAGCCTGAACAATCAAAAGAAGAGTCGGAGTGTGGACTCAGGGGAGGACTTACTCAATGGCGACGGGAAGGAGGAAGTTGACCAACCAAAAACTGAGGGTGAAGGCCAAGAAGTCTCCAGTACAAACGCCTTGGAGGCACAATGATGATGGGAGGAAGAAAAACCGACAAGGGCAGGGAGGGGAAAAATCAAGGAAGATCAATGTCGAAACAAGGGCAGCGAGGTGCAGTGTCAATTGATTTTAGAGTCTTTGTCAGGTGGTGTTAACCAGGCTCTTCTTCGCTTAGGGTTAGTGTGTGGCGTGTGTTAATTTTAATTGATTAAACCTAGATGTTTTGAGAGTAAAAAAAAGTGTGCTGCGTAACTGAAAATAAATCTGTAGTAAATAAGATTGAAAGAATAGAAAATTAATAGCTAATAATGCATCAATCTAACCCAAGACGATGGGTTTCTCAAAACTAGTCTATAAGAGGGAAAAAATCTAATCAAAGCACGCTAAAAGAGGCCAATAGATCTAAGGTCAGTAGGGACAAGGATCTAAAGGAGAAATTTGCTAAAAAGAGGTGCAGAAAACAAAAAATAGGCAGAGGAAAGGTTGTTGTGACACAAGAGGGGATCAGCTAAAGGTTGGAGGGTCAAAGAGGTGACCCTAGAGATAAACCCAAAAAAAACTATATGAGGTGTTTTGAAAGGGAAAAGAGCTGATCTGTAGGGATCTGAAAATGCGGTATCAGATATGGCTGAAACTCTGAAAATTTAAACACTTACAGTAGCTAAAACTCTTCCACAAATATTGGAGGGTATTGAAGCCCTAGGGGGCTATATTCCCACTTAGTTGAGTAAAACAGAGCAAGAATAGGTCTAAACGGGTGAAGATGGAGGACAGACAACCCTGACAGAGGTTCAGACAAAACCCACAAAAAATTTAGAAAAATTGCAGAAAAAAGTCCAGGTCGCAGTTTTTGACTTGTTTTTCACTCAAGTCGTAGTTTTTGGGCTGTTTTCTGCGACCTGAAGCTCTAGGATGCAGTTTTTGGGCCAAAAAGTGTGACCTACACTTTCGGCACTCTTGGCTGCAGATTTCAGAAAAAAAAAATGTCGTCTCAGTTGCAGCTGATGTTTGTCACCTGCGCAATAGGGCCAGAAACACACGGAAGTTAAAAATTTTAATGTTTGAGGGTTTTAGAGGTGAAAGGCACCATAAAAATAGGAAAAATAGAAAACTAAAGAGAAACCCTAGGGTCTGAAATAGCTGGATATGTAGGAATATATAAAACAACCACGGTCGCAAAAGAAAACCTGTGTGGAGTCGCTAGTTGTTAGTATGAATCTTTCGTCGTAAAATATCACTTTAGCTACGCATAAAAAATATCCCTAACATCAATTATGGCTTCCAAATATCTTCAAATCTGAGATTAGGTGATCTAAATAATGCTGCACAAATCTAGATCTAAGCATAAAAGATATTAAGCAGATAAAGTAAAATGTGGCTCCATGCATCCAATAGACAAGACAAGAACAATGTATTTGAAATAATTTTTATATTATATTGAAAAGGGGCACCTAAGAGGAAAACAAGAAAGGTGTTTTCCAGTTCTCCTCAATGGGATGGGTTCTTGGAAGTCCTCAGCATTTCAGATCTAGAATCTCTCTCTTGTTGGTGTGGAAAACCTAGACAAACATAGAACTCAATGGGAGCTCACAAGGCAAAAATGGAGAATGTGACCTAGTATAGATCAAGAGTGATCTAATGCAATGGAGGTGACCAATGAATGGGGAAAACCCTTCTATTTATAACAAAATATTGGGGTGTTCTAGAACTCGGTGCATGAATATAATATTATTAATCAAATTCTAGAATCACCCTTTAGGAATATTTTATTATATTTTTTGGAAGGGAAAGGTATTTTGACTTGGGTCAATTCCTCTATTTATAAACAATAAATAAATAAATGATTTATTTATTATTTTAGGGAGATGGTGGGAATATAATTAAATAAATAATGATTTATTTAATTATTTAAAAATGATTTAGTCAAATTTAACTAGGAATATTATTTGAATAACTTATTCCTAGGAAATAATTAAATAAATAATGATTTATTTAATTAATTTCCTTGTTTTGGGTTAAATATGACCGGGAAATATAGACAAATGTTATTTTCTATGGTGAAAGAAATTTTACTTAGGGTAAAATTAGTCTTACATGGTGTACTTGGGTTCATCTAATGATAATGTGTTAGATGACCAAAAAAATGGTGTAACAAATATGATCGATTTGTAATGATTTTCATGTATAATATGTTCGAAATCAAAGGTTAAGGATTCATACTTTCATTTGATATTTAAATAGCGATATAGGAGAAAGGGTTAAATATGGCTATTGATGTGTATAAATGTGACTCCAATACCATCAGTGGAGCTCTGTTGCCGACAGGTGTCCATAACCTTGACAAAGCTGCTTTCTCACCCTTGGAACCATTGTCCTTTATTCATACTGAGGAAGTGCTTGTTAAATGTCATAACGGAGGCCATTGTGCTGGTTTGGTGGCCAAATAAATCACAATTCCATTCACTGGGAAGAAGTGAAAAGTGGGTAGGCCGGTTTGTGATGAGACCTCCTGTTCCAAGGACTTCTTAATTTTTCAATTATCCATTGAACCTCCCTGGTTTGGTGGCCATGATGGAAATGACACTTCACTGCCTTCCTTATGATCATGGTAGGCTAGCTCTTGATGAGACCCCCTATCCTCCATTTGCAAAATCATAAAATTATTAGTGAAACATTTAAATATTTTTCTTTTTCATATAGCACTTTCCTAGTTATTCATAAAGGATGGCTCAACATTCCTTAAGAGTAGGGATGGTGGAAGAAGTCTGAACATCTCAATAGAAAATGATATGCCCTTATTCCTACTCCATAAATAAAAATCAAAGAAATTTATAACATATGGGAAGAACCAACATGATAAGGATAATCAATTAGATTAATTCAGTGGTAGTAAAACAACAAAATCATGTTATTGATCATGCCCCTTTTCCCTTTTTCTTATCATTACTAAAAAAATTTCTTTAAAATGACGATTTCTTTTGATTTTTTGGTTACAGTAAGCTTCAATTTGTATGATTATATATGAATAATATGTTTTCCTTTAGAAGAGTCATCAGAAATTCTCAAAATTCTAATCTAAAACAAAAAACAATCCACTCAAAAGGTGTTGTTCCTTTAAAAAAAACAGGAGAAACAATCTATGGAATTGTTGTTCCTTCCAAAAGAAACAGCAAAAACACTCTACAGAACTGCTGTTCCTTTCGAAAGGAACAACAGAAGTGTTGTTCCTTTAGAAAGGAACAACAAAAGCTAAAAATAGACAAAATAAACAGAGTTTTTGAAAAAAACAGAATTCCATGAAACAAACAACGAAAACTGAAAATAAACAAAATAAATAGAGATTTAAAAAAATAATTCCCTAAAGAAAACAATCAAATAAATGAACAATATTTATGTACAAAATTTTTAAAAAAGAAATGATTTAAAAAACTGGTGCTGAGGAGGAGTTATCCCCTTCAGCCAGAACTTTCATGGTAGAATCTTCTCGTAACTGTTGGTAAAAGGATTCCCAGGTAAGCGGTTTATGATACAATCATACTCGATGATTTTTTACCTTAAAGGAATGCCCAGATCCATAAATGGTAGCTAATGTAATAGTGCCATTATCATGCACTTTTTGTATTTCATAGGGTCCAAGCCATCGTGTTTGGATTTTCCCTAGAAAATCCTGAAACCTAGAATCATATAGGAGTGCCCAGTCTCCTTCGTGGAAGATATTTTCTTTGATAAGGGCGTCATGCCATTTTTCTCTCTATTGTTGGATTAACGTTGTGTGCTAAAGAGCAGACAGCCTAATTTCATCTAACTCATTAATTTGCTGCAGTCTTTTAGCCTGGGCTTCAGTGAGATCTAGACCCACCTTTTGAGTTGTTCTTAATGTCTGAATTTCAAATTCTATTGGAAAGATGGGTTCTTTTCCAAATATCAATTGATATGGTGAATATCCCATAGTGGGTCTCCACGTTGTTCGATATGCCCACAATGCTTCTGGAAATCTGTAGGCCCAATCTCATCTGTGTGAGGCAACGATTTTTGTCAATATAAATCCAATTACTTTGTTCATGTTCTCGACTTGGCCATTGGACTGTGGGTGGTATGGAGTTGTAATATTGTGCTGAATGTGGTAGTTTTGTAGTGTTTTAGCTAATTTATTACCTACAAACTTTGTTCCTCCATATGTGATTATGTCCCTTGGGAGGCCATATCGCACAAATATTTGGAAAAGAAACTATATTACAGAGTCCTCTGTAGCTTTTGAAAGTGCCTCTGCTTTGACCCACTTAGTGACATACTCGGCTGCGACTAGGATGTATGTTTTTTGGTCTGAGGGAGGGTAATAGGGCCAAAAAAATCAAGTGCCCAATGTTCAAATGGTTCAATCACTAGTTGATGGTTCAAAGGAATTTCATCAGAATTCCTATGGCGACCTACCCTTTGGCAGCTATCACAGGCCTGCATAATTGTTTTGGCATATTTAAAGATGGTAGGCTAATAATAGCTTGTTCGTAAAACCTTATGGGCAGTTCTATGATCTAAAAAATGCCTGCCACATTGCCCATCATGGCATGCTTTCAAAATATCAAATACCTTGTCCTCCCGGACACATCTTCTTATTTTCATATCTGCCCCTGTATGAAATAGGTAGCCCCCAATCCATGAGAATCGGGTACTACGCTGTATTATCTATTTTCGTTCAATAAGGGATAGATGTTTAGGTAATTTACCTATTGCCAAATAATTTTCTATATCAGCATACCATGGGGTTCTGACAGTAACAGTGAACAAATTCTCATCTAGGAAATGGTCTTCAACTGCTTCTGTGTCTATTGGCTTTGGCATTCTTGACAGAAAGTCAGCTTCAGGGTTCTCTTTCCCAAGTCGATCTTTGATTGTAATGTTGAATTCCTGCAATAAAATCAACCATATTGTCACTCTTCCATTTGTAACAGGTTTATTTGCTAAAAATTTAATGGCAGAGTGATCAGTCTATAGTACTACAGGATACCTGGTTATATAATGTCTAAACTTATTTATAACATGTACTACAGCTAAAAATTCCTTCTCAGTCACAGTATAATTTAATTCAGCAAGGGATAGATTTTTTCTAATGTAATAGATTTCATATGGCTTCTAGTCTTCCTCCTTCCCAAGTACTACTCCAATTGTTGTGTCTGAGGCATCGGATGAAATTTGGAATGGCAAATTCCAATTTGGGCCCCTCAGCACTGGGGCTGTTGAAAAAAGCTTCTTCAGATCATTAAAGGCATTGTCACATTTATCTGTCCAAATGAAATGAACATTTCCAATTAGTGCATATAAAGGTGCAGCTATTCGAGAATAATGTTATATAAATCTTCTATAGTAACCATAAAATCCAAGAAAGCTATGTACCTATGTTTGTGTGGTGGGTGTGGGTATTCACAAGATTATTTGAATTTTAGCTGGGTCCACCTGAATTCCAGCTGCTGATATATAATGCCCTAAGATAACTCCTTCGTTCATCATCATATGAAACTTTTCATGGCTTAAACAAAGCCTAGTGTCAATACATCTTTGCAATACCTTTTCTAGATTTTCTAATGCAGGCTCAAAATCATCCCCATAAGGTGTGAAATCATCCATATATACTTCGAGACCTTCATTTATTAAGTCTGCAAAGATGCTGAGAATGGCACTTTGGAATGTAGCAGGGGCATTGCATAGGCCAGAGGGTAAGACTCGGTAGGAAAATGTCCCCCATGGACAAGTAAAATTAGTTTTGTCTTGGTCTTCAGGGGCAATCTGGATTTGATTGTACCCACTGAAGCCATCGAGGAAAGAAAATAATTTATTTCCTGCCAATGTGTCTAATACCTGGTCAATGAAAGGAACGAGAAAGTGGTCTCTCTGTGTTGCCTTGTTAAGTTCACGATAAACTACACATATTCTCCACTTTCCGTTCTTTTTTGGTACCACCACTAATGGAGAGACCCACTTGCTATCAAATATTGGGTAGATGAAATTAACATCCAATAGTTTTGTAATTCAACTTTCGCAATATCTTTGAGGTGAGGGTTTAGTCTTCTTTGGGGTTGGCGAATGGGTCTTGCATCTTTTTCAATATAGATTTGGTGTGTACACAATTGAGGGTCAATTCCTTTCATATCGGGGTAATCCCATGCAAAGGCTACTTTGTATTTTTGTAATAATTGGACCAACTTCTCTTCTTGTTCAGCAGTCAGATTTTTGTTAATGTTTAGAGTTTTTCCTGGCTCAATTTCTACAATCTTGCTATTGTACATAGAATTAGTAGGTATTACTTGATCAGGAATGTATTTCAAAGGATCTTCTTCTTATTTATTATCAAATGCTTCCTTGATCATGTGACATTGTAAATGGGATCTATTTTGTGGTTTATTAATAAAACTATTAATGATATAATCCTCTGTTTGATCTTTAAAATCAAGAGCATTTTCTACAGTTAGAGGTGATCTCATATTTTCCATAAGATATGATACAGGTTGTTTTTTTTTTTTTTCTTATTGATAGACTTGGCTGGGCTGGGGGATATAAAGCTAAATTCTTGACATAATTTCCCCTTGTTATTGTCATGTTGCCTTGTCGGCATCCAATATAAGCATCGGAAGTTGCCAACCAAGGTCTACCTAAGATTAACAGTTGTCCTTCTAGCCGATTCTTTGGATTGATAACCAGGAATTCAGCAGGGTATTCCTAGGAATCTACAGATACCATTACATCTTGTAGTGCACCTTCTTGTTTGACTAGTGATCGGTCAGCCAATTCCAATAAGGTTGTTGTTGGTTCTAGCGATGTAATGCCAAGTTTTTGACAGGTGGTGGTTGTTAGGATATTGATTGCTGCTCCCAAATCAACTAAGGCATTTGGAAACAATTTCCCATGGATTTGCACTGTCACTATAGGATTTCCTGGGTCTTCATATTTTACGGGTGTTTTCATTCCTGATAATAAGTCAGATAAAGTAATGACTATTTGGATAGTTGGATTGGTGGTTGTTCTCATCTTTGGCTTTCTTATGCATAATTCCTTAATGGTTTTTGCATATATAGGAATGTCTTGGATAGCTTGGAGGAGAGGGATTTTTATACACAAATTTTTTAATTCTCCCAGAAGATCAAAATTAGGGTGTTCTAATGGGCGCGGTATGATTAATCATTTTGGGAATGGTGGAGAGGAATTTGTCACTTGTTGTTGACTTTGTTGTTGATTTTGTTGTTGATTTTTTTGTTGAACCTCCTTCTCTTTCTGTAATGTTTGTTCTACAGGTAACGGATCTTCAATATAACATTATTATTTCTCTCTATTTCTACTATGTGCCTAGACCTTAATTGAAGGTCATTTCACTCCCTCATTTCAGTTTCTAAGTCTGAGGGTTCCATTATTTGGACAGACTAAACTGGCCTATTGTTTGGGTTTGGGTTGGGATGGGCTGGGAGTTATGGTCTTAAGTTTGTATGGGGGTTTGTATAGGGAGCTGGCAGTGTAGGTTGAGAGAGAGGAATTTTTCCAGCTGGATGATTTGTAGGTCTTTACCAGTTTGACTGCCAGGCCTGACTCTAGGAAGTAGAGGGGGACCATTGTGTAGGATAGTTATTATTTTTCCAAAATGGTGGGTAGAAAGGAAATCTAGGCCAATTATTTTGATTTGTTTGATTTGGCCAAGATGTTGAAGGAAATGGTTGTTGTGACCAATTGGGGAAAGGTGGTTGATTTTTCCACATTCCACTAAATTACTGAGCATTATATTGAGGAGGATGAAAAGAAGAAAATGGATTAGTTTGCATACCTGATTGTTGTGGCTACCATTGTCGGTGCTGATTAAGCAGACATACCACTTCTGATTCTTCTTCTGCCTCCTTATAAACTGCTTTTAGGCCAGGAACCAAAGGACATCTTTCTGTAGGGTGATCTTTTGTGCAAATGACACAGACTTTGATCACATCCAACGGGTATTCTTTGTGGCTATGTTTCTTCCTGCATCTGGGACAGAATATCGCCAAATTTTCCTCTGCTTCTGCTTGCTTTTGTTTGGCTTGCATAATGTCAAACTGCATTTTTAGAGTCCCAAGTATATCTGTCTTAAAATATTCTAGCAGATTTCCAATCTCTGCATGAGTCACACCATCATTAGAGGTCTTATGTTCTCTTGTAATCATATCACGTTCTGCTGATTTTAGCCTTGTATTGCCCCTCAAACTCCTGATACACAAATCAATAATGTCAGGATAACTTTCCTGATATATATCACCTTTTCCCATAATATTCAATGTTTCAACCCATTGATCTTTCATTCCCCTAATCAATGTAGTTTTCAACACATTATCAGGTAAGGGTAAGGATGCATAAGGAGATCTCTAAAGATTATATTGAAACCGTTCCACATATTCTTCCAAGGTTTCATTTGGTTTTGCTGTCATTTGGAATATTTCATCTTTTAGTTCCTGAGACCTGCAATAATCTTGATACTTCTTTAAAAATGTAGCTTTCATCTGATCCCAATCAGTTATGACACTGCCACCTAATCCCATAAACCATTGTAAGGCTGCCCCTTTTAATGTTGAAGGGAATAGTTTTATTTTTTGGGGATCAGTGGTATAATCATATCCCCTACATAACACATCAAATTAAAAAAAAATGCATTTGTACATTCTGATGTTAAGCCATGAAATGTGGGAATATGTTGAAGGGGAATGGCCTTCATAGGTGCATTGACTGCAGTATCTACTATAGGATATTACAGTGTAGAGGTTTGTTGGGGTGTCTGTTGGTTCTGATTTTGGTTCTGGGCCATTTGGTAAAAAATGTGCCAATTCCTTCTGAGATTTCCAAGGAATTTCTAGGCTGACTAGCAGGGACAAGAATGGCTTTGACAACACTCCCCTTGTCTGGAATAATGAGTATTCCTTGTTGACGTACTGTTTGAGGTGATTCAGGACCTTGGTTTTGAATAAGTTTAAAAACACTTCCCTTATCTGGGCTGCTTATAGTTTGGGCTATTTCAATAGGAGATTTTGGGCCTCTTGTTTCTCCTGTTTCCCCTTATCCTTCTCGAAGATTACTAGAGTTCCCTTCTTGAGGGGAAATTATGCAGGGATTCTCAATTTATTGGGAATCTTGCTCAATTCCCTCTATTTGACTGTGTATCTCAGCAAAGGCTTCAGATGGTGATTCTGTAGCCTGAAGGGAACCAGTAGGCTGTCTAGATATAGCTTTTCTAAATCCTACTGATGGCTGAGATTCAGTTCTGTTAAGGATTTCGTCAATAAATGTTGTCCACCCAAGGGTCACAGGTCCCTTAGGTTTTTCAATTTTAGGAGGAATTTTGTTTTGCTTAGTTGGGCTATTCATTAAAGAAAACAAACCTCCATTCCTACCTAAAGAAAGAAGCTTACCTACTTCTATTGTAAAGTGGGCTATGAGCAAGTGTGTTTATTGCCTAGTGCACAGGTTCTTACGTTCCATCTTTAATACCCAATTCTTTACAAGCAGAAGAAAATCAGCTGTGCAACACTCCTTTGAAATGGCATACACTCTCCCCGGCAGCAGCGCCAAAATGTTGGGTCATAAAAAGGTATCTTTTGAACACCTAATTAGCCTACATTAATCATAAATCCGGGAGCAACTTTTTATTCAAGAGTGTACTCTATCTGAGGCTGCAATTAACTAAGAGTAATGCTATGAAGATGTCGTACAGAATGTTAGATACAAGAGTAAACAAATGCTTGTAAAGAAATGTAATTACAGTAACATAAATGGAAATGCTCTGAAATCTTAACTACATCAATCTTCAAACCATCGATAAGGGATACAGTAGCAATAACTCTTTCCCTTAGAAATCAATGCAACTGAAAACACACTAAGGCAAGATAACCAATCTGGGAACTTGGAAACAGTAACCAGTGTCCTCTACAGTTGGTGGTCTTGTTCTTAAAGCAATCGAAATGAAATCAAACTCAATCTTCTTGCTGATGAAAATAACTGAAAGGAACAAAATCTAGAAAGGAACAACAGCTTGTAATTCCTATGCATAACAATTGTAACTCATCTATTTGCTAATCTAAAGCTATAAATCAGAAATAAACAATAAACAGAAATAGAACAGCAACATGAATTGAACAGCAATTATAATTCTAATGCAATCAAGCAACTAATCTCCACACTCCAATCCTGTCAACAGCCAATACTACACAACAATCAATTATAACAAATCATAAACCAATAGAACAGCAACTAGAATCGAATATAGAAAAACAAATCTTTTATAATGATAGCAAGATAAATGAACAGCGAATGTACTTCTTGCAAAGGATAAAGTAGCAATGCAATTCGTTAATAAATTTGTATTCAATCTAATAGCAGTCAATCAACTCTATAATCGAAATAAACATTAAACACAACTTCACACAAAAGTAACAAAAGATTAAGAATACAAACAGCAAGGTAATTCCACCAGAGCCGGGCCTTTAGCACCAGTGAAATACTGCTGGGCTACTTCAGAACTTAAGAGATAAAACGAAACACGTGTTTGATATTAATCGAACATAAAGTATTACAGATACTATTCTCTCAAAGCCAAGAGTCAATAAACATAATATTACAGAGGAAATGTTTGAATATAAGGAATTTCGACCAACTGACTGTCTCTCTGATCACTAAAGGACATTTCTTTATATATCAGACCTTGATGGACAAGACGAGGAATAAGATGAGTTTGAACAGCGATCCCTTAGGATCGAAGGATCTTGAGGGATTTCCTTCCCTTCGTTTAGTTATCATCTTATTTACTTTGACCAAAGCCGAGTTGTCCCTTGCCTTTTCTTAGCAATTCATTCAGATCTCCTTGTCCTAGGCAGGATGTGGTTTAACGCTGGAGGAGCAACAGTTACATTCATCTAGGTCTCGCCTTTGGTACAACTATTCACTTCGTCTAATTCATGTTTTATCAACAAAAAGCAATATTTAGTCATCTTTTTACAATAAACATAAACCTTTCCAATTCTATCATAATTCTTATAATAAATTACCTTCCCAAGGTAAAAAGGAGTATGTCTATAGTAAAAGAATCAGAAGATACACAGTAATTTCATACCTTTTTCACTGCCCAACACAACCTAATCCTGTAACTTTAAATTTTGAGAAAAATTTTAGAACTCTTGATCAGTATACACAATGAATCTTTAGAGCACCTCAAATAATCTTGGAAATCACTGGTATATCTCCTTGAACTCTCCTTCCTAATATTTCAAATATAGAATTTTTCCATTTTTTAATTTTTTTGTTACCTGCTATAAACAAGCATGAAGTAATTGAATTTTACTTAAGTGTGAGTATATCTCTAAATGATCAATACCAACCAACAATAATTACCAATTCTATTACATGGGTAGCATAACAAATTTCATTCATTGAGAAGAAATGCAAATATAAAGATCTCCTATGAAAAAATAAAATTAGTCGAGGTTGTATGGAAGCCTTCCATGTCACGTTTATCATTATGACAAATTATAATATTGAATATATAAGTTATGTTGGGAAAAATACTGAGAGGGGGGGTGAATCAGTATTTACAGCATAATCAAAACTTTTTACTTTTTCATTCCTTAAAACCCATACGCTACTTTACTTCAGTAAACCTGCGTATATACGCGGATCCCCTTTGTGAAACTTGCGTATACAGAGATCTAGATATGAAATTAACTCTTCACTTAGATCATTCCATAATTCATTTATCAGATGTTCAATAAACTGTAAACATGTGCAGTAATAACAGAATAAGCCATCACACAAAGCATCACACATTAACACCAGGATTTTTAGGTGGAAACCCAAATCGGGAGAAAACCACCGCTGCAGTTGCTCAGCCTTCAATATTTTTATTATAGAGAAAACATATTAAACATATGTGTCAGCAGATTTCACCGCACGTTAGACCCACCGCGCTCTACCACCTCTTCCCGGAAGGGAGCTCCAACCCCCTGTCTTGTTTACCAGCCTCTCCTGGAAGGGAGCTACGACCCCCCGATCTCGTTTACCAGCCTCTCCTGGAAGGGAGCTACTACCCCCTGACTGAAGGCTACAACCCTCAGTACCTCTATGGACCACGTTTCATCAATTTTCACACTGAATCCAAAGCTTCCACTAGGACACCACTAGCAGGCCATGTTTCATCATATTTTCAGACTGGACCCTTTCAATACTTTTAAGCTCAAACATACATCATCAACGTATACACAATGACACAGACGTATAAAGGTGAAACACAAGCAGTATCGTATCGATATTTTTATACCCCTTGCTTCAAGAAACCCTACTTCACATACGCTTCACTTCACCGATGTCGCAGATATACGCGTCCGTCCACAAACCGGCGTATACCTCTCAGTGGTTATTTTATTGCGCATATGCGTTTTCTTCTTCGATTAAGTCGCGTATATACGCGCTTTCCTCCGCATCGAAGTAGCGTATAGATCTTCAATTATTACGTAGGCAAAGATACTTCTTCGCATCGATATTCGCCCCGGACATCTTCACTTCGCATGATGTTCGCCTTAGATGTTCGCCTCATCACATCTAAGCCTTCCATGCGTATAGTAGATATATTTCAGATCTAGATCCTTCTTCATCATTGGTGCATCATATACTCAGATTTATCATTCAAGTGTAACCCTTTCCATTCAGATCTACTTCAGAGAGAAGTATTCATTCAAGCTCAGACATCTTGCACCCACACTCATGATTTGCATAATTAATTTCATCTCTTTATATATGATTACCCTTTGTCAATACCATGAGCCCCTTTTTCAATACCATGGACCAAAACAATACCCTAAGCCCAAAACTATCTGGACGGGGTCAAATAGGCGGATCATTACCCAATACAATGGGTCAATACCATGGTGGTTACCCCTGGTTTTGCACTTTTGAGCGCTTTTGCCCATACGCGACTTGAAACGTTATTTTCCGCGTGTATACGCGACTTCCCCTAGGCCAATCCGCGTATACCAAGAGACATACTCTTTTCATCATATTTTGAGCACATTCTGAATTCCTTTCTTCATTGCCTTTTGTACACACAAGTTCATTAAGTCAAGAATAACTTCATCTTCATTCAGTGGGTTGCCATCAAGGACAACATCCTGCATCATATTTCCAACAATCTCCCCCTTTGGACTTGATGGCAACCACGATGGTGTTTGGTTACCACAGCAGATAAATACCCTATCACTCTCCCAAATATGTCACTCTCCCAATCATTTGACATCATTATCTTCTCTTCATTCAAACACCATGTCACTCTCCCCCTTTGACATCAAGGGCAAAGGGCGGATCAAAAACCAACATTCTCCCCCTTTTCTCCTCATGTGGAAGAAACATTCTGCAGATCTGATATGTGCTGAAGTGGCCAAGCTCCCCCTGAGTTCATGCTGAATAATTTTCAATGAAGTACATGACTCTATGATCTTTCTATCACCAAAAGACTCATACTTACATCAAATATCCAACCAAGTGGATTTACATATAAGACTCAAGTACCCAACCAAGTGGGTTTACACATTTCAACTCAGCTACCCAACCAAGTGGGTTTACACAAATTGACAAGTCCTTACATGACTGAATATAGCAATTTACATCATGAGTCTCAACAAGATATTTACACCAAACTACAAAAATAACTTTAAGACCAACACCAGAAAGTCCTCAAGAAAGAGAACATATTTTAGAATCAACATAATGCCAACAATGCATTATACTCAGCAAGGCCAATGCTCCCCCTGAATCTGTGCAACCAAGCAATCTTTCCAAAAGACTAAGGCTCCCCCTTAGATTGTACATCCTGAAAACTTCCACCAACAAATCATCAAGGCATCTTCATCAAAACATTAGAAACAGAATTATGAGAACTGGAACACCACCAGAGATACCAAACAGTATCAAAGATACCAAACAGCACTGCAGCTGTGCTGAAAAGAGCTGACTCCAAGCAAAAATTGTCAGCAATCAGACATACGCAGTTTTCTGTGCAGGAACTCGCGTACATACGCGACTGTGTTTCAGGAAACCCGCGTATCCCAAGCCATCTTCTAAAATTTATGCAGATTTGTTCTTTTGACTGGCAGAGAACACTCCCAGCTTCTGTCTTAGATACTCGAACGCTTCCCTCGGCAGAGGTTTGGTAAAGATATCAGCAACTTGTTCTTTGGAGGTAACATACTCTAACTTCACTTTTTGCTCAAGCACTTGTTCACGTAGGAAATGATATTTGATGGGAATGTGCTTGGTCTTCGAATGCATAACAGGATTCTTTGAGATACTGATGGCACTTGTATTATCATACATAATGGAGATAGGAGTTGCACATTTGATTTGAAAATCTTGCAAGGTTTGCATCATCCATAGGAGTTGAGTGCAACAAGATGCGGCAGCTACATACTCTGCTTCAGCTGTTGATAAGGCAATAGAATTTTGCTTCTTGCTGAACCAAGATACTAACCGGGGACCCATGTAAAACGCACCACCACTAGTGCTTTTCCGATCATCAACACTTCCAGCCCAATCTGCATCAGTGTAAGCATGAAGAGTAAGATCAGCATTCTTTGGATACCATAGACCAAAGTCTTGAGTTCCTTGTAGATATTTGAAAATTCTTTTCACAGCCTGAAGGTGAGACTCTTTTGGATTAGCTTGGAATCGTCCAACAATCCCAACTGCATGCATAATGTCTGGTCTAGTCCCAGTGAGATAAAGTAGACTTCCTATCATTGATCTGTATTCTGGTTGATTCACCGTGGGAGAATCATCATGAGAACTCAGATTGCATCCGGTTATCATTGGTGTACTTACAGGTTTGCATTCTTCCATGCCATACTTCTTCAGAATTTGCTTAAGATATTTTTCTTGTGATAGGAATATACCATCTGCAGTTTGATGCACTTGCAAGCCAAGAAAGAATGTTAGTTCCCCAAGTAAAGACATTTCAAATTTTTGCTGCATGACAGAAGCAAATTTTTGACTCAAAGATTCTTCGTTACTCCCAAAAATGATATCATCAACATATACAACCACAATCAATAGTTTATCATTTTCAACTTTTGTGTATAAGTTGCTATCAGCAGACCCCTTTGAAAATCCTTTTTGATGAAGATATTTGTCAAGACGATAGTACCAAGCCCTTGGAGCTTGTTTGAGACCATATAGAGCCTTTTTAAGTCTACAAACAAGATTTGCATCATTTCCCAAAATGAATCCTTCTGGTTGTTCTATATATACTTCTTCTTCTAGATCACCGTTAAGAAAAGCAGATTTAACATCCATTTGATAAACTTTGATTTGTTGATAACTTGAAAAGGCAAGAAACATTCTGATGGCTTCAAGTCTAGCTACAGGAGCAAAAGTTTTTTCAAAGTCTATACCTTCTTGTTGAGTATACCCTTTACAAACCAGTCTAGCTTTGTTTCTTACAACATCCCCATTCTCATTTAACTTGTTCTTGAAAATCCATTTAGTTCCAATGACATTTTTATCATGAGGCCTTGGAACCAAATCCCAAGTGTCGTTCTTCTCAATTTGAACAAGTTCTTCATCCATGGCTTGCCTCCAACATTCATATTTGCCAGCTTCATTGACATTGTGTGGTTCAATTGTGGATAGAAGTGCCAAATGATTAGAAGATCCCATAAGAGTTCTCCTTGTTCGTACACCAGATTCCTTGTCACCCAAAATTTGAGTTTCAGGATGATTCTTTTGAACATATCTGGATGGATATTTTTCAGATAGATCATCTTCAGGTTCTTCATTGGATCCACTGTCTATATCATTGCTATCTGATGTAGAAGGCCATATGTCGCCATCATCTTCATTTGCGGTTTGTTTTTCTTCTTTAGGAGCTGCAGGAGACTCATCAATAACAACATCAATACATTCAACAACCTTTCAAAGCCTTTTATTGTAACATGTGAAAGCTTTGCTTGATGATGAGTAACCAAGAAATATCCCTTCATCTGATCTAGGTTCAAACTTTCCAAGCTTTTCATCATTATTTTTGATAAAGCATTTACTTCCAAAAACCTTAAAATGCTTCACAGTGGGAGAATTGCCATACCAGAGTTCATATGGAGTTTTGTCACTATTTACCCGAACATGAGCTTTATTGAGAATGTTAATTGCTGTATGTGCTGCTTCACTCCAGAACATGTCAGGAACATCAGAATCAGAAAGCATAGCTCTAGCCATTTGAACAATTGTTCTATTCATTCTTTCTGCTACACCATTTTGTTGCGGAGTGCCTGCTACAGAGAACTGTCGTTTAATGCCATGTTGTTCACAAAAATCGAAGAATTCATTTGATGAATATTCTCCTCCTCGATCAGATCTAAGACACTTGATTTTTAGATCTGATTCATTTTCTGCCAAAGCTTTGAAGTTCTGAAATTTTTCAAGTGCTTGATCTTTGTGTTTAATGAACCCGATCCAACACATTCTAGAGTAATCATCAATGAATAAGATATAGTATTCTTCCCCACGTAATGAATTTTTCCTCATAGGTCCACATATATCAGTATGAATGAGTTCAAGAGGCTTAATTGATGATCCTTCTTTGGCATTAAATCGTACTCTGGTTTGCTTACCAAATTGACAAGATTTGCATATGGTACTTTCTGGAAGATTGATCTTGGGAAGATCACGAACAGCTTGAAGTCTGCTTGCTTTGTTGATTTGAGAGAAACTCAGATGCCCTAGCCTTCTATGCCATAGCCAATTTTCTGAGGATTTGCTCAAGTAACATTGATCTATGCCATTTAGAATATATAGGTTGCTTGGATTTCTTTTTCCTTTTATAATGATTTTACCTGTGTCAAGATCACGAACCACACATTATTTGGAACTGAAGACCACTTCTGCTCCTTGATCGCACATTTGACTAACACTTTAACAGGTTATGCCTTAATCCATACATACATGACATCTTTAGCCTTCACCTTTTCTTTTAGAAATACTGACCCTTTTCCTTTAATCACAGCAGGAGTATCATTTCCAAATGTAACTTTCTTTTCCTTTTCTAGAGCATTATAAGTATGAAGTTTTCTTTTGTCACCTGTCATGTGTCTTGATCACCCACTATCAATGTACCATTGATTTTCTTCACCTTCTGCAAATAATGCTATCCCACAATTTTCAACCGGCGGTTCTTTCTTCTTCCACACTTTAGATGACTCATCACTATCTTCATTAGCATAGTAACTTTTCTTAGAGCTAGATCGGTTCTTATTCCTTCTTACTACTTCTTTTCTTTTATAAGGACATTTTGCAGCATAATGACCAACTTTACCACACTCAAAACATTTGAAGGGAAGCTTACCTTTGAATCTTCCAGTACCTAGTTGGAGCTTTCTCACGAAATTTGCTTCTTCTTCATCGGATACATAGCTGGATTCTTTAATAACCTCCTTTTCCTTTCCTTTTGTAGATGCCTTAAAAGCAGCTTCTCTTATTTGAGAAGGACCTCCTTGTCTCATTTCAAAAGCAGTCAGAGTACCATGTAATTGAACAATAGAAAGAGTTTGCAGATCTTGCCTTTCTTCAATAGCTGAAACTTTAGAGTCAAATTTTGAAGTCAAAGATCTTAAGACCTTTTCTACCAGAGTAGTATCAGCCATGGTTTCACCCAAATTTCTCATCCGATTTACAATATCATCTAGACGAAGAAAGAAACCGGCAACACTTTCATCACTATGCATCTTCAAATTTTCATATTCAATTCTAAGAGTTTGGAGTTTTGCACTTTTTACCTTTGTGTCTCCTTCATAGCTTAGAATGATTTTGTCCCATATGTCTTTTGCCGAATGTAGTTGCATCACTTTGGCAAATTCTGATTCAAACATGCTTCCCAATAAGACATTCACTGCTTTGGCATTGATTTCATACTTCTTTCTTTCAGCTGCATCAGTAGGAATACTTGCCGGGTATTGATAACCTTCTTCCACGATTGCCCATACATCTGCACCAAGACTTTGGAGATATGCTTTTGTACGTACCTTCCAGAATATCAGATTGCTTCCATTGAATAGAGGTGGCTTTATAGACATTACTCCTTCTTGACTTCCCATTGCGACGGATCTCCTTTAAGCGATCAAGCTTCTGCACAAGGACCTGCTCTGATACCAATTGTTGGGAAAAATACTGAGAGGGGGGGTGAATCAGTATTTACAGCATAATCAAAAATTTTTACTTTTTCATTCCTTAAAACCCATACGCTACTTTACTTCAGTAAACCTGCGTATATACGCGGATCCCCTTTGTGAAACTTGCGTATACAGAGATCTAGATATGAAATTAACTCTTCACTTAGATCATTCCATAATTCATTTATCAGATGTTCAATAAACTGTAAACATGTGCAGTAATAACAGAATAAGCCATCACACAAAGCATCACACATTAACACCAGGATTTTTAGGTGGAAACCCAAATCGGGAGAAAACCACCGCTGCAGTTGCTCAGCCTTCAATATTTTTATTATAGAGAAAACATATTACAACATATGTGCTGGTGCAGACTTGACCAGCACGCAGGCACCCACCTGCGCTCGTTTACCAGCCTTTCCTGGAAGGGAGCTCCAACCCCCTGACTCGTTTACCAGCCTCTCCTGGAAGGGAGCTACGACCCCCTGATCTCGTTTACCAGCCTCTCCTGGAAGGGAGCTACGACCCCCTGACTGAAAGCTTCAACCCTCAGCACCTCTATGGACCACGTTTCATCAATTTTCACACTGGATCCAACAACTTCAATAGAACACCACTTGCAGGCCACAATTCATCATATTTCCATACCGAACTCTTTCCATACTTTTAAGCTCAAACATACATCATCAACAAATACATATTAACACAGATCAGATAGCAGAAACACAGCAGAACAGATCAGATATTTCATACCCCTTGCTTCAGCAAACCCTAGTTTGCATACGCGCTTTCACTTCACTGATGTCGCGTATATACGCGCTTCCGTCCACAAAAACCGGCGTATACCTCAGTGTATATTTTATTGCGCATACGCGCTTTCTCTTCGCTGAAGCTGCGTATATACGCGCTTCCTCCGCGTCGAAGTAGCGTATATATCTTCAATTATTACAGAGCAGCATACTTCTTCAGATCAGAAATTCAGTTCAGATTTATCCTTTCACTTCAGACAGATGTTCGCCTAGATGTTCGCCTCATCACAGATCTAAGCCTTCCATAAGCAGATCTAGTAGATATATTTCAGATCTAGATCCCTTTCTTCATCATTGGTGCATCATCCATTCAGATTTATCTTCAAGTGTAACCCTTTCATTCAGATCTACTTCAGAGAGAAGTATTCATTCAAGCTCAGACATCTTGCACCCACATTCATGATTTGCATAATGAATTTCTTCTCCTTATATATGATTACCCTTTGTCAATACCATGAGCCCCTTTTTCAAAACCATGGACCAAAACAATACCATAAGCCCAAAACTATATGGACGGGGTCAAATAGGCGGATCATTACCCAATGCAATGGGTCAATACCATGGTGGTTACCCCTGGTTTTGCACTTTTTGAGCGCTTTTTCCCATACGTGACTTGGACCGTTATTTTCCGCGTGCATACGCAACTTTCCCTAAGCCAATCCGCGTATACAAAGAGACATACTCTTTTCATCATATTTTGAGCACATTCTGAATTCCTTTCTTCATTGCCTTTTGTACACACAAGTTCATTAAGTCAAGAATAACTTCATCTTCATTCAGTGGGTTGCCATCAAGGACAACATCCTGCATCATATTTCCAACAAGTTACTGCCATAACTTACTGGGCACTTAAAAAGCGATGCAGTTTCACTCTCATTTCAAGTATGAACATCTACATAACATTATCAAGATAACAAGAATGTGAGACAATGTAATTGCCTGTAATTTGTCCCTCGCACTACTAACAATAGTAGAATTAGAACAATACACAACAACCATCAAGTAAGGCAGTCTCATGCTGCAATAAATTCCTCAATATTGTTCCCTTTAGCTGTTGCTATATTATTTAGAAAGGAACCCTCCCTCTGTCATTAATAGCTATGTAACTCTTTATGAATTTTTTTTTAGATTGTATTTTTTCTATAGAAATCCTTTAAAGTTTCTTCTCAACCACAGTATTAGAGCATTCTACGTTTTATATATGCATTTTCCTTTACATTAAAAATATTTGGCACAAGGCAGTGCTCAAATTTGTAGCAGAAACCCAAATAGAAAATTAAATAATAAATATTAGAAACTAGCAGTTTTGGTGTTGGGCAACAAGAGGTTAATTTGCTCAGGAAATGCTTACAAATATAAGCCATTGAGCTGCATTCTCAAGCAGCGGGTTTGTTCCTATGTATTTTTAATTTTACAATGTACATATATCATGCTACTAATAATAGTAGAACTAGAATAATACACAACAACCATAAATTAAGGCAGTCTCATGTTGCAATAAAGTACACAATGTTGTGCCCTTTAGTTGCTGCTATATTATTTAGAAAGTCACCCTCCCTTTGTCATTAATAGCTATGTTCTTTATGAATTTTGTTGTCCTTTGTATTTCTTTTTTTTAAGAAAAACTTTAAAGTTTATTCTCAACCACAGTATTAGAGCATTTTACATTTTATAGATGAATTTTCCTTTACATTAAAAATATTTGGCACAAGGAACTGCTCAAATTTGTAGCAGAAACCCAAATAGAAAATTAAATAATAAATATTAAAAACTAGAAGTTTTGGTGTTGCGCAGCATGGGGTTACCTTTCTCAGGAAATGGTTACAAAGATGAACCATTGAGCTGCATTCTCAACCAGATAGTATGTTCCTTTGTCTTTTTAATTTTACAATGGACATATATCATGCTACTATCAATAGTATAACTAGAAAAATACACAACAACCATCAAGTAAGGCAGTCTTGTGCTGCAATGAATTCCTCAATATTGTTCACTTAAGCTGCTACTATATTATTTAGAAAGGAGCCCTCCCTCTGTCGCTAATAGCTATGTTCTTTATGAATTTTGTTGTCATTTATATTTCTTTTATGTAGCAAACCTTTAAAGTTTATTCTCAACGACAGTATTAGAGCATTCTACTTTTTATAGATGCATTTTCCTTTACATTAAAAATCTTTGGCACAAGGCAGTGCTCAAATTTGTAGCAAAAACCAAAATATAAAAATAAATATTAAATACTAAATACTAGTAGTTTTGGTGTTGGGCAATAGGGGGTTATTTTGCTCAGGAAATGGTTACAAAGATGAGCCATTGAGCTGCATTCTCAAGAAGAGGGTTTGTTCCTCTATATTTTTAATTTACAATGGACATATATCATGCTACTAACAATAGTAGAACTATAATAGTACACAACAACCATCGATTAAGGCTATCTCATATAGGCAAGTTGTTGATTGCATTCTTTTTATGAATTACAAAAGGATTAGCAGGTTAGATAACGTGATTTTCTCATCTTTTTCAAGAAACATCGGAGTATTATGTAGATGTTGTCCATTGAGTGATACAACATAATATAATTTGTATAATTTACACTTGTAATTTTTTTGTTAATAAATTTTCCTAAGACTACATTTGGGCCATATTAAGCCCAAAAAAAAATCAACACTTCTAGAGGTAGGTTTATTTGTTCAACATTTTGCATCTAATTTACAAAAATAATCAAGAATCATGTTTTTGGAGTGCAGTGGCAAAGGTTGAAGGGATCTTCACACTGTAACAAAACAAAGGACAAAATATTTGTCTCAATTATACAAATCATTTTTTTTTTATTTCAATTAAATAACTTAAATTTACATAATCCATAAAGA
The DNA here is from genome assembly GCA_034641835.2 of Pinus albicaulis. Lineage (NCBI taxonomy): Eukaryota > Viridiplantae > Streptophyta > Pinopsida > Pinales > Pinaceae > Pinus > Pinus albicaulis. Next base: position 1,347,944,099 of record CM076570.1, on the reverse strand, counting down.
TTAAGTTTCCAAGAATAAAAATAAGGCAATTAATAACATATGAATCATAGCACATCCATTTCAATTTTCATTATGTGAGTAGATTCCTGTCATATTTCTCTGTATGTAGTTTATAGGCAACCTGCACCCTGTTTGTAAAAGGGCATAATGATAGAATTATGCTACCTTGAGTAATTTATTTAAGTGGAAATGTTTTCATTTGTGTAAAATGCATATATAACTGGAAATAGCTAAATCTTCAGTTATTAGTGACTTCTTATTTTTTGTTATGCATGTATGAAACTATTAACAAGATCAAAAGATCATCTTTAAACACATGGAAAGCACACCAATCATTTGTGCAAAATTTTTAATCTGAAATAGGTCATTTTATGATTCTTTACATTCAACCCAAGACAAAAGCATGTATTATGTTCGTGTTCATACCATTATGCCAATGTATGTTTCCAGCTTTTACTTGGAAATGATAACTGGACACAATTGTTTAATGCTTTCCATTTAGGGCTATGAATTTTTAACATATTACTTTCGTGTTGCAACTTTCACAAAAGCCACTACAGAACCACACCTTTTTCAAGTTAACAGATTGAATTTCTTAGAAGATATAATTTCTAAGCATCTTGTATTTTATTTCTTTCTCATATGACTTACTTCTTTGCAAGTCAATGCAAAAGAAGATGCATTTTTTTTGTTTAGTGGAGTTGCTGAGCAATTTTCTGGATCATTTTTGTCAGAAATTGGACAACAACATTGTATGTATTCGTTCTACAATGGCACAAATGACAGATCTTTTGAAGAAACATGATGAAGAGTTGTGGCGCCACCTGGATGCTACAACCAATCAATTTTGATAAATTCCAGCATGATTGAATTCCTTGGGAATGATGGCTATATAATTATGCTTTCAAGAAAGACTAAACAATTGATTGGCACCTTGAAAATGAATGGAACATTCGCGCACTTTATTTTGTTGATGATGGAATACATTTGCTAAGTTTGTGGGGATATGGATAGGTATATCATTGAGATCTTTGAATGAGGAAATGCATTCATAGGGGGCTCGATGAGGGTTTTGTTAACAATTCAGATTTGGTCATTTCTCCTAATACTAATGTATTTTCCATTGTGTTGAAAAATAATGGTTAATTTGAAGTTCAATTGTGAAGCACAAATATTGGCTATTTTTCAAGTATGAAGAAAGATAATATGAGTTTGGTTCATCTCCCTTCTTGCAGTGTTCACCGATTGGAAACCCTAACATATTTTTATCTAATAATTGGTGTACATTAGAGCCCCATGCACCCCAAAGCATATTTTTTATGAATTGGACCTTCATATACTTCATCTATGCAATTGTGCTACTTTTATAGTCTAACTCCTTCCATAAATTTTTTCTTGATTTAAAAACTGTGTCAAACTTTGGAATTATTGTAATTAAGGAAATGTCATGTTGGATTTTTATGTGTTACAGAGCATGAAACACCCTTTCTTGGATGCATTTTTTTCTTATCTATCGTGTACTGTTTATGTGGCCTTCTATACAGGTTTTCTTCCTCTGCTCTTCTAGGTATGATATTTGATCTCAATTTTTTCACGATTAATATTTTGCTTTTATTTTTATTTTAAGAAAAATTACAGCAGAATTTGAAATGTTTGGTAGTAATGTATTTTTTTCTTTTTGCATTTTCTATTGCAAAGTGGCCACCTTAACTTAGGAAGACAGATGACTCTTCTCGTGGCATTTTGTAGTTACATAGGGAATTGCATTAAGGATGGTCTAATTTCAGGGCATTGCATTAAGTTTGGTCTAATTTCTGAACTCTATGCATGCTGGAACAAATTTCTGATCTACCACTATATTATTTTTGAATTATTAGATCATATGAAAAAAGTAGTTTGGTGAGCTGAATGAACATGACTAAGGCCATTTTCACTATACACAGTTGCCACACATGGTGAGATGACTAAACATGACTAGGGCCATTGTAACTGGACACAGCTTCCACACATGTTGAGTTGACTGAACATGACTAAGGCCACTGTCATATTACTTTATCAGGTCATCCTTTCACTTATTTATAAATTTTTTATTTATTTATGATGGATAGACATAATTACATTATTTTTGATGTAGGTGCTTTAGATTTATGCAATATTACTTTATCATGGCTAGTAGTTTAAGGCTTTTGTCCCCAAGGAAAAAAGGGCCCACACTTATACCTCTTTAATAAGAGAAGAATGGCAGATATGATTAATGTGTCCGAATTTGGCATTATTGTTTTTAATGAAATGTCATGTTGGATTTCTGTATTATAGAGCATGAAACACCCTTTCTTGGATGCATTTTTTTCTTATCTATCGTGTATTGTTTCTGTGCCCTTCTATACGGGTTTTCTTCCTCTGCTCTTTTAGGTATGATATTTGATCTCAATTTTTTCACGATTAATATTTTCCTTTTATTTTTATTTTTAGAAAAATTACAGCGGAATTTGAAATGTTTGGTAGTAATGTAGTGTTTTTTTTTTGCATTTTCTATTTTAGAGTGGCCACTTTAAATTAGGAAGATAGATGACTCTTCTCATGGAATTTTTTAATTACACAGGGAATTGAATTAAGGATGGTCTAATTTTAGGGCATTTTATAAAGGTTTGATTAAATTCCTGAATTTTATGCATGCTAGAACAAATTTCTGATATACCACTATACCATTTGTGCATATACGAAAAAAATAGTTTGGTGAGCTGACTGAAAATGACAAAGGACATTATCACTTTACATGAATTCCACACATGGTGAGCTGACTGAACATGACTAGGGTCATTGTAACTAGACACAGCTGCAACACATGTTGAGTTGACTGAACATGACTAAGGCCACCGTCATATTACCCTCTCAGGCCATATTTTCACTTCTCTATAAAGTTTATTTTTATGAATAGACATAATTGCATTATTTTTGATGTAGGTGCTTTACATTGATGCAATATTATTTTATATCTCGACTATCTAAGCAAAATTCCACATGTGGGTTTAGGCATAAACAACAAAAATTCTATTTATCATGGTCGGTAGTTTAAGGCTTTTTTCCCCAAGGAAAAAGTGGTCCACACTTATACCTCTTGGGAAGTGTAATTGTATAGCAGGCTATTAGCATTGGTTACATTGAATGGCCAATCAGATATCGGTTTTGCACTAACCTTCTCTTCTAGGGTGCTAGTTAAATATGAGGACATTGTAGACTCTCATTTTTTATCGTTACTTATATCTCTTTGGAAGTGTAACTACATAGCAAGCTGTTAGCATTGGTTACATTGAATGGCCAAGAAGATTCTATTTGTGCACTAACCTTCTATTCTAGGGTGCAAGATAAATATGAGGAAATTGTTGACTCTCATTTTCTATCATTACTAATAGGTAATGATAACTGTGTTGAATTATCTAACTTGCTACAAAAAATTTAGGGATAGATAGGAGGATGTCTATGCCAATTTCTTTGTACCTTATCTTTAGTTGATGTGAAAAATTCCTTGAAAAAATTCATATTGTTGAATACATGAAGAGTGGAAACATGCTAAACATAAACATTTAATAGTTGTGGCAAGATATTAAAGGCTTGTGATCATTATAGTTACTTTTTTTTGTATGAATTAGATTAAATGGTTTGTAAATTATTGTATATTATTAGCGTGTTGTGTGAGTCATGCTACATGAGTGTGACATTGAGCTAACTCCATTGAGTTATTTTTATCAAGTTAAAAATAGGGGTTGCGTGATTTTATATTTTACAATGATTACGCCATTATGTGTCGAGAAGTTTTTTAAAATCAATGCCTATAATGCAATTTCAAGGACTACCATAACTCTCACATAATTCTTTAAAGGGTTCTATCTCAATGGAAGAGCACCTTCTTTATAAGCAGGAGATCAGTGGTTCGATTCCACTAGGCCCTAATATGAATTAATCAATGATATTGTAGTTTATTTTCAATTAAATAATTTTAATATTTGTTTATTTCAATGGTGATATATTTTTCTAGATTCATTATTTTATATTGTCTCTAACGAGACAAAAGTGATGTTGTGTTATCTGTGAATTTAATTTTTTATTGTATCTAGAGAGACAATAGTTAGGATCAAGACATTGTCTCTTTAAAGACAATATGTCTTTCATCCCAATTGTTGTCTCTAGAGAGACCAAAATGAAATTGTCTTTAGAGAGACAAAAATGAAATTTTCTTATGAGAGACAAAAATGTTTATGTCATATATTGTCTTTATAGATACAATTTTTTAAGACAATTTAATTTGATACACCCGCTTAAAGACAATATTTAAGACAATTTACCCAAGATTTCTCTTAAATATTGTATTAAAACCCCCTTTGCGTTGTAGTGCCAGCTCCATCTAGAAGAGGATATCACTTGCTACATCGTCACAACAAAGTTTCTTGAATGCTAAGTAAAACTCTCTACCTTCGTCAAATAATGGTTTGGACTTCAAGGGCAATTTTTTTTCTTCAATGCTAACTAAAACTCTCTACCTTCGTTAAATAATGATTTGTTACTTCAAGTGCAAATTTTGGGGATCCCAGGAAACCTCTAAGGCACAGCTCCAAATTGATGAACTCCATTGTAAGATGGGACAATTTAATTATCATTTATTCCAAACCATAATGAGAGGAAAAATGCAAATAATTTGAGGATATTCAGAATACCAAAAATAATCCTAATAGGTTCATGGTTGTTAGAGAGAACAATGACTGAACACAACACACAATTAATTGTATTGCCACCTTAATTGTGTAATTATGTAAATAATTTGCAGAGGAAGCTCATTGTGTGGGAGTGAATATCTAGGCACTCTCAGATAATGATATTCCTCCGCTCTTTGTAAGGAAAAACAAACCAATGACTAATAAAACCTTGTTGTCGTAAAAAAATTTGGGAACAAACACTAATTCATCTCCAAGCATTAACATGTGCTCCTGCAGATCATACTAGCACACTGCAGTTATCGACACAACCTTTCCTCTATGCATCACCACACTCGTTACGCCCAATGAATGCCTCACCTTGTTTGCATTTTCTGTAGATACTTGCAAAATCTAGGGTTCACTTATCATGTCATGCATATTATAGTCACATATAATTTATAATGCATGCATACATATTACAACGTATAACAATAAACATCATACATCACATAAAAAGTACATGTAGGTATGTAAAATGTGGTCTTTGTATATATATTCATAACTAATTTAATGAGAATTTCAACAGTAATGCAAATGTAGTGCCGTCTAATATTTAAATGAATTATTGCATTAGAGGCATGCAAATGATGTAAAAAACATTTGGAAATGAAACTATATGATACATGTGCTAATTATTTCCTTTTTATCTCATGGTTTTACTCATTTACTTTTGTCACATAAAATTAAACAAAATCAAATAATTAGTTTCGATGATAAAAAATGATGCGAATAATAATTAATATGTTTTATGCAGATGAAATTTTAAGATAAATTATCTTTTGACCTCTTACGGTCATTGGGGAGTTGAAGAATTTTCAAAATGTATAGGAAGCTCACTATGAGGGAGTTAAGAGGAGTGTGGAGTTCCCCACTCCCTCGCAATGAGCTTCCTCCACACATTGAGCTTCCTCAACAAATTATTAGAGTCTTGCTCTGCCATTTTCACTTCACCCTTCTACAATTTGAATCTCCCTTGGCTCTGACTACTATTAAAGGGGGATCCAATGTGTCATCTAGTGAAAATTTGTGTCAATTATTGCATAGTAAAATCGAACAGGTATCGAAGTCGTTGCCTTCCAAGCATGCATCAAACTTTGTCAATGAAATTCAAGCTCAATGATCACCAATACTAGCCTATAAACAATGAGGAAATTATTTCAATTTTTTCTCCAAAATAGAACATCGTGGCTCCTTAAACCAAGATGAAACCAATGACATTACACATTTTGTGTAGTGGTGTTCCCAAGTACACCATGAAAACAACAAAACACACTACAAATATAGAATGATTGCGAGGTTTTGATCCAAAAAAGAGGGGATGTTTTTTCTTCTGATTTATGGGCCTTTTATCTCCAATATTCTCATCGATTATGAAAAATAGAAAATTATGGTACATATTGGTTTTCTTTGTCGTTGGTTTTCTTGTCCTTCCAGAGTGTGGAGGAAGCTCACTATGCATAAGTGTGGAGGAGTGCCAAGTTCCGCACTCTCACACAATGAGCTCCCTCCACACATTATTTACACAATTATGGTAGTGATACAACTAGTCACGTGATGTTGTTGTTCTCTCTAACAACCACAAACCTACTGGGATTTTTTTAATAACTAAATTTGAATTTTTCTAGGCTGGTTAATCCTTCCTCAAACAATTGGTATTTTTCCAACACACCAAAACAACATGCCAACATGCTAATACACTATGGGAAAAAAATATGATCCACTACAAGTGGCCATACAAGGCAAGGGCTAACAAGAATAACCCACTTTTACCCTTATAGATAATGTGTGGACATAAGCATGGAACATGTAGATCATGTAACGACCATTGTCTCCATTTTTTAGTGTCTTAACGACAAAGAAACCCTTGTTAGCCTCCTTCTTGGAAGCCTCCTTTGTCTACATTATTTTTAAATGTAATGGAAAAAAATTATTTTTTCAGTATCAAAGCCCTACTCTACCATTCTCACTTCACCCTTCTGCAATTCGACTCTCCCTCGACTTCGGCTACTATTAAGGGAGGATCCAATGTGTCATCTAGTAAAAATTTGTGTTTTTCAATGTATGGGTGAAGAACAAATTGTTGCTCCCATTCTAAAAATATTTGAAATACCATTGAACAACTTTGCCCCAATTTTCTTTTAAGACATCAGGGTTTTCTTGGTTGTTGTTTTGTTTTTCCTTCTAGAGTGCAGTTGAAACTCATTGTGTGAGAGTGTGAAGGAGCACAAATCTCTACACTCTCACATAATGAGATTCCTTTTCACATTATTTACATCATTTTAATGTCCTTTTTACAACATCATGGACATGGCACAATGATTTTCTCATAAGCGCTTTAGAAACACTATAGGAGGAGTTTACCCTCATGCACAAAGTTGAAATTCAACTATTGGAGTTTCGTAGGGTACCCTCGTAAGAAGAGGGAAGAACTTTGTTTAATTTGTTTTCTTGTAAATGAAGAAATGAAAGTGACGTGACAATTTCTGAGTCTGGGATGCTAAAGTCCATAGCTAATATACTCATCGCATGACTATAATTGTTCTAAAAACCTAATGTGCAATTTTTCCACCACCCATCGATGCCTTCCATAAAAGGCCTTAGTTTATCATGATTATGTGTTTTCTTGGTTATGTTGTCATGTTTCTTTAGAAGTGCGAAGGAAAATTTTGTTGTGCGGAGTGCGGAGGTGGGCTTCATTGTGTGGAGGTGGCTTTCATTGTGTGAAGTGCAAAGGTACAAAGGAAGCATGTGTAGAGGCAGGAGTTCAGAGTATAGAGGTGGCTTTCATTGTGTGAAGTGTGAAGGTGTGTAGGAAGTGTGTGCGGAGGTAGGTGTAAAGAGAGATTTCTAGAACAAAGCATTATTGAATAAGGACAAAACATAGACCTCGTGCTTCCTTAATCAATTAATTAGCAATAGAGGCAGGGACTATGTTGTGTTGAAACTATTAATATTGTTCAACTAGAAAAATGTGAAATTCTATAGTCAAACATGTTGGCATTGAGAAATGTGACAAAATGGCCACTAGCAAAGGATCACGACATTGGAAAAAGGCTCTTTAGCCTACACATAATTCGACCAACATACATTCTCCTAGCTAGTAAGTCATGTTTCTATGTGTTTTCCTTTAGGTTGCAGTGGTTGTGTCTTGCCATAAATTGCACCACCTCAAGTCTATATATTGTGTGTTCCTCTTGTTACCACTCAAACTAGCAGGGGTCCTAGGAGGGGATCGTCAAAGGGAAACTACTAGGTCAGGGGAAACAATGGAGTAATAACCCACTGTCACCTCAACTAAGTCTCCCTACTCTTTACAAAATTTCACTGATGGGAGGATACCCGTTATGAATGGAATCACTAGATGAATGAGTCAATGAAGAGATAAGGGATGATTCCTAAAGGCCTATTCGTAAGAGAGACTTAGATGCAGGGTTTACTTTCTTGAGAAGTAAGGTGTAATGCTGTCTAATAAGGTACAAGTGGATTTAAAAGGATATAGTTTGCAAATAATACTTATGAAGGAAGGACCTTGTCCAAGAAACCCTTGTGAAAACATGGTTTCCAAATGGTCTTTGTGAGATTATCTTCAAATTGTTGTGGGACCACACGGGACCAAGTGGACCCAAATTAGGTCAAGTAAGAGGAATTGGTCACTCAAGGAGGGGCTTCACCTAATTTTGGAAGAGAAGATGATCAATGGACAAATATTCCTGGAATATATTGCAATGATCCAAATGAGGTCACTAGCCAAGGAAAGCCTAGGGAAAGAAACAACCCTCTAGTGAGGGTTTGCAATATATCGAAATCCCAATGTCATATTTTCTTTGAATTTAGAGGTCCTCTAGAGCAAACCTAAACGCATTTATGGACCAAAAATCAAAGTGTTTGGATGGCTAGATTGTGAGATAATTGATGCCCTAGGTGACCTATGTAGGCTAGGCCTAGAGAGAAAGATAGAAAGGTGAGAAAAATATGATTTTAGGTGATCACATATGGATGATCATTGCCTAATCCTTTGGGATAAACGGATTCAAGGATATTCCAATGCTTTGGATGATTTCATTTATTCAAGGAAGCCTCTAGAAAATTTTTGCATGACAATTAGGACATGGGACAGTTGCTTCAAGGTATTTACACTTCGATATACAATATACGATGACTTATCAATATAAATTTTCAATATATATATATATATACACACACACACACATATATATATATATATATGTATACATGTATACATATGTATACATACATACATATATATACATATATACATACATATATACATATGTATACATATATATATATATATATATATATATATATATATATATATCTATATGTATGTATATATATGTATATATATATAGGAACATTCACTTATTCATACATGGGCCATGGCATTATGAAAAGCTATGAAAAGTCAAATTTCCAAAATTTCACATAAGAAAAGAAACAAACTTCAGCCTAGTATAGTGACAATCCAAAACAACATGCATGTGACATAAGAAAAATGAAAAAATAAAATTAAAAAAGTACTTACATGTATGAAAAAATATATCTAATCATCATTTAATGCGAAAGGTGAAGCTCCAAGACAAAAATGAAGAGATCCAAACATCAAAATTCATCCATTCACCCAATTTCATCCTCCAAAAGAATAGCGAAAAATCTCACAAAAGAGAATGATCCAATCTAAGTGATGATGATCAAAATGATTCATCGCACTTCTATTTATACACTTCCTAATGAATTCAATTTAGCTAATTAGGCCTAATTAAGCCCCTAAAATAAAATAACGTGCAAAATAACAAAATTTTGGTGACAAGCCCACCAAATAGCTCAATAATGTAAAGATAAGCCTCTCAAGAGGGTCGAATGATAAAAAACGTGAGTTGCTAGGCTTTTGAGGATGCTTGATCAAGTCTAAGGGGTTCCATGATGAGGAAATGGATTTCCAACATAGTGGACAAGGGGTTGCCCCCTTGTTATCCAATCAAGAACCTGTGTTGCTCCAAAGTGGGTGTGAGGGCACAAGGACATCCTCTTGGGTATCCAAATGGATCAAATATGCCTATAGAACACCTGCAAGGGCTGGAGTGATGACATAAGCCCTCCATTTTCAATGGGAGGTATCTTGAAACATCTTCCAATTGTATGGTGCAACGGTGGAGCCAACTAGGCATAGTGGACTAGGTGCATCATCCCCATCCAAAGGTGGAATACAAGTAAATCAATGAACAATGTTGGGGATCCATGAAGTAATATATGTTATGGTGGATACCCATGGCTCTCAATGCTCACCCTACGAGTTCCAATGTGGCCCTCTAGAGGGATAAGACCCCATATAGGGAGACCAAGTCCTAAATGAAGACCCATCTACAATCCTTCATAAGATCTAATGCATCCCCTTGCCCTCCAATACAACAAATCAATAAACTAATCAAGAAATAATGCTTACAAATCATGGGATCAATGGGGCACTTCATGGTGCCATGCCCTTCCATAGTGGGCTTTGGTAGGTACAACTGTCTCCAAGCTCAAAAGGGGTTTAACCCAGGACCCTATTAGGTGGTTTCAACTACTAAAGGGGATGGGATGCCCATATTACATCCTTTAAGAAGTAGGTGGAAAATTATATAATGATGGAATGGAGCGGGGATCATGGCAATCATCCAAGCCATATGTCAGGGTGCATTGGGTAGCCATAATAAGGGAATCCCACACCTGGGTATATGAGTGTAGGAGGGAGAAAAATGTGGCACAAGATTTACCCCAACTTTGTTTTTCCACCCTTATTCATATGCTTTTTACCTTTGATTTATTTTTCTGCATAACTGTTCGGGGCTCCAGCAGATGGATATCATGATGTGTAATATTGTAGTAATGGCTACCCCCCTTGAGGTGGTGCATTTCATCGCCAACTAGGGGTTGGGACAATCATGGGTTCCTTAATGATGTATAGGGCTCATCTAGGGCCCACAGGAACCAGGTTGATGGCCATAGATAAGGGGTAGAGCTCATGTTTAGCTTTTTCCAACACACTAAATTTATATGTCCTCACCATCTTTTTCATTTTTTGGTACATTTCCTATAATTGAGAGTGGCCAAATTATGCTTTTTCTTTTATTTTTAGCTGCATCAACCTCTGGGTCATCATTACAGGCCCGACCCAAAGTCTGGTCAAGGGGAGGGGGAGGGTAACCCTATGTGGACCCAGTGGACACATGTGGACCGAGATGTGAAAATATATGAATCAAGCTAAAATGAATGGGAGGGGAGTGATGTGGGTGGTATCAAGAAGCGGGACCACGGAACCAAAATTAGTATTTCCCATCTAGCACAATCCATAAAGTGAATGGTCAGTAGAGGAGATCCCATGGGACTATGATACAAGAGTAACTATGAAATCGGGAAATGGAGACAAGAATATAGACCTAACCCACACTTTTCGCCAAATACCCCTACTAATTCATGCCCAAACGTGCCCATTACAAGTAAGAAAAATTAATCAACTATACCGAAGAAAATCCATACCTTTGAGGTTTGGAGGCCCACCTTAAAACATACATTAATAACAGATGGGTGAGGGACCACATGCCTGGCTTAGGTAGTGGAGAAAATGGCACATAGAGCTATTTGGGGGTTGCAAGGGGTTGTTGGCTACCGACTGAGGACCATCTAGGAGATTTTTTTTCTCTTATACACACTACCCATAGGTGGTGGGTAATAGGTCCATACACGCAATGTGACATAGAAAAATGAAAAATGTACACAATGCATACATACCATAATTCTACTAGCGCCCATTGAGAAGATAAGATGCTCATAATCTAAGTGTAGAGACACTTAATTATCCCAAGTCTAGAATAGTTCATTGGTCATATCATTTGAGTCAAATCCATCAAATTTTTCCAAAGGTCTACATGCATTGGTTTAGATTGAGGCAGTGGCCACCTATTTGATTTTTCCCAAGTATGCAACGAATATAACTTTCAACAAGTTGTTTTCTCTACGAACTCACCTGACCAGTCCATAGAGAATCTGCCAGGTTTATAACTAAAAACGCTATGGAATAATTTTTTTCTGGACCAATCAAGGGGATGATGAGCTTTCAAGTTTTTAAAATTTTAGGCTGAGTGTGAGGTCACGTGATCAGTTATTACAATCATCCACACCAGCGTAGTCATGAGTGCCATACATCATTACACTTCACTCCTCCCATTTGTCATTATCCCTCCCATATTCTAATTTCATATTTTAAAACTCACCTCCAAAGCACCTTTCTGTCATCCTCCCTTTGAGCTTTGCATGAATCATTTGATTATCACCTTTGAAGAGTCCAGCCCCACCACAAGCAGCTTGTTGTTCAGTCTTTTTCCTTGCAGGTGTCACAATTTAAGAAGGCAACATAGTTATAAAGGAATAATGGCCATGAAGAAGAAAACACACAAACGAGGCTCCTGTGTAAGATATGAACCTATGGATATTAAGCTACTTAATGAAGACCCTAGCTTTGTAGAAGCTTTTAGAAACATTGGATGCCTGAAATTTTGTCAAAAAATTCAAGCTTTTCATGCTCAGATATCAAATGATTTTGCAGTAAATTTCATAGGTACAACTTCGAAGGTGGGGGTGCTAAGTTTTGTAGTGTCAGCAGAGACAATTATTGCAGCCATAGAGATACCAAGAGAAGGTGAAGATTTGTTTAAAGCCACTAAGTTTAAGATGCAGAACTATGATGAATTTATTAAACTAGAGCACATTGGAGCAGATATGCCTTTTGGAATTCCAAGGAGCTACATGAAAGAGAACTAATCCAAATGGATATTTGTAATTTAAAAGTACTTTACTTGTGAGGGGATATTTCATATGGTCTACATGTACCATTTCAAGATTTTGTTGTGCTTTACTGGTAAGCAGTCTCTTGATCTTACTTTTTTCTTATTTAGGAGTTTAGGGAAGATGTCAAACAAGGTTTAGGCTAGGCCAGAAAGCAGTGAGACCTCAATCTTCCACCATGGTTTGATTAAACTCCTGGTGCTGGAGGAGTTCAAGAAACTAAACAGAGACTGGGCTACCTTTATTTTCCTCAGTGGTTATGAGGTTGATTTAGTAACACCCAAGAAAACTCCAAAGTCAAAAACAAATCCTTCAAACAAGAGTGACAAACCTGCAACTGAGACAGAGCGTGTTAATGAGGAGGAGATAGAGCCAATTATAGAGCCAATGGATATTGAAATAGAGCCTCTATAGGAGATAGAAACTCCACAACCTACACCTACAATAAACAAACAAAATATCAGCAATAAAATCCATGGAAGGGTAACCAGAAGTCAAACAATAAAGAAAGGAAACCTTGAAGACATTCTTCAAGCTATAGACATTAATAAGACTCGAGTGGTTATATTTGAAGATATTAAAGGTGATAATAGGCGTGACAGATGATATCAAAGCCAGTACAAAAGTATGCAGAGACCATGTATGTATGTAGCCCTGTGTTTTATGAAGAAAAGGTTGGTTGCATAGTTCGGGGTTTCTTTACTTGGAGATTCTTGTCAGAACCATTCAAGCATTGGTGGACACAGGGGCCACACATAATTTTATGACGACAAAGTTTGTGAAGGAAGTTAGGCTGCAAATTGTTCGAACGGATGTGGAGGTCAAGGAAGTGAAATCCAGGACTAAAATGTCAGGATTGGCAAGTGATGTTTCAGTCTGGGTTTCTGATTATCAGGGTTGTCTAGACTTCATAGTGATAGAGACGAGCAATTTTTACATGATATTGGGGTAGGATTTTCTGAAGGGAAACAAGGTAGTTGTTGTGAAATTTTGTGATGAGATATTTTTGTTTGGAGACTCACAGATGTGGAATTTACCTATCCACGAGAAGCATAGGGAAGTGTTAGTGCAACATGTTTCTGCACTAAGTATGAGTAGGGTGATGAAGGATACAGATGTTGAGACATATGTGATAGTTATTCGATGAGTTGAGGATGATGATGGAGTGGGGACGCCTATTCCAACCAACATTTCCAATGTATTGTAGCAGTATGCAGATCTGATGACTAATTATCTATCGAAAGTATTTCTATCAAGGCATGCAGTGGACCATAACATTGAGCTAGATTCGGGGAAGAAACCCCCACCAAAAGCTACTTATTGATTGTCAGGGCTTGATTTGGAGGAGTTGAAGAAGCAACTGAAGGAGTTATTCAAGGCAGGTTTCATATGACCTTCAAGGTCCCCATATGGAGCTCCAATATTGTTACAGAAGAAGAAATATATGAATGAATTATGGATGTGTTGTGATTAGCATGCATTGAACAAGCAAACAATAAATAATAGATATCATTTTCCACTTGATGCGGATTGTTTCGACAAGCTTGCAAAAGCCCGAGTGTTTTCGAAGCTATACTTTCGACATGGGTATTATCCGGTGCAGATAATAGAGGGGGGTGAGAAGAACACCTCGATAGTGATGAGATACAGGAGTTTTGAGTTTCTTGTCGTGCCATTCGGGTTGTGCAACACTCCTTCCACGTTCTACACATTAATGAATGATGTACTTCATCCATACCTTGATACATTTGTTGTTGTATACTTGGATGACATCATGATATTCAGTGATAACATGTAGGATCATAGGAGACACATGGATTTGGTATTTGATGCACTGAAGGAAAATCAATTGTACTTGAAGAAGTCAAAGTGTATGTTTTCTCAAACCAAGATTATGTTCCTTGGACACATTATGGGTCAAGGTCACATATGGATGGATTCGAGTAGAGTACAGGTGATTTATTGGGATAAACCAAAGAATTTACATGATATGAGAGTTTTCTTGGGGATGAGCAACCAGAAAAATTTTTAGAAGGGTATTCCAAGATAACTGCACCACTGACATACCTTTTAAAGAAGGACAAGCAATGGAATTGGATAGAGAAGTGTCAAGAAAAATTTGAAGAGTTTAAAAGAAGGATGGTGACAACACCGATACTGAGGCTATCTAACTTTGAGAGACCATTTGAGGTCCACACTAATGCTTTTGAGTTTTCAATCGAAGGAGTTCTATTGTAGGATGGGAATTGAGTGGCTTATGAGAGTTGAAAGTTGCAAGATAGAGAGTGATGGTATATGGTCCATGAGAAGGATATGACTTCCATGATTAATTGTTTGTAGGTATGGAGGCATTACTTGATTGAGAAGCCTTTGGTTTTCAAGAATGACAACATAACAGTGATTTATTTTGCATCCCAACTGAAGTTGTCAATGAAGCAAGCTCATTAGCAAGACTTCTTGGCGAAGTTTGATATGACCCTCGAGTATAGGGCGGGTAGACTCAATGTTGTTGCAGATGTCCTCGGTAGGAAGGGACAAATAGCAGCACTTGGGGAAGAAGAAGACCATTCGGAACAGATGTTAGAGACATGGTTTTTCTGAGGATCACTGGAGATCAGTTTCAACCAAGGCTAAGGGGACTGCGAGATCTTTAAAAAGGAAATACGAAAGGCCATTTCGGATTATGAAGCGATTTGGAGGAGTTGAATATGAGTTAGAGCTTCTAAACCACATGCGTTCGAAACATCCTATGTTCCATATTATTCAACTGAAGAAATGCAGACTTGATGTAGATAATCCTTAGCATACAGCGTGACCGAGGGTACCAGCTATGATAGTGGACAGACCGAACTTGGTTTTGGAGAAGAACCTTGATCTTCGTACTCTAGGTATCAGGAGCGTAGCATGAAGGGAGTTCTTCGTTAAATGGAGGAATGCACCAAAGGAGAGTAGTTGGGAGAAAAAGGATTGCTTGTTGAGATGGAAGAAGGAGTTTTTATAGTTTGACGATCAATTGATGAGGTCGATGGGATTGTTGACGACGAAAATGACCCATGGTGGGGGAGGATGTCAAGACCCCAAGTCAGCATTGCCTAACACGGGCGGGCATAACCAAAGTGTGTAGGGTGCGCCCATGTGCGATGGTGGTGTGATGGGTGGACACGCTCTGAATGTGTGACAAATAGTCATAGAGGGTAGGCGCGCTCAGGTGACTCGGGTAGCGGGCACCCAAGTGGGTCAACACGGCGAACGGGAAAACTTAGCAAATGCGTGTCAAAGGTGCGATGGACGTGCACATATAAACGACTTGGTCGAGCGAGCGAATGAGTGGAAATAATTCTAAGTGTTGGCACAAGTGACCGTGGGAAACTTATATGGCAGGGCGGACGAAAATTTGAATGTGTTGATGCCATATGAAAAAGGGGTGTCATGCAAAAAGAGTGGGTCATCTCATAGGTCAAGCCCCTCCAAACAACATGAATCAGTTTGAGTCGAATGCATGTAAATGGAGGTTGGGAAAACCGTGAAAAGAATAATCGAACACTTGGATGAACAATTGAGCGGGTTCATAGTGTGAAGTGTGAAACTGTGATATGGGTGGCTTGAGTCACAGTGTGGCAGATGAGCCGGCATGATAGGTGAGTTGCATAAGCAGTACAAAAAATAGACTCGAGTGAACAGGTAGCTCGGGAGGGCGGCAACACCGACAGGTTGTGACCCGAGCTCGGGTATTACACAACACGTATTGGCAGAGTTTGAAGTGCAGGCAAGGAGTGACCCAAGGGTCGTGTAGACTTAGGTGAGTCATGCAACGACTAGGGCATACTTCGACCCACTGTGCAAGGTGGGTATGTTTGTTCAAAAGTGCAAGAAGTGTGTGCGGTCGGGTCACGACGTGTACGACTTGGATTGTTTTTGCAGAAAATAGGTGTTAAGCATATTATTGCCTAGAAATTGTACATTGATGTAATTTTATATATGAAATTATAAAATTGACATTCTTATCTATATATTGATATCATGCATAAGTGTTACTGTTGTTTTTATGTTTATTCCACATACATAATGCTACATAACACATAATGTTTAATTGAAAAAGAGAATAAGTAATAATATTTAGAGGCATAGTTTGGAAAATATGAGGAAAAAAACTAAGTATGGATATTTAGCCAATGTCGCACAGCCCACCAATGAGGAGAATCGACTCGGGCGTGACAAACTCCTTATTGCAGCTATTTTGCAAATATTGTAATGGGAAATTTTTTGTTATGACAAACAATTTGTTGCAACTATTTTGCAAATAGTGTAAATGGAATTTTTTTGTTATAATAGTGTTAGTTATGTTGTTTTGAGTTATTTTTAATAACTTTGTGAATTTAGTCTTAATTAAATTTCAATTTTTTTTAATAAAATTTTTTGTTATATTTTTTTCCAGTTATAAAGAAAAAATCAACACATTTAATTATAGCAATTGATTTACTAAAATAATTAAAATTATATGATTTTAAAATTTCCATTAAATTAGCGATATTTTTTTAATAACTAATTCATATTTATTTTATCCATCAATATATACTTAAGTGACCAATATTTAAGTAATAAAAACATTATTAATTCAAATATTTATTATATTTATTATAATCATCTTTAAAATATTTAAAATTTAAAACTAACACATATATTTATATATTCTTTCCATTTTTAAAATTCTTTTACTAAATAATTTATTATATTTTTGTCACTTCCATCCACACCTATTTACACTTAAAAAAAAAATTCACACTTACATTTACCACAACCCAGATTTACATCAGATTTTTAATCCTTACATTGTATTCACCAACCATTCATTCTGAAATGACGTAGTTATCATTGCAAATATAAATATATAATCGATTCAGTGATTGCTATGGTTTAAATCTTGGTAAATCCCCACATGGGAATGTCACGTGTGTTTGAATGCGGAAAACCATTGCACATGTAATATCTATGTACCGGTGCAAGATTTGTTAATTTCTACTCGAGTCGAGTGTCTCGAATACTGTTGGGCATTAATCAACGAACCCTATACAATTTTAGACTTAATTGCAGTGTCTTGTTTATGGACTACTGGACATGCCACATGGCACTTAACTCCTCTCACCAAGGCGGAGGTGTCAACTCCTTTGGCAATGTTGTACAAGATTATTAAGTTTTTGGGACAACGTGATTCTCCCCTCGATTTCCTCAAAGATAGCGAGGGAAAAACAACTGGATTCTATAGCCAGTCGACTAGTTTTCACAGCATTATCGCTCTCCCAGTTGCACGCTAGCTGATTCGACTCCACTCTAGTTTATATGGCGTAGATTTTTCTAGTTTTATGGTAAGCGTTCCCTCGACATGCCTTCCCAGTGTTTTCCAGTTTTTATTTGCTCTGTTCAGTTCTGGTTTTAATTACCATTTCTTTTTATGTGTTTACCCTGGTATCATGATTATTCTTCCAGGTTCACTCGGCTCACACTAGAGCAGAATCCCCATCGCTTCTCAAAGAAAACTATCCTTCCAGCAAAAACCCCTATGCATCTTTGGCAGGTATGGAAACTTACCCAACTGCCTTTGCACGATTCAGGGTTTTCAAGGCTAAGTTGTAATCTCGGTTCAGCCTTTTGAATGTTTAAGGATATTTCTTTTAAACATCGTCTTTTTTTTTCTTTCGGAATTGGTCAGGCTTCATGAAGCTGGAACCCTCGACAGGTAAGCTATTTCAAGCTTTCTCTTCCTAGCTCAGATTATCCTTTCGCTAGTCCTTTACTGACCTATGAGTTTTACTAAGTTTCTAACCGGGTGGTTTGCTTGCAGGTGAGGAAGTCTCGCCAAACCCTTCCCTCAGCTCCTCGAGTTTAAATCTCTTCCTGTAGCTAATATGACTTCGTCATCCATTCATAGGTACCATGTGCTGATACAAGTATTAGGTAGTCGTGGCTCCAAAGCTTGCATAATAGTTATGTCTTAAGTCTGGAATACTCTGCCTAGGGTTTGTAACTTCGCAAAGTCTAGTCCTTTTATAATATTAGCTCTCTGAGCTTCATTCTACTTCAATATGTATGACGATTATGGATTGTGGCGATTTTTTCCCTATGTAACTATCTAAGGTTCTGGTTAATGTGACTGAAGCTTCAAAGTCTGACAATCATGTTGTTTGTAATACCCTGGTCTGGTACTCTTTTACCCTTTTGTTTTATTCGAGGGTTCTTTTCCCTTTACAGGTTTATCATTTGGTAGACAGAGTTCCCACTGCATTAAAGTATATATTTCTTTTAAGAGCTATATGTAAGTATTGTTTATCTCCTATTGACTCTTATCGCTAGAATGGCGTATAAAAACGTACGAACACTTATGGGCCTCCACTGACAGTATAGCATTCATTATAGCGTTATGGCGTTCTGGCTTTGCGTCCTTCCTCTATTGTATTATGAACTTATGCGTGGGTTATTGTCTTAGCTGTACAATGTTTTCTTTCTTTTTTTCTCACAGTTTCACATATTCATATTGTTTTGTCCAGTACGATAGTAATCGTTAAATGCATTGAAGATTTATATCGCTCTGTGTTTCCATCATTATGGGTTTCTACGTTTTTTTCTTGCAAAGAATTTCTCTGACATCATTACTTGAAACAGAGGGTTATGGTTGCCTTGCATACTGCTATTTAGGCTATTAAATTGTTGAAAACTCGCCTAGACCTTGCGTATAGTTTTCATAAAACGAACAGGAACAGGGCAGGGTTTCGACCCAGACCCAGTTCTACAAGTTCAGTACCTCCTTAACTCGGATTTACTACAATAACACTGTTTGGAAATGTTGAAGCCCTGAAAATCGAGTTTACAACAAGGGGGATACCCACCCGGTCTGGACCTTGGTTAGCAGCTCCTTTTCCGTTTGGTATAGTGGGTCCGACTGGGGATATGGGACCAATTTCCCAATATGTGTGTGTGTGTGTTGAGAATCGATATTTCCTTTCTAAAATTTCCTAAGTGAAATGCTTTTATTCTAAATCTAATCTAATAACATGCAATTGTATTCTAATAAACAAAAATATCTTAATTCTATACTAACCTGGGATGTAATATTTCCGTTATGCAATCTAAAATGATTTCAAATAACAATTGGTAATAAATGTCATTCAACTGTTATGAGAAAAGAATTAAATGGAGATAAACCACTTTGTATAAAAAGTTAGACAAAATAGTTGTGAAAAACATATTGCATAATAAGCTACTCATATATTAAGCATAAATAAATAGCTATCACCGTATAGAAGTGCCAAATGATAACTCAAGCATTCACGCATCAATATATAAACAACTGAACATGAATATCACTTTAACACAAAGGCATAAATAGTTAAGAGATAAAAGTACCATTTATAACTAGTTCTACTCATGAGCTTCAAGCAATAATGATTTATCTCTTCTTAATCCAACATCCACTAAGAGTACAAAAGTGCAACATCAGTAGTAGATATTAAATGCAAATTTCAATCAATCATGTTCCATTCATTCATCTAAACCTCCTCGGAGGGTGCAAAAGTGCATGTTCTGAGGACAAGTTTTTGACAAATTTCATGACCCTTCTCTAAATGCATGAGAAGGGTTTAAATACTACTAACTAAATCTAAAAATAATTTATTACAAAAATGTAGGATACGGTTTAAATGAATGTCCTCATTTCAGGCAAAAATAAAGAAAAATTAATACTAACACTGAATCTAAAATTAAAACTAACAACTAACTATTTGTGTATCTTTTCCTTGAAATCGCAAGCGTTCAGCATTTGTTTGAGAAGAGTCAGCTGGCCGAATTTCGACTTTAACTGTCCTGTGAAAATGAAATCGGCAAGAGATGGTGCCATATTCTCGGCAGAATTGATGATACATTTGAGATTCATGCACTGGCTGTGTGGTTTTACCAAATACGCCCAGTAAGAATCCTAATTCAACTTAGTTAATCTTTTGATTGATTCTGTCTTTTCTTGAGCCTTCTGTCTCCAACCTGTCTGCAATTGCTGTACTTTCGGTAGACACCCTGGAGTGGTTTCTGAGATCAGATTTTCCCTGTGAAAATTTTCATTTATGCAGTCAATAACACTGTTTTCTGCTGTGGCTACTTCTTCTGCCGCTTGCACTGCTTTCTTGATTTGTGCATCCCACTTGTTAAAGAGAATTTCTTTGTGATTGTCGTTTATTATTGGTGCGCCTGCTTTTTTCCCCTCCTCTGTTTCTTGCCAAGCCAAATATTCAGTAACTATTTTATCAATTAAATCATAATCGTGTCATAAGTCTACGACTTGATTAGTGATTTTATCGCTTATTTCGCAATAAAATTTCCACTGTGATATTCTTTGGCACAATGCTCCCTGTTGCTACAGTAGTTGATCATTTAAGGAAATGGATTCTGTGATGAATTTTGTAAGCTTAGGATCATCTGTGTGCATCTCTTGCATAACCTGTAACTGTTTTTCTCTTTCAGCCAAACTGTTTTGGTACCCTATCTGCATTTGTTGGAAGTCCTGTTGTAATCTTTCAAGCTTTTTTTGTGCTTCGTTGTTGGCGTTGGCTTGTTGCAGTTGTTGTTGTAAAACATGTATTTGATCTTCTTTCTCTTTCAGTAGTTGTTGTACCTCAGATGCTTTATCAATGGTCGCAGAGGCATATGCTCCTGTGATCTGAGATAATTTGGTGAGATTTTCAGTGGGATCAGTGGTAGGATCTTGCCATAGGATGTCTAATTGCTCTGCATTATGAGAGAGCACATTTTCCAATTTCCTTTTCTTTCTTTGTCTTCTCACTACTACCTTGTGTTGTGGACTATAAAATACATTAAGAGGAGGAATTTCCTCTATTTTGGGCATAAGTTCAGAGGATGGGGTAATGGGAATATGTTCCATTTCTGAGACATTGCTAATTGTTCCTGTGACTACATCTTTTGTTGCCCATACATTACTCAAAGGTGTCTTTGTGCTATGTCCTTCAATATTTATTAAATCATTGAATGTCTCCCATTCTTTATCTAGCTCGGTTTTGATTGATGGTGGCTGGACGATGAGAGGGAGAGGATCTAGCTGTGGAGAGATCAAAACCTGTTGCTGTGGGAGCTCCTTTGACTGGGCAGTATCCCTTACTGACCCTTCTCTTTTATCATGGTCACTTTTAGACCTCTTAGAGTGTTCTGACGTTTCTCTCCCAGACTTAGATTTAGATATGTTTGTGCCTGAACTTCCATTGAGACTAATACTGGGAGTTGGTTCCCTTATGGGTTCCAAGCGTAATTTATCCAAAGGGATATTAGCTAACCTCATTTCCCTATATATCTTGAGCTCTTGAAATTTTGCTGGAGGAAATCGCATTTGGGACGAATGTAGAACCTCTTTAAGTGTACCTTTCTGTTGGAACATGTCATAAAAAAGATCATCTTCTTTAGAAAACACCTTTATTTTCACTGCAATAGTGAAATTTTTAGCAATATCATAAGGGTCGAACGGTCTTCCTGGAAATTTGAACAATCGTAGACATGTTATGTTGTTTACCTTTTTGAATGCATGGCCTACATCAAATAGTGAAAAGGCCCATAGGCCACAGGAAATTGTGGCCAAATAGCCTTCTTTTTGTCCTTCAAATCTTTTGTCAAACCTCCTTCTCCGGAGGTTTGATAAGCAATTTCTCGTGCCATGAGTTTATCAGGAACATATAAAGGTAAGACATGAGGGGAAGCGAGACTTCCGAATACCCTGACATATGTAAACAGTTCTTCTCCGAACCATCTCACGACAGGGAGTATATCTACCTCTGATTCGGGAGAAAATCTTGGAGCGTCTTTATCATATAACATTTTGTACAGGGGCAACATGATTCCATGACAAATCTTGTAAAAATACGGAGTGAACTTGGAATCCCACAATTCTTTGTGATAAATATGAATGGGTAAGGGGTCTTGAGTCGTCCATTTCCAACCCATTAAAGGAAACTTGGAAATACAACAGATTGCATCCATCACATATGTAGATAAGTAGAAAGGGGGATAAATTCTTTGAGAAATAGTTCTTTTAGACATGTAATTTAAAATGGTTGTGGCTAAGTTGTTAGACAATATTTTAGCCCAATCCACACCAGTAGCATTAATGGCGGCATCCAATAATGGTAGCCATTCATATGAAAATTTATTAATGTCTGGCTTCCCAAAAAGTCTACAGAGCATAGCAGCAGCAAAGCAATACGGGGAGGTGAGAGAACCAGTACTATACATACCATGTTTATCTTTTTTTAGTGGTTCATCCCTCCTTGACCAGTCCTTGGTGCATTCTACCAGGTCTTCGTTTTCTTTAGAAAATTTCTCCATGAACTGTTTGTTATAAGTCGCCTGTGGCTCTAGTGAATGATACATGAGTCTCAAATCTTGTGGAGTGAATGAGCCAATGATTCCTTGACCCTGAGTCTTAAATTGTCTATTTGTGATGTCAGCGTTGTCCAGTACCCATTTAACCATGTCCGTGTATGGAATAATTTGGAGCGTCGCCGCTATCCAGTGCAAGAACGAGCAAGCTAGCTCTGTAATAGACGCCTCAGAAGACCCATGTGAGCCTGCAGTAGCTATAACCTCCATCATTTTGGGATTCTCTTCCTCAAGTAAACTGTACATGCCTTCCGAAGTAGTAATACCAGCATCTTTATTACAGGCGGTGTCTGTATACAAGGGCGTCATTTCTTTGTCTTCAAAACTCGGAGCTTTGCCTTTCTTTCCCATAATATCCTGAACACTGCTTTATATAGTTTTTTGTTCTTCGTTCCTATAGTTTACAAATGAGGTGAGAATAATGATAAGAAAAAGGTGACGGGAAAGCTTTAAATTCCGAAGACATATAAAATATACCACCTTACGTGAAATGGCTCTTCGATCAGAACAAAACCATATTTCATTAATGATTGGAAACTAACTCATTGATTAACATTAAAGTGCATAACCAGGTCTCGGTTTATGGAAAAAGATTTTTCATACAATGAGCCCTAAAAATCTGTGATAAGGCGATCTGCGATTTGCTTCACAATATCGCATATCGCAGTATCGCAGATCGCAATCTCGTGGAATCGCAAAATCGCAATACCACAATATCACAATATTGCAAAATCGTTGGAGCGTAGCATATGACAATCATCCGTTAATGTGTTTTCTCTGCGAAATACAGTTTGTGATATCTACCATCGCATATCGGCGGTTTGAGGTTTTTCAGCGTAAGTGATATTTCTTAAGAAATTATTTTATCCAACCTTATCATAAAACTTAAGCCTTTTTATATTTTTCAAGGGGTATTCTCCTAATTTTATGATAGTAAGTTTTATTGAAAAAGGAAATACAAGCACTAATCAATTTTTAAAAAAAATTTTGACTAAGGGTCCCCACTTAATTAGTAGTAGTGAAAATACTAAATAAGAAGGGGGGTTGTTGCTAGCCACAACAGGAAAGTACATTTATCATTGTTTACTATTGCATGCATAGCCGTTTTCTTTCCTGTCTTTCATTTTATAACTACAGTGTTTACTCGTACAATGGTTTTAAATCAGTACTAAATTTTGTACTCCATTTTTTCCTTTCGTTTTATAAACACAGTTAATCTATTCACAGAGTTTTGTTCTTGAAGTAAAAATATAAAACCCTTGTACGTTTTCAATATGAATCTTATTGTGATAGAAAGTAAATTCATCTTTTTCAATTCTCTTGTTCACTACACATAGCATTATTATAGTAGTAGAAAGAAGTTAAATCTAGCATACAATCTTTCTTTCCACTACACAGAGTATTAACGTACCAGGTTATCTAGCAACTTCTAGTTTACTGAGAATTACTAGACAGGTACTTGGCAACGCTAGAACATTCAGAATTTACTAGTAGAAAAAAAAATCTTTAACCAATAAAAACCATGAACAGTCTAATTTTTCTGCAATCTCCAAAAATAAAACAGTTAACCTGTATTCATAAAGTTCCAATTATTGAACACTTATCTTAACTCTTTAAACTATGGTCCTCCCAACCATCAAGGGAGGCAATGACGTCCTCCTCTTGCCTCCTAGCTCCATAATTATGGATGGCGCCACGGGTAACAGTGGATAATTCTTCTGCTTTGACCTTTGGATGGCCAATCCAGTCACAAAACAGGTAATCTGGTTCACAAGGGTTGCAGAAGCTATTCTCAACTGTTCTTCCACCCAGCTCTAGAAAATATTTCACCCTATTTTTCAAATTTCACATAACCCCCACCTCTCTCCTGGGATTCCATTTTATCCCAGAGGGTAGATAACTGTTTTTCCAACTGTTCCCAACCACCACCTATTATTAGAAACTTTCACCAGCAGCTTAAAGGATTTATTTTCCATTCACTTGTTCCTCCTATTAACTCAGTAACAAAATAAAATAATACTTTTGTTTCAAGAACAATTACAAATAAGTCTTTCTTGTCAAGAAAATAAAAATAAAAATAAACAAATAAGCCAATTGTCTTTTAACTGGTTGTGGCTAATTAACTCTTAACGAGGTGTCACAATTTTATATGAAAATCTTTCCCTAAATAAATCAGTTTTTTTTATTACCTAATTTTAATAATGTCCAAAAATATCGATTTAAATACCTTCTTTCCAATTTATTTTATTGCCATCTAGTCATTGACATGGGTAAATGTCTCTATATCTATTTCTCATAGACATAGAGCTCATAGCCCCACAACTTACAAACATGGACCACATTTCTTGGTCGTTTACTCAGTGTGGAGTTCTCAATCAATCAATATATATATATCGCTACAATTTACGAACACGGACCACATTTATTGGCTGTTTACTTACTGTGGCTGAGAACATCTTACCATATATATATTTATTAGCCGTTTACTCATTATGGCTGAGAACATCTTACCATATATATATACATCTAATATATATAGTAGGATAGTGTTAGTTAAGTTGTTTTGAGTTATTTTCAACAACATTGTTAATTTAGTTTTAATTAAATTTTTTTTTTTAATAAAATGTGTTGTTATATAATTCTTTCTTGTCAAATTTATATTATTTTAAAATTTCCATTAAAATAGTAATATTTTTTAATAACTCATTCATATATATTTTATCCATCAATATATACTTAAAATCAATATTATTTAAATAATAAAAGTATTATTAATTCAAATACTTATTATAATTATTTTAAATATCTTATTCTTTGATGACCACCTTTATTAGCCATTAACTGTGGTTGAGAACATTTTACCATATTCTATTACCATATATATATATATATATATATATATATATAAAACTAGAAATTACCTTAAAAAGTGTAAAGAGAGACAGAAAAGATTGTTAAATTGAAATTGTTGAATTGGAAAAAATTGTAATTGATTTGAAATAATAATTGTTGTATTAGATTTAGGTGGTTTAAAGCATGTTTGCATTAAGTTGGTAACACACAATTAAAACAATAATTGAAATATTGAAATGATGAAAGTTGACTGAGATATAATTTACTATTTATTTTACCAACGAATGATTTAAAACCATTATGAAGAAGATTACGTTTGCCTAATTTTAAGCGTAAATCTTGTTACATTTTTTTGGGAATCTTGTTACATATTTTTTTTAAGGAAATAAATGTTTTACTTCTATACAAATTCTTTTTATCAATAGTAATTATCATTATTATTTTAAAGAAATAAAAAAATTCAGTTAATTTATGATTTATTTAATTTTTGACAAATTGAGATATATGGAGGTTTTTTTATGTTTATTATGGATTAATAATATTTTATTAACTTTGCACTAGTTTTAATATAATTTTTAAATTGTAACATTTAAATTATTAATATTTTTTTTTTTTTAAATAAAATAAATTTGAAAATATAATTTAAAAATAAAATAAGTTTTAAAAAATTAATATGATAATCTTGCCAAAAATATAATATTGTAATTTTGCCAAAAATCTTTAAGAATATATGTACATGCCAAGAGAAAGTGTAATTCAATTTATCCACAATTATGCTATCAAGTCCATGAAAATATCTGATTTAATTATCAAATTATCTGATATTACATATTTATAATTTAAAATTTTAATAAAAGTTAACTTATAAAACACCGTGAAAAAAATCCAATTTAACTAGATAACACCAATACAAAACATTAATTTGATGTTATTATTCCTATTGGTCAAATTCTAAATTTTTTTAAATATTTCTAAACTATGTGATGGAAATAAAAATAAATTAGTTCTTTTTATTGAGTATATATTAGTGGAGATTGGTTTTTAATGTGCAAGTGAAATATATTTATAACACTTTTTCTAGATTTATAACATTTTAACACAAGTGATATTTGTAACTACAAATCTCAACTGTAAAACCATGGGTTCTGGGTTTCTTCAACACTTAAAAGAAACGTCATATCAAGATTTTTATCTGGAATAGATTCCCTTCTATTGACAATAAAAAATCCAAGTCTAACTAAATAACACCAATACCTAACATCTTAATAATTTGATGTTATTATTTTTATTGGTCAAATTCTAAAAATTCTAAAATATTTCTAAATTATGTGACTGAAATAAAAATAAACTAGTTTTTTTTTTAGTACATATTACTGGATATTGGTTTTTAGCCTGCAAGTGAAATATATTTATAACACTTTTTATAGATTTATAAAACTTTAACACAAATGATATTTGTAAGTACATATATCAACTGTAGAACCATGGGTTTCTTCACACGAAAAGTGATATTAGGATTTCTAATTGGAATCGATTCCCTTCTATGACTTCTATGACACTCTAGTTCACTCAAATTTCAATTTCCAATTTTTTATTTTTTTTGAGAGAAAGACACCCTAGCAAATCTTTGCACGTCCAAATTTACAAATCTGAAACTTTCAAACGAAGCTTTTTAAAATACATTGCCTCATTTTCAGCAAAAGGAAAAGTTTCAATGAAAGGCTGATCTATTTATAGACAAATAATACCATAAAATTTACTTAAACTAGCAATTGCACCACATGTTGCAAAGGAAACGCCGTAAGGTTGTGGTATAGGAAAGAATAACATATAAGAAAGAAGAGGTAGTAGGAACTTTCTCGGCTCCAACTGATCCTCGAGAATAAGGGGTGGAGAATTATGTTTACTGGACCTCAAATCAAAATATCCATATTAGGTAATTGATGTGGAACAACTTCTTTGTTATTAATTGCATGTAAGATGTGTTTTGTCATAATGGATGAGACATTTTGGCCTAAGTACTGAATACCTCTAGATGACCAAATATGCATGTTTATTTTTTTCTACATGAAGGATGCACTTGGTTTTTATGACCAAGTTGGGCATACTTCACCCTTCCATGAAATTATTTTCTTCTATCACATTCGCAATGTTGAATTCCTCTGATAGTACTCCTAGAACTCTGACTCTGCTCTACATCTAAAACCAGGGAAAATTTCAAGGATGGAAGTTTATCTTAAATGTTAGAAACCTTGGCAAATCTTAGTAGTCCCCAATATATAAATTGTAAAAATTTTTGTTAGTTTTGTAAAAATATTTAGGTTTATAAATATTTTAAATTAGTACATACAAAATTTTGGTGATTTTTTCGTAATGCAACAGGAAGCGAAGACGGGTAAACGACCAATTCAAAATCCCAAAAACAGAGTTAGGCCAATAACAGGGACTGCGACTACCCAGAAGAGGATGCATCTCAGCCTTGTCTGGTACCGTTTAGATGTTCTTGTGTTCTTTCTGGGTGTTTATCTCTTACCTTTTTTTCGGTCACTGATCTGGGAGATGGTGTTGTTCTTTGTGGTGCTATCTATATGCTATCTCTGTAGCTGACTCCTCTTGTTGTATGGATGGAAGTCTTAACAGATTTTTCAAGTTTTTTTAAAATGGTAAAATGAGGCAGAAATCCTACTGGGGGAAAGGGCAAGCAACCCTCTCTCGAAATGCACCAAAAAAGGCGAAGAAAGTTAGTTCAGCAACACCTTGAGCCACTGGTTCAAACCTTCATGACTGACATCCCCAATTCAGTTCATGGTCGCATTTATGGATGGGAATCTGGGATTCTAGATAACATAGATTTGGAGGATGACATGGCTCTAGAGGATATGCAGACTGTGATTCTGGACCCTGGGCATACTCGGGGACAAACTTCTCTATTTCAACAATCTGTTTGAACCTACTGGTTAATTAAATGCATGTTAGCCAAAGCTGTTATGTCTATAGTGGAAACAAAGCTAGAATCGACCCTGGCGGATATCAATAGGAATATTCAGGAAATTAATTTATGCCAGTTGTATCAGTATGCGAGGCTTGGAAGACTGGAGAAGGAAATTAAAGCAAAGCAACAGGTTTCAGTTGAACTACCAGGAGCTTCAGCCAAAGCTCGAGCACCTGTTGAATCTGAGGAGGATTAAGATTTTCTTGCTCGTATGCTACATCTTTTGTTTAAGGTTCTTATGCTACTTTCCTTTTGTACATGATATGGTCTCTAGACTTGGATATCCAGTATCGACGGATTTGGTATAGGTTATTAAGACTTTTTATGTTCTGGTTGACTTATTTTGAACTCTAATGGCCAAAATACCTGGTTTCTTGCGAGCAGGTTGAGGTCTAGTTTTGTATCTTTTGCCCAATTTTATTAATAGAAAATAGAAGGTACCACCTAAGCTTATAAAAAAAAAAGGGCGATTTTTAGGGTAAAATTATTTTGTACTATAAAATTTGGGCGAATCAATTTTCAAAAAAATGGAAATTGACAAATCTTTTTTTTGGAAAAAACATGAAAAATTAGCCCACTGCATATTAGCCCCTAAAATTTTCCCTGTCCAGAATTATTTAATGGAATAAAAAATTATCACTATGACATGTTGTACTTCATAAGAGACTACTAAGAAGCTTAAGTATGGTAAATCCACCTTCACCTGTCATTTGAACATAGAGCATAGAGTTATCTTAGACATCTATTTAGACATAGTTTAAACACTAATTTGTCATTTTAGATGACATAATTTTTAATCCAAAAAAAATCTATCTAGACATATTTTTTAGTTTTTCTTAAATATTGATGATAATAACAAATAAAAAGCGATAAAGTATCCCCTTGGGTCCCTGACTTCTCTATGTTCCTCCTTGTCTGTTGTATTTTGCTATATCTCTCACAATACTCAAGACCTATAGGTCGATTTTCCAGCACCCATGGTGCTTATGTTTCTAGCAGTCATTTCTCTACTTTTGTCTCCTCCCCTCAGATGTTCTCCCATGAACATCTAAACTCCTTCCTTAAGGGTGAGCTTGTCATTTCAGTCAAGAATGGTTCCAATCATCAGCCTCATGAAGCTGTCATTTATATTTTGTCATGAAGCTGTCATGTATATTCTGGTTTTATAATTAATGTGAATAGCTCCTCTCAATTTAAAGAAAAAAAAGTGATAAATATTTTTATCTCAAAAAAAAATCCATTTTTCAAAAACAAATAAAAAACAAATAATAAGTCATATTTTTTCCTCGATGAATTTAATAGGTTTGAGAAAATTGTTACACTCTCTTTTAGATTTGGTTTTTCTTAAATATTAATGATAATATAAAATAAGAAGTAATAAATATTTTTACTACTAATGATTGGAAACTCAAAATTTTTTCTATTTTCAAAAACAAATAAAAACAAATTTGATTATAAATAAGTCATATTTTTTCCCAAGTCTTTTGGGAGAATTCCTCCATGAATTTAATGGGTTTGAGAAAATTGTTACATTCTCCTTTAGATTTGGTTTTTCTTAAATATTAATGATTTTCTTAAATAATAATGATAATAGAAAATAAGAAGTGATAAATAATTTTACTACTAATGATTGGCAACTCAAAAGTTTTTCTATTTTTAAAAACAAATAAAAACAAATTTGATTATAAATAAGTCATATTTTTTCCCCAAGTCTTTTGGGAGAATTTTAATTCCTAAAAAATGACTCTAATCATGAACCTCTTCCCTCACTCCCCATAAGGTCAACCTCTTTCCTCACTTCCCCATAAGGTTACCTGGCAAGGTTCTCCTCCAAATTTAAAAATATCATTTCATGATTAGTTTAACATGTTCTCATAGATGAGTTATCATCTTTGTTCATTGCAATGTACAGAGAGTACACTCAGTGGACATGAACTGAGAATATTCACTGACCAGAAACATTAACATATAGCAGTATACACTCAAAATTACACAGGAATGTAGCAATAGAGTAGAAGAACACATCTAAGAATAAAATCCATATGCAAAAATCAAATTGCACAACCGTAAATCACCAGATGTTAACATTGATGAATTCCCATACTAGAATCCCAACAGAGACTATGAAGTACTCAATTTATTTATTGACAACATTGATCATGACCTCCTTCACTCAACAAAGCTCTGTTATCTATCAATCTATATAAAGATAACCATGGAATCTCAAGCAATGAACTGAATGCTAGGAGTATAGCATATGTAATGAGTGGCCTTTATCACGATCAAGCGTAAGCTTTGTAATAGACATCACCATCACAGATTACTCCTGCTGGCTTACAGTTCTCATCCACAACAGTATCAGTATCAGTATCCTATCCCTTTTCCTGGTTTCCCTGATCCTATAGATCTTTCAAGCCACATACCACATGAATATCATAGTCACATTTTTTGCAATAATAGGACCATGCACTACCATCTTTGTTGCATCCATCACAGATGAATACAGGCCTTTGTGTCAATACAATTTAGTGTTCATGTTTGCTGCACTTGATCTCCTTGGGAGATTTCTCAACAAGCTCTTTCATCTCATTCTGCAGCCTTTGAAAGTGAGCATCAGTGAATGGATAAGCCATGGATCCATGAGTGGACACTACACTTCTGGCATTATTTGTCACAGTTTTCCCATCTAGACCAACAACGATCAAAGATGGTATGCCTCTAACATGGGAATAACGCGAGAGAGTCTTCTTAGCTTTATCTCCAAATGGAAGAGCCAACCATGGCATGCCTTTGCAGTAATCTTCAAAAGCTTCTTGATCTCGGTCCATAGAAATGAAAACAATCTCAAAATCTTCTCCTCTTTCTTTGATTTCATTGTAAACCTTTGTAAGCTCTTGAGTGAAAATTCAGCAAGGAGGACACCAATGGGCAGAGAAATAAAGACCAGCTGTCTTGCCCACAAGCTCAGATACTAGGACCTATTACAAGAATCAAAACGTATAAATGATTAATACCATCCACAAGACTACAAGTTCTTACCACTCTCCATGTCAGGGTATAGCTTAGTACTTGGGACAGGGCATAGCCATGGAAACAACTAGATTTCAAACCTCCTCAAATTCAGAGTCCCTTTTGTGTAAATTAGGGAAGGTGTGTTATACATTTTCTAAACAGATTTAGACACTTAGCAGTTTGACATTGTCTCTTTAATTCGCCAGCATGAAAGTGAAAACTCACTAACTTGTGTATGCCAATAACCTTGTTCTGCCTAAGAAGCATATCATACTTTTAAGCAGATTCAACCAGCTAATTTGTAAAGTGCACATCCCAAATTGTCTCTATGAAGATTTCCTTTTATTCTTTATCCCCATCTGAATTATTTTGGATAATGATAATCCACAAGTTTATTGTTGACACTCTATAAATGAAAGTCCAGGTTTCTGTATCCAGATTAACCAAAAGTTAGAAGAGAGACAATATTATAAGTAAACCCTTTCTTTTCGAGGAAATAGGGAAACAATAACCCCCAATAAGTAAACAATATTATTTGGGATAGCACACTACCAAACACAGAGGACCGTTTGGCTTAGCTGTAGCACCTTAGGGGGTTTTAGACTGTCAAAAATAATGTTAATTTGGAATAGCACACTATCAAACACAAAATACCATTTGGCTTAGCTGCAGTGCCCAAGGGGGTTTTAGACTGTCAAAAAACACCCAGAACTTGCACCTAGCCCTAATTTCTTGCCACCATTATTAAAAGCAAAAAAATTAATATGGAGAGTTCAAAGCGGTTTGAAAATGAGTAATCATCACGGTAAGCACTCTGCCTGGGCATCTATAAATTAAATATTATCCTCATATGTATCTAAGGAAAAGAAATTATATCTATGGTGTGATCGATGAATAATTC
Source organism: Pinus albicaulis (assembly GCA_034641835.2). Taxonomy (NCBI): domain Eukaryota; kingdom Viridiplantae; phylum Streptophyta; class Pinopsida; order Pinales; family Pinaceae; genus Pinus; species Pinus albicaulis. The sequence goes on along the minus strand of CM076570.1, from coordinate 1,347,911,320 downwards.
CATAAGAAAATGGATGGTAGTAAGAAGATCTCAGTAACTCACCTGGTCACCTCCATGCTTCATCACAAAGTTGCGCTCATCAAAAACCAAGAGTGACTCTATGGTTTGTGCTTCTCGTTTGGCATTGTCTTCAGCTTCAATCTCAACCAGTCGATCTTTTATAAATGGGTAAGCTCAGATTCCATAGTCTCGTATATGGCCCACTACATCTGTCTCTAATGTTTTCCCATCTAGACCTAAAATGATCAACGTCCAATAGTCCTTTGAGTGAGTATCCAACCATATTCATGGTTGGCTACTTCTTACACTTTCAAAATTCAAATGACTATAAATTTTATTATCATTGCAAGCCATTGAACATAATGAAATTTGAGCCAGTGCTGATAAAAAAATAAAATATATTCTCAAACATAGTGAACCTACATGATCACTACAATGTTACATGATGAAATATCAGTAACATTTCTTGTGTAGAATCGTTGAATCTAGAATAATAGGCTCGTCATGTTAAGGAAAATATTTAGTGAGGAGATGATTCAATGTGCTTAAACATAAACAAAGCTTCTGCTAGTCTCAGTTATGGTCATATTGGTGGGATTTTAAGCATTGTTAAAGCATTTTTTAATAGGCTGACATATGATAATTAACCTAATTCCACTGAGTTTTAAACATAAATCCAAAATTACACAGAGAAATTTAGTTTTGTGCCGAAAATTAAAATCCTTTTATTTCCGACTACTCCCTTCGTGATGGTGTTTGGAAATAACTGTAGCATCTTTCGCTAATCTCTGCGAATAATTGGCGGCCCACGGTACATCTTTTTCCCATAGAAAATGAATCCTAATGCCAGTCTGATAAAATAAAATAGGCCTTTAATCTGCAGGTAACCATGCTGCTACCCCATTCCTCGTCAATTAACGCCAAACCATGTCGGCCCAATTCGCTCAGAGTTTCCTTCGGCTGTTCATCTCTAGGGCCCAGTGCCAACCCTTTCTCGTCAATGTACTGACTACACTGTTCCCCAATTATATCCAAGAAATATCTCCCTTGTTGGTCATCCACCTATGGGTATTATATCCCTTAATTATGTTATATTTATTCTCTTCATTTATTGGCACTCTTAATCCATCTATTTGTAGGGCGGCAGACAGTTGAGATGGACGACGATAGTAGGGGCTTGTCTCTGTGGATGTGTACTGGGCTTGTTAAGCGGCGGTCACATGCTGTGCCGTGCCATGACCAGGAGCCGCGAGAAAAAGGATTTTTTCCTTGGGGTTTCATGTTTCTTTGGTACAACGTCATGTGCCTGGGCGACCTCTTCCACCACTGCATAGCCCCCTCGCCCTTCTTTTATAAAATGGATATCATCGGGATGGCGTGCTTCTCGCTCTCGATCATCCTCGGTTCGATTCCCATGAATGACACATCCAACGCCTCATGGATCCTTCTTCTGGCTTATCTATGGTGGCGTCGTCTTTTCGGCTGTAACCGGTTTGCAGGTTGTGCTGGAAGTGCTCTACACGGGGTCTATGGTTTTTGGAGTTGTAACGGGAGCTTGGTTTCTGTGGAGGGTTAATATGGAGATCGCCATGAGGCAAACGTCTCAGGTGGCAAGAAAAAGCATATGGAAGTGGTCTACAGTGGCAGTCATGGGAATGTTAATGGCAGGTGGAGGTATCGTGGGGGATAAATGGTTGTGCCTGCTCTTTGGCTCAAATTTCAGTCTGATGTTTTGGGCATACTTCGGCTGTAACGTCACTCTCTTTTCTTGTTTTCCGATTGTTTTCCTTCACACATCTGAGCAAGTCAAAAACCCCAATTTGAAGCAATCGTGAATAATTTCATTTACGCGGTTACACGTTGTCCCGGTATGTGGGAACCCAATCTGTTGTCCTTTAGAAAAAGAGCAATGGACATAATTAGTAGAGACCTAACAGAGTCCTCAATGGAGGATGCTGGGTGTGAGCTTGATATTTTCTGTTTGACAAGCCAGATCTGGGTGCACTTGGGTGAAGAGAAAAATGCACTGAAGAAGATGATGCCATGTCAAACAAAGCAGTTACATATGAACCCTTTTAAGATCCGTTAGTTAGTTATAATAATCCAACGATAGAATCTCTTCCAATCGTCTAAAATATAGAATCGATTGTCCACGAATTGACACAGTAACAATTTGGAAAGTTGTTTTCAAATAAGACGCCTTACAGCGTAATTAAATTGCTTGCTAATGAAATAGAACAATTTATAGACAAATAATTCCATAAAGGTTACTTAAATTAAATTTCTTGCTAAAGAATGAGAAGTTAAAGAGGTAAAACACAATAAATCTATGTAAGTAAAATGATCTCATTTATCCATTTCCTTATCTTATAGGTTGAGCGGCTAAAATCATTATTTATTTTAAATTAATTTAAATAACATTTATCATTACAATTTTTTTCATTAACATCAATATTAACCAAATATTATTAAAATTATAAATAATAAAAGTTAGAATAATTCTCCCTAAAATAATAAAAAAACCTCCAAACTAATTAATTTAGGTTTTACTACTTTACATTTTAAATGTAATAAATAGAAAATTAAAATGAACTTTGTTGATATTAAAATACAAGAATATCATTATTCTTGGATGCGGGTGTTAGTTCGAGCTAAGTAGGAACGCCACGCAGCCGCAAGGTGGTAGGACACCCACCCTCCCCACGAGCGTGCACATGGCCACCTGATCTGGTTTAAATGTTGGTGCATGGGGTATTTACTCACCACCCTTACTCGCCTCCATTCGATGTCTTCCACCATTAATTTCTTCCTCTACACATTTATGCCGATAGACATGCCTTCACTGTCTCCCATGGCCCTTAAATCCACCACCCCTGCTCCCATTTCCACCATTCATCTCTCCCTTCGGCACTGCGTAGATGCTCCTGGTGTCTCAGCCAGGCCCTAGACACTCTGCTCCATTCCTTGCTCCTCCGATAGCTTTGCTATGGCCTTAAGCTCCCCCTATAGCCCATTTGGTTCTTCTGTGACCCCTCAGTAATCTCTTCCCCACTCCCACTCCTACGCCATGCCTATACACCACCGCATACGGTGCCGAAGAGGAAGGGGTCATGGTCTTCCATCTCGACCTCCCATCTCTCCCTCAGTGAGCAGGACGGTGAACCTCTCGGTTGAATAGGAGGAGACGGACATCCTCGACCCCATCAATATTTCAACTTTCCTATCTCTCCACCTTCCGGAATCGCCTTCTGAAGCCTCTGGCTCCAGCCTCCACCTTAGAAAGAGAAGTCACTCGTCTACCATCCCTCCTGCTCTTACCTTCTTCCCCCGCAAGATTGTGGCCCGGCCTGTGCAGAGTCCCTCGAGCAGCGACCATCGAAGCTTGAGCTCAAACGTGGATGACACTAGTGCAATTGATGAGGGTCTCGTTGCTTCCTCCATTTTGCCCGATGCCAACGCGACGCTTCTTCCTTCGTCGACTACCCACGCATCCAAGTAGGAGGATGAAGAGTCTGAATATGCATGGAAAATTGTGGAAGAACCATTCCACCCTCCAGAAAAGGATGAAAATTCTCCATCTACTTAATTTTTGGGTGCTTATCTTTCATTCCAATCAATTTTATGTTATTTTGATGTTTCTAGTTTTCTGGTTTTGTCTCAAACATGCCACTTGTAATGTTGGTTTCCCACTATGGGCATCTTATTCCAGACTTTCTGTGCTCCACTATTGGGTTGGTTTCCCCATCTAGGGCAGCCCCTTTTTTGTGGTTTTGAACTCGATATTTCCCTCTGGAATTGGATTGCCAACTCTGGAGGATGAGAACTGTAACTTTTTGAACTGTATGATATAATAGAGGTAGCCTAATTTAGAAAAAAAAATATAATAATATCATTATATTTAAACGACACCAAATATTTAAAAGTCACATAATTCCGCAATGCACTATATCTTCAATCATTGCTAACTTTATAATTTTAATTTCCAAACTAATATGAATGGTTAACGGGCACATGCTAAGGTCAATAAAAACCAAACAACCTCACAAATAATTTTAATGTCATTAAAAAACGAAAATCTAAGTAAAAGTACATGATCACTCATACTTATTAAAATTCTGAAAGCACAATCACACCAACAGTGGAACCTAATAACAACATGAAAATCAAACCACAAACCCTACAACTCAAAATCAACAAATAACCCTCATAATTGAATTCTAATCTCTTAAAAATAAGCAAATCACTTTGAAAATCAAACTCTACATCTTGCAAATTTAAAATATACACTACATTTAGAAAACAAAACAACCATATAATCTTACAACAAAAACCCTACACAATATCTACCCTCATAATTAAACCCTACCTATTACAATCTAAATAAATCCTTGTTGCATGACGAGGAAAGACCATGCACTAGTATAACAAAAAAAAACAATGTAACACCCATATGATAAGAATGGTAGAACTATTACCAGCCATGATTTTCACCCTTTCATTAGAAAATGAAGGACACTAAAATTGGGACTGCATAGAAGGTTGACATCACTCTTAGTTTGATAGCGCTGCTAATGCATAACCTTATTCTTATGCAACAGGAGACCCACACTATCGCAGCATGGTTAAATCGTTTGGATCTACTCGAGGAATGAGCGATGGGGCCAAACTCAAAATGGATTTAATTTTAATTGAAATTAAATTGTGACACTTTGTATTCCCATAAATCGCAGCTATGGATTAGGTAATCACATAAAGCATATTTGGCCGACAATAAAATCTTCTAGTGTATTGAAAAAAAAAAAAAAAATATGCAACCCCACATTGTTGAAATAAGTACCATTATAATTGAAATTAAGTTGTAAGGCTCTACACTCCTATAATATTAGAACTGGATGAAGTATATTCTGTGGAAATTCAAAAAAATCCACAACCCCTCATAGTTGAAATAAGTATAATTTAAATTAAAATTAAGTTGTAACATTTTGCACTCGCAGAGAATGTAGTCGTGGACTATGTAATCACATGAAACATATGACTCACAATAAATCCGGGTCATTAATTAAAAAAGAATCCAGAACCACACATAATTGAAATAAATACGCCTATTGGCCTAATAAATTAAAATATAAAATTATAACAATTTGATTTAAATAAAGAATCATCAAATAAATAAGCCAGATTCAAAACGCACCCTCGTGTAAAATTTAATCATCATCTTTGTTCTTTGTTATAATAACTGAATGTATTATACGTTTCAGAAGGACTATCTTCACAAGAAACATATGAGGGTTTGCCAGGGAATCTGAATCTTAAATCCCTTCTTGAAAATTGGAACTTAGAGGATGACTTCGAAAACTACCAGCGGTTTGAATTCTATAATCATGCCTGAGATGTGGGGAATATTGAAGATCATCTAAACATAGATTTCATCAACCAGATCATGTTATTTGGTGGGGATTTTTTTTTCTTTTGGTTGTAGACTATAAATTTTCGGTGGCTTGTAATGAATGCAAGCTTTATTTATTTCTGTATAGCCAGTGTTTCAATCTAGTGCGGACCATAAATATGTGTAGGATGCAAACAACATATTTAGCAATTAAAGTTTCTTTCTTATTTTTTGTGTGAATTGCACAACATAGTTTTTGTACTCATTCTTACAAATTTCGTATCTGACATAGTGAACACAATTTGAAAGCATTCAGATTTATTTAAACTATGGTATCATTTATCCCAAAAACATTCTCCTGGATTTCATCAAAATGAATAAATTTAAATATGATATTCGTCCAGGAAAAATTATGCCTATCATTTCATATTTAGAAGCAATGCTCTATATAAAGCCAAGCAATATGAAAAAAAGAAGAAGGTTTTATTATATTAGAAACCTTCATCATATTATAGGAATCCTGATCCAAAAAGGTAGGAGAAAAGAAATGGGAATTAAAATACATAAGTGAAAAATAACTTTATGCATTGTTTATCCAGTGTAAATGAGGCAATACACAAAGCTATAAAAATTGTTGTTTCTAAATCGCAATTTTACAAAATAAATGGTCTAGATAAAGGTAATGATTTGAAACCTTGAAACAATTACTTCCTAAATAATCCACAGATTTGTTGATTTTGGCGATAGTGGGCACATCACTTCACATAATTTTCAGAAGTGTCTGATTTCATTTCATGAACAAAGGCCTTGAAGATTGCAAGATTCAAAATCAATTCACAAAAAAAACAAAAAATCTCAGCCAAATAAAGACTTACAAGCACATTGTTGTGAGCCGGTATGACACGACCATCATATGTGAAAATTTGCACATCAGCTTTGTATCCTTCTTGAAAAATCCTATTCCATGTGTTTTTAGTTCCTTTTGGCACATAGTTGTAACCCGAATACTTGTGGTTGAAATGAGTTACGGAAAATATGTTATTCAAACGGCAGTAGTTATAATCCGAACCTGGCGGAGGAGAAGGCTTGGGGAAGAAAAATTTGCATAGCCATTTTCCCATGCCTTCCTTCACGATTCCTTTCCACGAAATATATTATAGACTAGAAATATTTTTTTTTCAAAACTAAACTCTAGAATTCAAGAATCATCCAAGTTTATCCATGCTATGAAGTCAACTTCTGATAGCCTCATGCTTCGGCTTCTGACAGCCTCATGCTTCCCACAGCCTCATTCTTCCGAGGATCTCGGGCCTTACCGCATTAAAAAAATAATTTCCAGATTTCCCTGTGTTGTTTTCTTCCATAAACAAAGTATTAGTCGCGTAGTCACCATAAAATTCAGATTCACTTCCATAAAATCTATGAATAATTCAAACGAAATCCCTTGGAACGTAGGCATAAAAATGGTGCCCTAGGAAGAATTGAAACAGAATCCTAGAACTTCAGCGTAAAAGAATTCAAACGAAATCCTGGAACTTCGGTGTAAAAATGGCATGCAAATATGTAAGTAGATATAAAGGCCATGTAAAAATCTATGTACACATGTCAAATAGAGACAGAAAGTGTCAACCAAAACAAAAAGTACAACGATTCATAAGAAAAATCCTATCAGCCTAAATATAAAATAAAGAAATTAATTTTCATAATGCCTAGAAATTGTTTAAAACAATTGATCCTCCAAAAAATTCTTGTATTAGATAACGTAATAACATGTATTCCGGAAAAATCGTTTTAAACTATTGATCCTCAAACAAAGTCTTGTATTAGATAACTTAAGCACATATATTTTATGTGTGGGTGGAAAAGGTTGTACGGTGGTATAAAATTTTTAATCTACAAATTATTATATCAGTATTATTATGTCACTGCAGTGATATTTAGTGATCATGCTGGGCTATTATTTTAGTCTGTAAATTATAAAAAAATAAAAAAAATCAAAATTTTTCAAAGTTAAACTTTAGTTTTTTTTGAAAAATTGAGACTGACATAGGCCCGCTGTCAGCACCAGGGCTACCTGGACCTATGCCCTAATTCATCCTTGCGCGATGTTCTTTGTTACTCCACATATAGTACATGTACATGATTAACCTTCCCCGTAATATATTTGTAAACATTCATTGTGTAGGCAATGACAGTACTGTTAGAAATTTTACAAAAGGAATATTAATAAATTGTATGTTGTCATTGTTTTGGGATGCATATTAAAGTGGGTTTGGTAAGTGGAATGTAGCTTCTTGGTCAATATGGAAGAATTAGCTACTTCTTTATTCACGGCCATGTTTACTATCTAAAAATAACATATTGTCCATAAAAGTTAATTTATTATTATGTTCTATTATTTGTAATATTTTTTTTATAATATTAAATGTTGTGAAACGTTCAAGTTAATGTAATTTTTTAAAATTATAGTAACATTCATTATATTAAATAATGTTTGAAAAAAGCAGTCAAGCGATATTACAACTAAAATAAATAAATAAATAATATATGCATCAAATTATATTTTGAAATTCATTTTTAATTAATAAATTTGGCTTTTGTTTGACTTTTAAATTAGCATAGATCCATTTGAAATACACATATAATATGAGCATAGAGGGATCAAATTTCTTCACGTGCAAACTTCTTTAAAATGCAAAATACAATGTGTTATTTTTCATTGTCTAAATTGTATTTTTGAATGCTAAATAGACTATATATAGGACCAAATAAACATTTTAACCATAAAAATTAATTTTTATATGATACATACATAAATTTTTAAAATGATATATAATATATACATAATTGACATTAAAATATTTTACATAACATGTCCATCGACACATTTTATATCTTATTGATAACCCATGTGGTAGTATATTCAATGCATGAGCGGACGAAATACACTTTTCTTAGTAGGGAGGTTGTTTACCTACATAAGAGTCACAGGTCAAAATGGTTTTTTAAAAGTTAGTGGAACAAGTTCAACATGTAATAAGCTAAGTTATAAAGGAAACATAGCATGCTACATAAACAATGAAAAAAAAACAAAACAACATGCACAAGATACAGGCTCAACAGAGCAAACACACTAATAACTCAACAATGGAGAACTTCTCCCTTTATTAGGTGTTGGCAGTGCTAGAAGATAGAATGTTAAATCTCTTGTAGTGGATCCTTCAAGCTACGGAGCTCCAATATCCAAGACAAGGGGGCCTCTTCCCCTCAAGTTTTCAGCAAGCCTCTCTTCCCTCTCAAAGGATGGTAGATCAACAAACATGTGGAAAACTCCTCTCTCTTGGATTGAGATGTTAGGTGGCCAACAACTAGATCCTTCTGACCCTCCTGTTGTTGGACAACACAAGCTGGTTTGCTATGGGGAAATTTGGCTAGCATAACAATGTGTCTCATATTTCTCTTCCCAAGATTGGATTTTACAAACCATTTTCAAATTTTCCCTCCTTCTCTTGGTCCAAGATGGATGGTGACACAAGAGTGGGGGTATGATTCCTTTGTGTGTTGCACTAAAACCTCACGGTGTCTCAAAGGGTACTTGGTTAGGTTGAGTGAGAATATTCTTCACCAAGTGTGCAAAGTGGTACCGATGGTGAGATTCTGTCATCCTAGGACTGTGAGACTATCAAAGGGATAGTCGCACATTGGGTAGCTATCGAAGAAAAAGCTGCACTATGTGCTGAGAAGCAGTGTTCCCTATGAGCGGTGAAAAAAATTTGTCCTTTGACCTTAGGAAAAAATAAATTTGTATCTCCTCCTAATGTATTTCTTCTCTGGAAACCTTTATCTGTACCTTCTACTTGACAATTTTTAATGTATTTTCCCATACGATTTTCCAGTGTTAATAGTTTCCCCCTAATATATGAGGTCTAGGAAAAACTGTATAGCCAAAATACATTATAGTTTCTTTTCTGTGTGGTACTTTTGAGAGAGAGAGAGAGAGAGAGAGTAACTTGCTTTGGAATTGAGTTGAGAGACCCCTTGCCGTGATTAAAAAAGACATTGTTCTCTATTGGAAACCTACGAGAGATAGAATGAATAAAACATTTCTAGAACGTGAGCATGTCCCATGGTGGTGATGTTTTGAATAGTTAAGCTTATCTGACATGTAGTGGTTAGGTTTATGCCACTTTTGGTAGTGACCTGCTTCTGGTTGATGATGATGATTGTTGACGCCCTTGGGGTTGTTCTTCTTTGAAAGAAGGTTGAATCTGGTGCCTGCATGCATAATCTTGGTATGGCATGTTTGTTTAGAATGAATTCTCATTGTATGCATGGGTATTTGACTGTTGGGCACCTTCCCGTGTAAGCATTCCTGAAAGAGATGCTTATTAAGTCACGAGTATTCGACGAATTCTCACAGAGTGCAACGGTTATGAAGTAATATACCATCTTGACATGAAATATTATCTTGAAGTTGAATGTCAAAAGGATCGATGAAATCAATGGGCGATGATGATTCCCATAGTTCCATCCGGGGATGCCCCTATTGAGGTGACGAGTCATCCAAGGTACTACCTCCTTCTTGGAAAAAGTTTGTTGTACTCGACAATAAATAACCATCAACCGAACAAGATGAGTAATGATGCAAGGGACCATGGTTTCTGATGTAGCAGGGCATGGTCTGATGGGTTAACTAGGCATGATGACGAGAAATGGTTATAACTGATGATGGTAGTTAAGTGGCCCAAGGTCAGAGCTGTATATGTGAGTGGCAGCAGTCATAACAATTTTTGGTGTTATAGGTCAATTTGGGCACCATTCCCAATGACCTGGTTAACTGGACATCATCTCCAAGACCAATAATCAAGGGTCTATCATTCCCTTTCATTTTAGTTGCTATATGCCCTAAGACAAGAAACAAGACAAATCAAGCAAGACTTTCATCAAGCAAAGGTTTCCAAGTTTTGAAGTTTATTATACAACATATGAGAGCTCACCAACATAGGCTTTAAGGGGCCTAAGTGCGTTGCATATGCAAGTAGCCCCATGCAAGGCTACTCTGCAAAGCACTTCCCGACACTCACAAATGCGTTGGTGACATTGGGAGCAAAATTCTCATTGTTCCAGAATCTCCACTTGGCCAGTGCCTTCTAGAAGAGTTCACATGTGTCAAGCTTTAGATCCAAGTGTCCATTTGACATCTACATGAATAGTAACATGTCTTGCCTATTATTGGAAATTAATTCATTGCAAAACAACCTTCAGTTCATCTATGAATTGAGCACAGATCTGAGTGCTTGAGAAGGAAGAATTTGAGTAGAGAAATGTTGGAGGATTTTCAATTGAGAACTAGATTTGTGTAGCTACTGCTAGAGAGATTTATACTGTGATGAGGCTTGGGGACATTGCTGGAAGGGTCACTTCAAATCATTCACTTGGTTTTAACCTCTCCTTCTATCATCAATAAAGAATACTGCTTGTTTTTCCCTATATGCATCTGTATTGGCTTTGATTTTCCATATTGCAAGATCTTAGTTGATGTATATGGTTTATGTTTTACTAATTTAGAAAACTAACTTGAATAGATATCTATATTATTGCATCTTCTACTTTTTCAGTGTTCTTTCTTGCAGGAAGCATTCCGCACAAACCGCTTGAATTTGAAGTTGCAACGGAAGCAACAGAACGAGCCATTTGGAAGCAACTAATCAAGTAAGCATCCAATCCTCTCTGTGTATCTAATCTGAGTTAGGAAAAATAGTTGTATAGTCTTTCACCTGTTGTTCTAGACTAGCACCTGTCTAGGGAAGCGTGATTTACCTGTAATGTAGAAATTTGAATACTAGCTTAATTATTCAACGAGATTATCCTGATTACACACTATTTGAGATTCATGCATAATACATAACCTCTTCTACAATTGATCATCAATTTGCGGGAATAGAAGCAGTCGCATGCACACATTAAAACATAATCAAGCACACATATAACACAGTATGTAATGGGGAAAGATTACAGCTGAAAACCTCCAACTATCTGTATATTATAATGATAGAGAACATGTAACAATACATAGCACAAAGCTCCTCACAGCTCTCAGCACTATCACACATGCTACACAAAAACTAGCTCAGATATGAACAAGTCACAAGTTCAAATCTCTTCCACCTGTCTGCCTACCTCTAATGCGCAATCCAAGATGAATAATGATGAGATCCAAGTTCGAATCCCACTGGCTTGTACTTCGCAATTCTCATTGGTAATCTCAACCAATGTGTGTGCAAATCTCATGCATAGCTATAGTCACAACTGATAGTAGACTCACCCTTTCACCCACCTCTAACACTGATCTCCACTGAACTGTCCATGCATTGTAGTTAACTGATGTATTCTTTAGTTGATTTATGAGTTAATAATTAGTGAATTAATTAATAATTAATTCACACCACTCATCACTAGTGTATTTATCAGTTAGACTAAATACAACTAGTTCAACTAAGTTAAACCGAACACAACTCCACCAACTGTCTCATCAACTCCACTAAACTCTGCCACATGAGTTCTAATTGAAGTCAACCATGCAATAGCTCAACTAACCCATAGGAAAAGCGTATTTCCTTCTGTCAGCTGCATGTGCCACATCCAAGCATCAAACTGAAGTGCTCCAAGAGGAAAAGATAATGTTTATAGTCTAAATATTATTAAGGGTTAATAATATTTGACTGTTCTATTTTTAGCCCGGTAGTCTAAAAATAGAATCCACCCAATGTCTAAAAATAGAGGTCCATCTATTTTTACCAACTTTACCAATCATCCATAAATAGCATCCTGCAACTCATAGACCATGATCCATATGTCTAAAAATAGACATAGTCTAAAAATAGACTTTGCGCCAAAAATAGCCTGCGGGCCCACTTAGTGAAGGCAACTTCTTTTCACTAAGCTCCATCATCTTGTTGCATTTTAAACACTCCCTCTCAACAAGATATGGATTATCTGCAACCCCTATCCTACCTCTGTGGTATTCGAATTTTCTCCTGGTGAGCGCCTTCGTCAAGATATCAGCATCCTGATCCTCCGTGGGAATGTATGAAAGTAACATGATTCTCCGCTGCACACAATCTTTGATATGATGGTACCTGATGTCGATGTGTTTGGATCTATCATGAAATATTGGATTAGCCGAGAGTTTAATGCAACTCTGGTTATCACAATAAATCACAGTAGGCTCCAAGTGTGACCCGAACAACCCGACCAGGATTTTCCTCATCCATATAGCCTCGCATGCAGCCAAGCTTGCTGCCATATACTCGGCCTCTACTGAACTGAGTGCCATGGATCTCTACTTTCTGCTATACCAAGAAATTGCTATCAACCTGATATTGAAGATCCCTCCAGATGTTCTCTTTCTGTCCGTTGGGCTCCCTGCCCAATCTGCATCCGTGAAGTCACATAGCTTCACCTCATCCTCATGTATGTACCACAATCCATATCCTGATGTGCCTCTAAGATAACGCAATACATGCTTGTCTGCCTTCTAGAAGAGCTTGGTAGGCTTAACCATATCTTGTGACAACTGGTTAACAGCATAACATATATCAGGTCGTGTATTGACCAGATACATAAGCGACCCCACCAATTGTCAATAAACAGTGGCATCCACTACCTCCGCTGAAGTAGCATCCTCCTTCCTCCAACCTCCAGGAAGAGGAGTATCAACAGGCTTGCAGCCATGCATGTTGAACTTCTCCAGTATCTCCCGAGCATACTTACCCTGAGAAACAACAACATAACTCATACGTCAAATTTCCAGAACCAATCCCGTGAAATAATGAAGGAGGCCCAAGTCCTTCATCTCAAACTCTCTAGCAAGATCCTCCTCAGCATGAAAGTATCACCACTATCACCCGTCAAAATCAAATCATCTACATAAAGTACAATGATCAGCAACTTACCCTCGACCACAATCTGGTATAGGTTAGGATCCGCCTCACTCTTGGAGAATCCAAGTCCGGTGAAATAACTGTCTATCCATGTGTACCAAGCACAAGGTGCTTGTTTCAACCCATATAGCGCCCTCTTGAGCCTGCACACATGCGATTCGCTGCTGAAAATCTTGAAACCTTCGGGCTGCTCTATGTACACCTCCTCTTCAATGACTCCATTGAGGAACGCAGTCTTCACATCCATCTGATGAATGTGCCACCCCATCTGTGCTGAGAGAGCTAGGATCGTCCGTATGGAAGAATACCTTGCGACAGGTGCAAAGGTCTCCTCATAATTGACCCCCTCTCTCTGTGAGAAGCCTCGTGCAACAAATCTTTCCTTGTACTTCTCCACACTCCCGTCAACCGCCTGCTTCACTTTGTAGATCCATCTCAAACCCACCACTGATTTCCCTTCCGGTCTCGGGACAATCTCCCATGCACTGTTTCTGACAATAGAATCATATTCTTCCACCATGGCATCCACCCATGCGGGGTCCTCCATAGCTTCCTCGAAAGAGGATGGCTCTGTCACGACACATTTTCTCACAAGAGCCATGTATCCAGTGTACCGGTCCGGTGACTGTCTCTATCTGCGCTGTGCTATAGGAGGTCCTACAACCTTCTCTGCATCTTGAGCCAGTCGCTCAGCTTCTGTAGTGCGATTCCACCCTCTGATGGTTGGCGCTGCATGAGTGGTCTCTTCCACTCCATGAACTTCCTCTTGTGGCTGATCCACATCCTGAAGCTCATCCTTAGGAACTAATAGCTCATCATCTGCATGCAAGTGTGGCTCCCTCTCAAACGTACACTTCATGGCTTTCTCCTCCTGAAATTTGATATCCCGTCGCACAACAGTCTTGAGACTGTCTATAAAATACACACGATAGTTGTGGGGCGTATCAGTGTACCCCAAAAATATCCCAACCTATGTAGTTGGCTCCAGCTTCTTCCTGGCATCCTTCGTCACATGAATGTAGATAGGTGAACCAAAAATCCTCAAATGGGAAATATCAGGCTTCTTACCAGAAAACGCCTCCTCGGGTGTACTCATGCAAAGTATCTTGTGAGGACAACAGTTCTGCACATATACTGCAGTATTGCATGCCTCCGCCCACAAGTGAATGGGTAGGCCTTGATCATGCAACATCACTGTCTGCTTCCCGATGGTCCATTCTTCACTAGACACAACCCCCATTCTGTTGTGGGTTATGAGAATATTATGGGCTCTCTTGGTCCTTCCTATTTCACCGGACTTGAATTCGCCAAGAGTGAGGCACCACCATTATGCTCTAGAGCTTTCACCTCCTTGGTTGTACCAGCAACCAAGCGACTTGAACTCTGAACTTTGGGGCATGTCTTGTCCTCTTATTGTGAAGGAAGAATCAGCATGTTTTGAAAAATCATCAATAAAGATCACATAGTACCTGTGCTTTGCTGTCGAAGCTACTGAGAAAGGTCCACACACGTCTGTGTGAATTCTCTCAAGGATCGTCGTGGCGCGACTATCCTTCTCGTGAAAGGTGGCTTTCACAAATTTCCCCAAGGTACACCCCTTGCACTGATCTGACTGCGCAAGAGTGCCTTTAGGAAGCTTAGTAGAAATCTGTTGCAGTATCTTCAAAGCTCCATGGTGAAGGTGCTTCATCTCAGGTGCCACAACTGTATATCCCACTCACACTCTTCTGTACTTTGTTGTTTTTCGCATGCTCTGCCACAATTGATAAATTTTCTTGACTTCAGACCTATCTGGTTTCTCAGTTGTCCTTGCTGCATAGGAAAGCCTTTCCCTGGGTCAGAACAACATCACCTTCATATCTTCTTTTCTTGTGTAGAATAAGATTCTTTATTTCAATCTGAACATGCATCACTTCCTTCAATACAAAGGGGTTTACCCAGGACTCCCTCTTGAAAGTGGGCCACGATGTGGTGTGCTGTGTCCACCACCATCCCTTATCCCATCTCAATGTGCACTCCAAGATCTTTCTCATCCAGATCAGAAAACAAATCTCGATCTCCTGTCATGTGAAAAGATGCACCACTGTCCAAGAACCAAACTAAACCATCACTAATATACTAAGAATACCTTAAGAATACTATCTGATTGACTTATCCCACCGCTCCCTAACATAATGGCGATCATGGTGGGACCTTCCGAGTCTCAATCAAACTTAGAAAACTTAAGCGTTGCTTGAAGAGTAGAAGCTAGCTCTTTCATCATCTTAGCAAATTGATGATTCAATTATAGGAAACTCTTCCAAGCCTCATAGGCACATAAAACTCAGAAAAACCCCAAAATATTCCCAGATTGGCTTTACCTTAGCTACTGGTGGTGGACCATAGCTGAGCTTTTCTAAATTAACCAAGTTCCACCTGGCGACTCCACTAGCCTCCAGTAGGCCTAAAACTCCATAAAAGACCAAAAAATTCATAAACCATACCTTTCTGCTCACTCATCCTTCCAAAGCTCAAGCTTAGGGTGGAAACTCTGTAATCAGTGACAATCTAAGTATAACTTAGCGATTCAGAAAACCTCACCTAAACATAGGAGATCAGCAGAAACCCTCTTGCCAAGAGAACCATTAGCTTGTACATGCAGCCTAGAAAACTGTATAAACCAAGTGAATCACTCTTCTTTGCAAGTTGCCATCTCAAAGTTGCTACTAAAATTTTTTCCATAAGCATTTTTGTCATTATTGGTGGTGGACCATACACACTTACCTCAAAACAACTAAAAATCCACCTGGGCATTGTCCATCTCTATCATTGGCTGAAAATTGTTGTGATCACTCTGAAAACCTTATACAACACCTTGTAAGCATTGAAGAAGACTACGGAAATTTGCATCCTAAAGAGTTTTTAGAGGAGGTCCATAATTTTCTTACCCAAGCTAACAATCAAGATGACCAAGAAGAGTTGATCCTAGATGAAATTCATCAAGAAATAAGAGAGGATCCACAAGAACTCTTTGAAAAGGTTGAAATAGATAACAATCCATCTGCCCTCTCATATAAAATACAAGAGGACATTCAGCCACAAGATCAACTTCCACAAAAGATGGAAAGAAATTGTTGCCCCATCCAAAGAAAACAGAAAATACCTTCTCCTTTAGCTGAACAGGAAATAGATCAAATAATAAACATGCAGACAGCCTCTGAAACTTCATATAACCAAAACTTCGCTGATTTTTCTCCTTTAAACCCTGCATATCATAAATCAGAAAATAGATTTGTAAATCAAGTTGAGTAAAAGAAATCTGATTGTCCAATATACATGGCTGGTGACATTACTTATGTTAATGATTCTCCAATGTTTGATCAATATGTTGATGATTATGACTTCCAAACAGAAACTAACTTTGCAGAAGACTCAGTTTTTGATTGTCGAGAGGAAGCTCAGTTTCATGAACTTGAGAAAATTAAGCAGCCATTACAGGTCATCTATGACACTGATGAGGAGAGCCTTGAAAGTTCAGAAGTAAGTGAAGAGTCTCGGACTCTTTGCTCTACTTCACTTCAGTCCATCAGAGATAACATTCACATAATTGGAAATCAACAGTTTTTCAGCTTTGATGATGAGGTTGAGGAAGATGGTGAAATTGTTGAGCATGTTGTAAATGAGAATCCTTTGCCTAAAATGGTTGAGGAAATCATTTTGGACATAGAATCTTCCTTAACTCTAGATTTGCAGCCACCAAGTTCTATTGAGTTACAAATTGCAGATGAAGAAAAAGAAGTTGATAAACACATGAGAGTTGTCACACTGTCCTTTCAAGATAATTTACTGTCAAAGTGTATCCCTGCTCACCAAACTGATAACCTCCACACAGTTTTCAGTCCACTTAATCAGAACACATCAGCTTGGAATGAAAACTACACTGCAATATATGATGAGTCTGACAGTTCCAGTAATCATGAGCAAGGGGAAGAGTTGCTTTACCAAGGGGGTCCCAAATTTAGCCAAGTGGAAGAAAGAGTAGTCCTGAATGAAGCCCATATATCAAATCCTCTAGATCAGGTATTATTCCAAGATCCATTTGTTGTTTTCCTTGAGAAATCTGAAGGAGTAGTGGGTTCTATCATGAACAAGTTGCTGCCAAGAATAAGAAAAAACTTAAGCACTGTTGTCCAGAAACAAACCAAGTGGGAGTGGCCTTTTCAGAATTTCTGCATCATGAAAAAACTAAACCAGAATCCCCCATGTGGTCATCTGTTTGACTGGTTGCATTGGAAAGAAGAGTTCACCAAATATATGTTGTGTACAGTTTAGATTAAGATAGAAAGACAACAGTAGAAAAAAAAAAACTCAGCCTTGTGAGCACCTTTTCATTTGTAGTTTGTTTGAAGAAAAAGTAAAAAAGTAGAAAATACAAAAAACTGTGAAAAGTAGAAAAAGAGGGCAGTTTCTAAAAAGCAATAGTAAAGCCTCGTGTTCCAAAAAATAGTCCTTCGGAAAGCGCGCAAGTCTAAATGCCGCTACTAGTACTTCAATGTTTTGTTTAGCTATCTAGCCTAATCATAGCTGAGCATGTTTAAATTTATTTGCTGATAAGTTAGTGAGTGAAAAAGATGGTCAACATTGTGTAAGATTGACTTATCACAGAGAGTAGATTAGGAAAATATTCTGGTTCCACATGCCCAAAACAGAACCAAAGAGAGAAGCGAGGGATGAAAAACACATTGTACATCTTAGCCCCGCTTTTCTACATTTCCTTTTTGAAAAATAATATTTGTGTGCAGTTTGTCTTTGCATGCCGCAAATACATGACAAATCAGATTGCCTAATCCTGATTTGATCATCTTTTAAATTTCGTGTTTTAGATTAAAGAACAAAATCCTGTCAAACTACTTAATCTTGACAATTGATCTAGCATAGGTAGAGTAATGAAGGAGTTCATCAGTTTAATCTGAACTCCCGGTAGATATAAGTGTAGAATTAGATAG
The DNA here is from genome assembly GCA_034641835.2 of Pinus albicaulis. NCBI lineage: Eukaryota > Viridiplantae > Streptophyta > Pinopsida > Pinales > Pinaceae > Pinus > Pinus albicaulis. The sequence goes on along the minus strand of CM076570.1, from coordinate 1,347,893,006 downwards.
GTTCATTTTGCAAAAAGAAAAATATACATTGTCAAAAGGCTGCTAGTTCAAATGCGCCAAACAGAAGAAAAAATGTTAGGAAAGTTAGTGGGGTAGGTAGAAATATCATTGATGCTAATCATGCTGTCTCTTTCAGAAGTAGCATCAAATAAAAGTGAAAATTTGCGCCAATGGGTAAGGCATTGGTCTTCATAAGCCACAGATCTGAAATCCTGGACACCTCCCGAAAAGGAGCTGCCCTCCCCAAATGGAGCCACTGTTAGTCATCAGTATTTTTTACTTGTTAGTGATGACTAATTCAAAAGCCCAGTTTTCCAACAGCTGATCTTAAAATTTGTCAAATTTGCCAGCTGGGAAAACACCCATAAAACTTTTTTGCTCTCTTTCCTTTTCAGTTCGCCCATGAAAATTTGAAATCCCATTATCAAAATCCTACCTAACCTCAGCCATACTAAGTCTTCCTATCAGCTCTAAAAGGACAATCCAAGTCTGTTCAAAAAACCTCCCCTAAGTTAGGAAGTGGCGCTTTAAGGCATTTTACCCTTGGCAACTATCAAAAGGCCAAAAAACCTCCATCTACTACAGACCAATCATAACAGACCTCCCACTCTGCTAATGAAGTTAGTCACAGCTCTAAGTCGCGCCACTTACACGCCCCTAAGTCTCAGCAATGCATAGACCATAAATCTCAAGTTGATTTTAGGTGTTTTATACTGTTTATGGATTCTACAAGCATAGGAAACATGTCATCATCTGCTTCTCAATGTGAACATTAGAAGAACAGGTGCTTCTCAATGTGAACATGAGCCTGAGATACATCTGCAGGGCAAAGAGTTATTCATCAAACTCTTGCAGCTTCATTCAACATGAAAACACAGTAGAAGAAAGACAACACTGTCAAACAGACTTGAAATTTGTCATGGCCAAGAACCTCCTTCATCTATAAGCAGAGGGTTAAGGCGCCTCCTTCATCTACAAGTAGAGGGTGATGGCCAATGTTGACTTGAAGAATTGCAAACTGACTGAAACCTTGCCAAGAATGCTTATCAAACATTATCCGACATTTTGCCAAGAGAAAGGGACCTCCTTCATTCATAAGCAGATGGCCAGAGCATTAATTGATTTTAAGGTATGTTTGATCAGAAAAAAAAGGTAAGATACCAATGGAAAGCAGGGGTACCACTGCAATCAAAGGAGATCAAGCTCATCTCTTAACAGGTTTTCTCTCAAAGGACAGTCTGCAGCTCCAACAAAACAAAATTTGAAAAATGGTTGATGAGGTGAATCATTGCACAGGTGAAAGGACATAATAGTGATTATTTTTCAAAGTATTTGTCTTCTCCACTCATAAAAAGGTGTTTTTCAAATAGGCTTATCATGATTGACAAAGGAAATCTGAGCTTATCTCCTCAAGAGGCAATTCAACTAAACTCAGTTGTTCATAATATTCAAAAAGGGGAATTTATCCTACTTTCATATTCCACAGAGGATTTCAAAACAGATATAGACCTGTTCATTATTTAAGGGCCAAACGTACCATATCAGTGCAAGTTGAGCAATCATCATTAGAGAAAGGTTGTGAAAACAGATAGTCAAAATGGTAAAAAGGGGTCTTGATCTCAAAACAAACTCTACCATCATGGTCAAAAGGAAGCCAATAATTTGTCAAAGATGCCATCCCCCATAGTCAAAAATAGGCTCAAATATATCATCTCAGCAAATACAAAAGGATAGTAAAATTTGCATGGTTGTTGAATCATAATACCTCTGCCACAGTGAAATTAGGGTTAAGGAGCGCCCAGGAAGATTGATTCAAAATGATTTTATGACCAAAAAGAGATGAAATTCACAAACATGAGAGAGGTTTTTGTCCCTCATAGGTTCAAGAAGAAAAACATCATTCAGTTTCTACACAGGTATCATGGTTTGTGAGAAATGTGAAAAGTTCAGATGTCACGGGAGAATTTCTGCACCACGATTCATCATTTTGACCAGCCATGGGAAAGTAAGTTTTTGAACACCAAAATGGACACCAAATGAAAGAAATAAAGAATATTTGGAAATTATACTTCTCTAGCTTTCCAACGATCCATCTTGGGCCCAATTCTGACACCGGGAAGGCATCCAAAAGTAGCCTGCAATCAACGCTATGTTTTTCTGCACCAGCATTCACCATTTTTTACCAGTGATGGGAAAGTCAGTTTTTGAACACCCAAATGGAAACCAAATGAAAAAAATCAAGAATATTTGGAAATTATACTTCTCTATCTTTCCAACGAGCCATCTCGGGCCCAATTCCGACACAGGGAAGGCATCCAAAAGTGGCTTACAAAAAGCACTATGCATTTCTGCACCAGGATTCACCAGTTTTGACCAGTGTTGGGAGAATGCATTTTTGAACAACCAAATGGACTCCAAATGGAAAAATTCAAGTTTTTCTGAAAATTATACTTCCACAGATTTCCAACGAGCCATCTCGCGCCCAATTCCGACATCGGGAAGGCCTTCAAAATGGGCTGAAAAGTTGCGCGACGCGTTCAGAAATCTGCGCGGCGCGCTCAGGCAGAAAGTTTCCAAAGGAAAGCACTGATGTGCGGCACGCCTGTAGCATCAGTAAAAATCTCACCAAAAAACCTCCAAAAACTCATTCAAAATGTCTCCAACTCTCAAGCAAAGATTGGCATCATGTTTTGAGGTATTGTGTCTTGCTGCCCCTTAAATTCAAGATTGTTAGATGGTGTTTGGGGTAGAGGAAGTCTGGTTTGAAACGAGATATGTTAAGTGGTTGTTTTGAAAGAGGGATAAGGTGCTTGATTTAAAATTTGAGTTTGCAATAACTATATTTTCCCGGCAGTAAGCTTAACCAAATGATGTTTTCCTATTAATGATTCAAAACCTCACAAGCTGCCCTCAAACAATATTGGAAGAAGAAACATAGGGTTTTGAAAGGTGCAACTGTGGTCCTATGTTCAAAACAGCAGTGGTCATTATATGAGCATTTCTTGACCTTCAAAACTCTCCTTCGTATGTTAAAAAGATAAAGGCAGTGTTGTCTCCTTTTTTACTCCATAAAACCAACTTTAAGTGTGTGAAGCTGTAGATCACCACTTGGAGGTATTATCAAAATCTGAGGTAGGAGAAACAATAGAGGTATAAAGAGGGCAGTATTTGGTTGAGGAGGAGTTGATGGTTGATTGAATGCTGCAGGGCTCTATCACCTCATCCTATAACACAGTAACCTTTGACTGTGTAGATGCATTTTGTTGGATTGTGTAATGGTGTTGAATATACTTGTTGAAAATCATACAAAGAAGAGAGTAGTGTCTTGAACTAAGAAGATTGTTGTTCTACCTTTACCCAAAAAACAAGGCTATCCTATGTCCTCCAAAGTACTAAAAGTTGGATTGTGTTACCATAAGCTCAGAATATCATTTGATTATGTTGACAGTATGTTTATTCTTGAAACTGCTTGTTGTTTGGCATACAAAAAGAGGACAGTGCTTTGAATAGCAGAGATCTTATATCAAAGGATACATTTTACACAGCATTCAAAACCAATTTTATCTTGATCAAACAGTAAGTTGACAGGGAAGGAAGATTTTTGTTTAAAAACACATTTCAATAACTTTTGAGGCAGTAAAAGCCTTGGTGTAAGTCAAGATATGTTGAGTGCAATTTTTGAAGAGGTTTACAGTGGGTTGGTAATGAAGTGTTAATTCAAGTTTCGAGGAGCCCGGAATTGCCCGTAATAGTGCTAAGACATCATACTCCTGTTCTAATGAGTTTGTCAAACATCAAGAACATTCTAACTGTTGTAGCACAAAACACAAACTCTGTCAGGTGTGTGCACTAGTGAAGACGGTATTGGGGAGAGTTGATGTTCTTGTTTAAGGATCCGGGCCTGCAATGACTTTGTTTGCTCAACACTGTCATAGTAAAAGTAGTGTATTTTGATGAATGACAAAGGACCAAACAAACTGTCCCCTAAAAAATGTTAAAGGGTGAAAACACTGTTTGAAGGCAGAAACACAGTACTGGAGCAAATGAAACAGTGGGCCTGTTTTCAATCATGGTAATCATACATATGTAGCTTGGTCACTGTCAAAGGTCATCTCTGTAGGGTAGAAACAGGAAAAAAACCACTGCCACCTCTTTGACCTTAAAGCAAGCTGCAGTATGTGAAGCTGTCACTACCATTTGGAGATGTATGTCAAAATCAGTGTGAGGGAAAAGAAAAGACAAGGAGGGTGTTGATTGTGAGGAATTTTTCTGTTTGACTCCTACAGGACTTTTTGTGACCACATCAAAAACACAATAAACTCTGATGACTCTACCTATAACACAGTCACCTTTGACTTTGTATTTACTTTTTGGTTGACTCTGTGATAATTGTTGAATATACCTATTGATTGGCATACAAATAAGAAAGAGCAATGTCTTGAATTGAGAAGGTGTTTGTTTTGCCTTTATCTAAAAATACAAGGCTGTCTATTGTCCTCAAAACACCAAAAGCTGGGTGACCTTACTATAAACACAGAATAATCACTTTGACTGTGTATTTTTTATTGACTGGGTTTTTATCCTTAAGTTTACTTGTTGAGTAACATACCAAGTAAAAGGCAGTGTTTTAGGAGGAGCAGAGACCTGCTATCACAGAAAACATTTCACACAGCATTGAGGCAAATGAATCAAAGATTAAACAGTGATATCAACAGGAGCAGCATGACAGTGATGAACAAGGAGGCTAAAGAGAAGCGCCCGACACGGAAAGAGAAGAAGGTCACATCAGGACTTGAAATTTTGGCTTCAGTTTCAGAGCATGTTGCTGAGAACCCTTGAGGGTCATACACACCAATTCTGGGCGCATTTTGACATGTTTTGGTTTTTTGGCATTTTTGAGTTTTTGGTCAAAACTCATGAAATTCGCCATTTCATTTTGGGGATTCAACAAAGGAGGAGGATGGTATCATTGGATGCCATAATTTCATGAGCATGCCCTCAGTGATTTTTAGAACATTTGGAGATCATTTTCCCCCTCAAAATGGCGAATAACACTCTTTTTGCACACTCTGCCCGGTCTATCAGCATACTGCAAATTTCTGGTTTTTTACACACAGGTGCAGATTTGAATGACTTCCAGGCATCGGATTGGGGAAATTTCAGTTTTTTCAGAAAGTAGACACTTAGATATTTCCAACGAGCTATCAAAAGCCTCGTTTTGACACCAGGAAGGCTGTCAAATGTTTCCGGCAAGTCAGGGGACCTTTTTCTGATGAAAATTTGAAGTATTTTTGTAATTTTTGAACCTCTAAAATCTGCTTTTTCCAAATGTGCGTTTAGCTATTTTTGCACTTGGAAAATGATGCAAAGTCAATTATTTTTCCTTTTTTAGCATTTTTTAGATATTTTTAAAGATATTTTTGTGCCTTGGGCTTTGCAAAGCCTCAAGGACAAAATTAGATATTTTGATTAGGCCAATGGGATAGCTAGTTGAACCATCAGGTTTTCCTCACTTGAGCCTATTTATTCCAAAGGCTTCATTGTAAACAAAGGCTGAACTTGAGAAGAGAAGCAATATATGGTCATATGAGATTTGGAAGGAAATACTTGTGTTATGCTTTTGGATTTCCTCTTGGATGTTCTTGGATGAATGATGAAGGATTGTTGATGGATTCCATGACTTGGTAGAATGGTATAGTGTTTCTTTCTATGTTTTGTTTTCTAGTTTCCATTCATGATACATGTTTCTTGCTTGCTATAGATCAGTAGAGAAAAAAATTGAGATATGCCCTTGGAGGCACCTCAGATTTCCTGAATATTCATAGCTTTCATGTTTTCTTCTTCCTTAGTTGCATTAAAGAATTCTTAACTCCTATTTAATAACTTGAGGATATTGTTGCTTATTTCATTCATAGTTCTATACATGCTAAGTATGACTTACGGTACACCTTGCTTACCTATGGCTAGCTATAGTTCCATCCGTGAAATTTCTCTTTGACTGATTAGATTATCATCTTGTTGAACCAAGGAGGCCTAGTTCCGATCTAGCCCTTTGCCTAAAACTATGTGAATCTTGTTGTTCAAAGTGCCCAATAACTTAAAGAACTGTGTTTAGGCGTTCCGGCATAGTGTTTTGAGTTGTTAGTCCATCTTATGTGTTTTCCCCAAAGTTTGATAGCCATTTCCCAAAGTTAGAGGGTCATATACTTCTATGCATGGCTTGAATGTTTACTTCTATGTATTGATTAGCTTATTGTCACATTTTGCATGATTAATGGTTTTCCCTACCATGTTTATGTTGTCTATTAAACTAGTTATGCTTGGAACTCTTTGTTATTCACAAACTTGATGTCCATTCTGTTCCATTTTGCCTAAAGATCCTTTCTACCTTTAAACAAATCAGCCCTTCAACAACCTTGTATCGTCACCTAATAGCTTTCTTGACCTTTTGACCCCATAGCCCAGTTAATCTAACATCTTGTTATCTATTTTATATCTTTGATCAGTTTCATCCCTCACAACTTAAAAAACCAAAACCAAAAAAACATACTCCATAACTAGCCTAAAATCAGAACACAATAAGCGAACAAACAGATATCCCTTACACATATAGAGAGAGCCCTCTCTGAGTCCAAGAAGGCTAGGTCCTTGGGCTCCAAAGCTTGGTTTGATGTTACACTGTCATTTGGCTTGCCAATTAGCCAAATCACGGGAACCTAACAGTGACAGTGAAAGCACTTCACCTTGGACATATCTTGCTTCTTGCCTTTCACACTGGAATGGGAAGCTTTTTTGCTCTTCCCCTTCTTTGCTTTGGCAGCCAAAGCGCAATTTTCTTCATCAAATGACTTTGATGAAGATCCATCCCTGGTACTCCGCCTTATCTCCTCTTACACAAGATCCGACCAAATTCGCTCCCATCCTGGCAATTTCTCCCGACCATTGACTAAGTCCTGATAGGAATGCCAAATCTTCGAAAGACCAAGGAGAGCCAAGTCCACCAATTCCTCTTCATCTACAGTCACCCCCACACTTCCCAGTTCATCCCTGCATTGGGTGAACTTAGTGAGGTACTTGGGTATACTGTCTCCTTTCTCCATCTTTATGTTTCTGAGTTTATCCTTGAGCGCCAACTTCCTCTGGTTGCTCTTTCTTTGGAATAAATCTGTCAACGCTTTCCACATCAAGTATGGAGAAGCTTTTCCATGTAGGTTGGATACAATGTGATCCTTCACGCCCTCCAACAGAATCCTTCGACATTTTGTTGTCTTCTTTTTCCAAGCCTCAACTTGAGTAGCATCAGTAAGCTTTGGGACTTCAACATCTATGAACTCCTTCAGCCCATTTTCATATAACACCACCTCCATCCTGTTCTTCCATGCAACATAATTCAAGCTGCCCTCAAGGGCATACTCCAATCGCAATCCGTTGAAAGACATTTTGACTTCGACACCAAGAAAACACTGCTGCAAATTCGAATTCCACCAACTCAAAACTCAACCGCTTCTGATCTGTGAGAACAAATTATTTCTAGCACAGAGATCGACTGTAGGGGAGTTTACTGGATATATCACCTTTCAAAGAAAGGATGGATCCAGAGGCTACCTGGCCCGCTTACAGACTCTGTCTACCGAAATAAATTGTAATCACTGTAATAGATCCGATGATCAATTTCGCTCTGATACCATGTAGAAATTTGAATAATAGTTGAATTATTCACCGATATTATCCTGATTACACACTATTTAAGCTTCATGCATAATACATAACCTCTTCTACAATTGATCATCAATTTGCAGAAATAGAAGCAGTTGCATGCGCACATTAAAACATAATCAAGCACACATATAACACAGTATGTAATGGGGAAAGCTTACAGCTGAAAACCCCCAACTATCTGTATATTATAATGATAGAGAACATGTAACAATACATAGCTCAAAGCTCCTCACAGCTCTCAGCACTATCACACATGCTACACACAAACTAGCTCAGATATAGAACAAGTCACAAGTTCAAATCTCCTCCACAAGTCTGCCTGCCTCTACTGCGCAATCCAAGATGAATAATGATGAGATCCAAGTTCGAATCCCACTGGCTTGTACTGCGCAATCCTCATTGGCAATCTCAATCAATGTGTGTGCAAATCTCATGCACAGCTATAGTCACAACCGATAGTAGACTCACCCTTTCACCCACCTCTAACACTGGTCTCCACTGAACTGTCCATGCATTGCAGTTAACTGATGTATTCTTTAGTTGATTTATGAGTTAATAATTAGTGAATTAATTAATAATTAATTCACACCATTCATCACTAGTGTATTTATCAGTTAGACTAAATACAACTAGTTCAACTAAGTTAAACCGAACACAACTCCACCAACTGTCTCATCAACTCCACCAAACTCTGCCACATGAGTTCTAACTGAAGTCAACCATGCAATAGCTCAACTAACCAGTAGGAATAGCGTAATTCCTTCTGTCAGCTTCATGTGCCACATCCATAGCTCGAACTGAAGTGCTCCAAGAGGATAAGATAATGTTTATAGTCCAAATATTATTAAGGGCTAATAATATTCGACTGATCTATTTTTAGACTGGCAATCTAAAAATAGATTCCACCCAATGTCTAAAAATAGAGGTCCATCTATTTTTACCAACTTTACCAATCATCCATAAATAGCATCCTGCAACTCATAGACCATGATTCATATGACTAAAAATAGACATAGTCTAAAAATAGACTTTACTTTATCTCATCATAACAGGCCTTATGGTAGAAGGCGAGCTTCTTTTCACTAAGCTCCATCCTAATCTTACATTGCATTTCCAACATGACTCCTGATTAAAGCTTTAACAATTTGGTGACTCGGAGCCGAGATGGTTTCTCTCTTGGTTTAGGTTTTTAATATAGTTGATCTAACATCATGATAGTTGTTACAAATATTAAACCTTTTCAAAGCCTAATTTGCAAATAAAGTGAGTTAAACATTAGTATTTTTCTTTGTATACTGTGCCCAATGCACCCTTAGACTAGACACAATGCTTTGCAGAGCACTATCTCCCTTCCTAGCCTGCATTGGAGAGCACTGTCTCCCTTTGGACACTGCGTTGACTCCTAAAAACACCCAAATTCCCTTGAATTTGCCTTTGCAATTTTCTTTAGTTTTGTTTGTTGCTGTGTTTTGAAAATTTTGATCCTTAGTTGACCGGTGAATCTATATACTTCTTCCCCCTTTGGCTGAAAATTTGTTCAATGTTTGTTTAAAAACGTTTTTCTTTATCATTGACAAGTTGATTTCAAAGTAATTTTTATGGTTGCATTAAGAATCAGTTGCTTTCGAAATAGGAAATTGTCGTAAAATCTTTATTTCCTTGATAGGAGAATTTGTTGTTGAAATCCTCATTTTTTTCCTTCAAAAGAGAAAATGTTGTTTGTATTCTTCATTTCTCGAAAGAAAAAATCATTTGAATTGTTTATTTAGTGCACCTAGTTTCTTTTCTATATTCATAACATTAAGGAAACTGAAAAGAAAAACTTGCATTTGCATGTAGAATTGTCTATGTTTTGCAAAAGGAACATTAGTAAATCTGCATTTAGCTTGTGCTCATTGATTTTATTTTTTTTATTGATTTGTTTGCTCACAAATTATTTGCTCTCTTCCCTGAGTAGCTAGGATTTTCATTGAAGAAATTGAAATTGAAATATTGTTTATCATTCTTAGCTTGCATTTTAGGAATTTCATACATGTCATCATGGTGAACCTTTGAAAGGAAAATTCTTAAGCAAGATCAACATAAAATTAGTCTCAATTTACTTAACAACGCTTTGGAACCATAACGATAACATTTAGAAGGTCTAGACTAGAGACGTGTTCCAGCGTCGTAAAACATAGCAGATGTCCTTAGCTTGTCTATGATACATTCTGAGTGTGATACCTCACTCCACGTATGTAAGTATATCATAGCTCGTCCATGTACTTTCGGGTATATCAGGAGATGTTACAATACGATAAGTATAAAGGGGTGCTATCACTGTGCGGTTTCACATCAAACAGCGCTAATACAGACTTGGGCCTCCACGTACCTTTGGGTATATTTGGGAGGACAACATTTAGGTGTTATCCATCCATAGTGAACCAAGTCGGCCACCTTGAAATTGTGATACACCGAAAACAGCATTCGGGGAGATTTCCTGCCCGTACTTCTTGGTTCACTAGAAGTATTATGGAGTTCACATTTTCTTGGTAAACCCTTTTACCTAGCATTACCCTCTTTTTGTTTATTTGTTTTTTCGTTAAAATAAATTAGTAATCGTGGAAGAACAAAATCCTATCCCCCATCGTTCGCGTAGATTATCTTTAAAACCACCTTTACCACCGAAAGTTACTTCTGGTAGGTGAAGGCAATCACGATCTGCCGAATCAAGTACAATTCGTACCTCTAGTGAAACATCATCTTTTAACCCAGAGTTAGCTCAAATTGTTTCCACACATCTCGGTTCGTCTATTGTTGTCGAAATGGAGTCTTCACAGCTACCTGTGGTCACGATCCATCCAATCAATGAGACCATACCTCCTGGACCCGACGTTGTTCAATCGCAAATTGATCCAGATCCTGTCTCTTCTTTGCCAGAACATCTAAACCTAGAATTCGAAGAGCCGGAAGTTGTTCCTACCTTGGTCATCCCACAAATTTATGTAGCCACTGAAACTCCTATATCACGTAGTCAACCGTCTGAAATATATTTTGGGCCTGATGGTGAAATTCTTCCACCTGGTTTAATTGCGATTGAAGAAATCCCACAAGACGATACACCTTTTAACTCCAACCCATTTATGGGGGGGCCTTTACTTGTACTAGTATTTTCCTCAATCATTTCCGTCTTCTTTTGTTGATCCTGTTCCCATTCAATCTCCCATCGATTTTCAAGGGTATACATTTGGTCAAATGACCATGTTTGAACCAACATCTTCGGTTGGGTATATTGTTCCAATTACGTCAGCTCCTACCCTCACTACTCCGCCGATGTTCACAACTTCACCAGAGTCATATTTGCACGGTGGCCCTATGGTCCCAACAGGTTACAAATCATTATCTGACACTTTCTCTACTACATCTTCAAGACCATGGTATTTACCAATGTCATCATCTAGTATTTTAACTAGTATTCCTATCAGTACTGAATGACTTGATTCATTATATACATCATCAAGGAAATATCAAGTCAGTCCTCTTGGGTCAATTCCTTTAAGTACCATATCAACTGGTCTACCAGCATTTGGAGAAAATTATTTTCTGTCTTATTATTCTCCTCATGCTGGGGGGCAACCTTTGGTAACCCAATATGACAGTACTCCGTCACTTTTTGGTCAAACTAATATTGAATTGAATGTTTTTCAATGGCAACCCACTCTGACTATCCAACCACAAACGGTTGTACACTCATATCAACTAGTTCAACCTGTTACGCCCACTTCATTACCACTTGTTAATACATCTCTACCCCTGTTACAGAATCAAAATGTTGTACATCAACCTTATCAAGCGAGTCCTTCAACTCAATATCATCAAATGTTGGGTCCACAGACTCAAAATCCTTTGGTTAATTTACAACAGCCTGTATCAGGAATATTTTATTTACAAGCTGGTCTACCATTTCATGGGATGTCACAATTGCAACCTTGTTATACATATCAACCAAATCCAAGTTATCCTAATTTGGGTTATAACATTGGTGGATAGACCCCTTGGCAGCCTCAGGCTCAAATTCCTCAAACTTCATTTCAATAAGTATCATATCCATGTTTTGGTCAACAGAATCCTCAAGCGTTTTCTATACAAAATAACCCCTATCTGAGTTACCGGCCACAAATTCTGTATGCTAGTGCTCAAAGGCCTGTTTCTCAAGCAATTCCATCTTATCCTGGCTATGCTCAACCTGACCTTAATAGAAATTTTCCTTTTGTTGCAACCTTAGAATTACCAGATTTAAACCGGTTAACAAATGATCCTATCAATTATGCTCCTTGGTGGCCGATCATACCCCATAAATTACCCTCCGATATTCCTAAATTTAATGGAAACCCTAGAGAAGATCCATCGACTCATGTTATGACTTATCATTTATGGTGTTCGTCAAACTCCTTGAATGATGATTCTGTTCGAATACATCTTTCCCAGCGTACGCTCATAGGTCTGATTGCTAAATTGTACATTGAGTTACCTAGAGCTTCTTTCGACAATTTCACTGCTTTAGCTACTATCGTTTTGACCCATTTCTAGTTAACGATAAGATACGAAACTGGAATAGAACTCTTGACCAAATTCAAATAGACTAATGCTACTCACATTTCTGATCAAATTCATGAGTGGCGTTGTCGTCGACGAATGGTTAAGACCTTTGTTTCGGATTAGCTACTTGCTGAATGGTTCATTAAGTCCCTGTTACCATCTATAACTGAGGATGTGGCTAAGGGTGGCATCATCACAGAAGAGAAAGTTATCACTCGTGCCCAATATTTAGACTTGATTTACACTCATTCCGGCATGCTCTATGAGAAAATTCCTAATGTGCCGCGATATAATTTCAATTTTCCTCCTCAAATAAAGGACTCTCATGTCGGAGATGGCTTGATAGGCATTGCAAACACACACCACGCTACTGCATCTGATCATTCTCCTACTTCCGAAATTAATGCCGTGTCATTTGACAAAGGCAAGAGTGACAAGAAACCAGGAAGTAAGAAAAGGGGGAAATCAAAGAAAAAGCAAACTTCTAACCTGCAGGATAGATCATCTAATCAACCTTCTAGACCACGGAAACCTCGTTATCCATGCATAATTTTTAATGAGGAACACTTTTTTAGGGATTGTGCTCACCGTGCTGAAGTCTAAAAAATCATCAACACTTCCCATGCATCAGCTGTGTTGACAGACCCAATTATGAATCTGGACACCAATTTGGTTGCTACAGATCCATATCCTAGTTCCCAAGTGTTAATGTTATCCACCAAAAAACCTTCACAAGATATTTTGGTGTCAATGCGTAATAAATACTATGGTAGTCAGGTCACTGATCACCCTACTACCTCGACAACGAATCCATTTACTGAATCAGTACCACCTACTATTATTCCTGAATTGAAAATTAAGCCACCAAAGGGAGTAATTCATAAATCAACATATAATCCTCTAGCAAGAGCTACACAAAATTATAATATAGTTGAATATTTGGCTCAATCCCCTTCAGCTATCTCTGCTCTTGAGGTATTACAAAATTTTCCCTCCCAGAAGTAGGCTTTATTGTCGACCATTGGTGGAATTGATCCGACTGATTCTAATCTTATCGTCTTTAATCATACGGGCTATATATCGCAGCTACCAGCAGAATTGGCATTCTCCATACAAGTAAATGTTCTCAATCACCTTTTTCATCGTGCTATTATTGATGAGGGAGCATCTACATGCATTATGTCTCTAAACGGTTGGGAGTCACTTGGCTCACCGCGATTACCACAATCATCAACGACGTTGAAGGCTTTTGATGGAAGAACATATAAACCTTGTGGTATTATTAATAACATGCATGTTGAAATAGGGGGAAAAATAGTGAATATCGATGTCAAGGTTGTTGACGGACCCCCTGACTATAATATTTTACTTGGAAGACCATGGTTATATGCGATGACTGTGATTGTTTCTACATACTTTAGAATGATTGCCTTTCCATATACAGGTACAATCACTGTCATTAATCAATTATCCTTCTTTGCCTTTGCTTCACAGGTAACTGGGAGCGTTTCGTTTTTTCACATACCCCAACTAGAAATTCAGAACATTGGTGTAGGACTCTTAAAGGATTCCACTCTCATGGGAACCTTTGCATTACCGCCACCTACGACGTCGACAGAAATTGTAAGTATAGAGACCTTCTACATGATATCTTCCACTCTATCTAGCTTAAGTAAGAGTGCGGGTGATTCTGATATTTCTACGTTGGATGAATTTTTACCGCCCAACCCTATTGAGTTGGCATATCAATCAATCTATTTGTCTTGGTCAGCAAATCAGAAATCAGCGTCGCTGAGTGTTTGGGTTGATCGTTCCTTAGATTTTGGTACTCCATCTGATCCATTATCCTCAATTTTTTTGACAGATGAAAATATTTTGGAAGCTATGATGTCAGAAGGAGAACCATGGGAAGATTATCATCATCATTCCCATCTTCCAGATTATGAAGAAAAAAATCTTAGTGAACTATATCACCCATCAATCAAAAATTTATTTTCGAATTGTTTTCCAATTAATGCAATTGATTCTGAGCGAAATTTATCAAATATTGAAGAAACCATTTCTATCGATATTTCGACCAAACATGGCGTTGTAGAAAATATTCATGTCGGTGTATCTTGTTCTCCATCAGAACTTGAATCATATCGCTCTCTATTTCATGATTTTCGTGACGTATTCATTTGGTCTTACGAAGAAATGCTAGGCATAGATACTAGTATAGTTGAACACACTATTAATATGTATCCTGATGTCAAACCGGTGCATCAATGGCTTCATCCTGTTCATCCAAAGAAATCTGCTGCCATCAAAGCAGAAGTTGAAAAAATTTTGCATGCTGGTTTCATTTACCCTATTCCGCTAACTGAGTGGATTTCCATATCGTTCCTGTTATGAAAAAAATAGGGGATTATTAGAGTGTGTGTCGATTATCGGGATGTCAATATGGCTTGTCGAGAAGACAACTATCCTACTCCCTTTATCGACCAGATTATTGACGATTGTGCTAGATGTGAAATCTTTTCGTTCATGGATGGATTTTCTGGCTACAATCAAATCAATATCCACCCAGATGATCAACATAAGACATCATTCATCTATCCCTGGGGCACATTCACTTATAGGAAACTTCCATTTGGTTTGAAGAACGCTGGGGAAAATTTTCAGAGAGTAATGGATTATGCTTTCAACGACATCAAGCACATTGTTCAACCATATTTAGACGATTTTCCAGCACATTCACAAAATCAGACTAATCACCCGATGCATTTGAGAGCCATTTTCTTACACTGCTGACACTACGAGATACGCCTCAAACCACATAAATGTGTGTTTTGTGTTGTTTATGGTCGATTTATTAGATTCGTAGTCTCAATAGAAGGAATTCGAATAGACCCATTGAAGGTTCCGGCCATTGTTGATTTTCCTACGCCATCAAATCTACTTCAGATACAGAAAATTCAAGGAAAGGCTAACTTCCTGAGAAGGTTCATTCCAAACTATGCCAAAATGGCTAAAGGATTTACTCAACTATTGAAAAAGGGGGTTCCCTTCCATTGGGACCAAGTTGCGCAAGCTTCTTTTGATGTTCTCAAGGATCATATTGTCTGAGCATCATTAATGTATCCTCCTAATTATCAAAATGATTATTTCCTATATATCATCGTAGCTAAAATGACCATTGCTATGGTTTTGGCCCAAGTAGAAGATGAAATTGAACATCTGATCTATTATTTGAGTCATAATCTCAATGATACAAAAGTTAAGTACTCGTACGTAGAAAATCTTGCCTTGATAGCTATTCAAGCTGTCCAAATATTTCGCCATTATATCCTGCTCCGAAAAACAAAAATATTTTTAGATTGCAACCCCATGACTTACATCTTATCACGTCAATTGCTGGGGGGAAAATATTTAAAATGGGTTGTCATTTTGCAGGAATTTTATTTGGAATTCATCAAATCCAAGTCAAAGAAGTCTTTAGTTTTGGCTGAAATTCTTTGTGGCCTTCCCTCTGATAGTACTGCAGCTACGTCGGAACCATCTATTCCAGACGAGTCTCTATTTTTGATTGGATCATCTAATCCTTGGTATGGGGATTTCATCATTTATCTCCAAACTCAATATTTTTGACCTGATACCTCTGACTCTGAACAACGACGTATTCGATACCAAGCCAAATATTATCTGATCATTGGTGATACCCTTTATCATCATGGTGTCGATACCATTTTAAGGAGGTGCCTCACTTATGAGGAGGTCAAAAAAGTGTTAAATGACTTTCATGCTTGGGCTTGTGGCAGACATTTATCTAGATATTCTACCATGCAGAAGATACTCCATGCTGGTTACTTTTGGCATACTATTTTTCGAGATTATATCCTCGCAATCAGAAATTGTCATGCATTCCATATTTTTAATCGTAAGATCTACAAACTGCTAGTGCCAATGCATCATGTTGTCTCTGCAGCACCATTCATGAAATGGGGTATTGAATTCATGACCTGTAACCCTCCTTCGTCCGGGGAACATGGTTATATTATTGTCGCAGTCGACTATTTTATCAAATGGGCCGAAGCGATGCCTACATTCAACAACACAGGACAAAATTTTGCATTGTTTTTCTTCAATCATGTTATTTCATGGTTTGGGGTCCCACAGGCCATAGTTACGGATCATGGGAAGCATTTTCGCAACCATATGATGTCTGAATTGACTGCCAAGTTAGGATTATTGCATGATAATTCTACTCTGTATTATCCACAATCAAATGGACAAGCTGAGGCTATTAACAAAATTCTTAAACAAATGCTTCAACGAATGATAGGAGTCTGTAAAAGGAACTGGCATTTGATCCTGTATTCTGCTTTGTGGGCATATCGAACCTCGGTGAGAAATGCAACTGGATTTACTCCTTTTCAATTGTTTTATGGTTTGGAAGCTACCTTAACAATCCAATGTGAAATATCATCGTTAAAACTTGCGATATACTTGTTACCTACACCTCAGAGGAAGAAGCGTGTCTCCTTAACCTCATCCATCTTGATGAAATGCATCGTGAAGCCCAATTGGCCAACGAAGTGCATAATAGACGTATAAAGGCACAATACAACAAAAATTTCCAGCCTCACATCTAGTCAGAGGGCGACTTGGTCATTCTTTATGATCAAGAAGATGATGTAATAGGTACAGGGAAATTCGAGCCATTATGGCATGGCCCCTATATTTTCAAAAGAGTTCTTGCTAAGGGTGCCTATGATTTAGTTTATTACGATGGGATTCCATTGGCACAGCCTAGAAATGGGTTGTATCTTAAACATTACTATGCTTAATCATGAGCGTAGTAATTTTTTGTATTATATTGTTTATATGATGTTGATTTGCATTCACTATCTTAATTTGTTTTTAGAGTTTTCTTGACGTTAGTAATCTGCTTTAATTTTCATCACATATGTTTGAATCTTCGGGACCATTTGTTGGATATACTGATGGTGCTAGTCATAGTATGCAGAATATATCCTCTGTAGCGTGGGCCATTTTCACTCCGAATGGCGAGTTAGTGAGTTTTCAAGGGATTTGTATTAGTAGATCGACGAACAATATCGCTGAGTATAGCTCATTGATCAAACTTCTCTCTGATGTCATTTCATTTGGTATTAACCGCATAATCGTAAGGTTAGACTCACAACTTGTGGTATTACAACTTACTAGTGTTTATACTGTTACAAAACCAACACTTCTTAGATTGTTCCTAAGAGTTTGACTTTTGGAAAGACATTTTGATGTTATTCAATATCAACACATTTCCAAAAATTTGAACACATTGACTCATTCATTATGTAATCAAGTTTTAGATGGAAATTTGCAACATAGGTAAAGAAAACATTCACATCATTGAATAGGATTGCACAATAAATAATAGATAGTTATAGGTTTTTACAAAATTTGTGCCCAAGACACATTGGTCATCTGACCTAAAAATGTATGAAAAATGTCATAAGTAAACTAGTGGTGCTCATGGTAACATGCTATAGATCTAGCAATCCTACAGAGTAACTGCATCCAATGGTTAGGAACCCCAATAGTGTGTCATTGCAGTCACATGGGAATCTCTTCAATCTGGCAATCTGAAATCCCGAAATTCAACCCCTCTATGTGCTGCCGAAGTTTAGCTAGAGTCTCAGCCATATCAAGGTCCCGAAGGACTTCTCTCCTAACAGCCCTCTCTGCTGATGCATCTACTTCGCGCTCTCGTTCCTCTACTCATTGAACACGACCGATGTCTGCATTACATCAAACATTTAGTTTAGTCTTGGGAAAACATCAAAATACAAAAACATTGTATAAAACTTAGAAAAATAAAAAAACATGGTCAAAACATTCATACCCATTATACCCCACTGAGCACCTTCTGGTAATACTAAATCTGGATCTCCTTGAAAGTCGATGCCTGCATATGCGTACTCATCGATGGCGACAAACTGTCGCCAGAACTAGGCGAAGAATGCAGTAGAGAACAAGATGGTCGATTGGCCTGCATGTTGACCCATGAGTTCTACCCATCTTTACATTCGAGAATCTCTAGGGCTATTTATATCCAATGTCACATGTTGTGGCTGCATCAGTGGAATCCGTTCCAAAGCGAAGGAGATAAGGATTGAACCATAACCGAAATATTTCTTCCTTCCTCCCTTTGCTTTGTTCAGTTGTTCCTTTATCTGAGATAGAATAGCTTCAGACCAGTTGAAACCTGCTGGCTCTAAGCAGTCTAGTGCATACTGCATATACGATCTATTCCCTACATGTAGTGTAATGATGCCAGCAAGTTTAGCGATTGTGAAAAGGATAGTTCTCAAAGCCAAATCTCTGACATATCAGATGTTTATTTTTGAATCTTTGCTAGGTTCTGCCCCTGGATAGCAGTACTGCAGAATATAATCCCTCACTGCCTCTCCTCCAATGGTAGACCCTGAGAGTGAAATGGGAAAACCTCTCCTCGACAAACTTGTGAGAAAATACACATCCTTAAATTTTATGGGAACCACTTTGTTCTTAATGTGAAATGCCTCTATCGTTGGATCCCATGCTCGAACTAAGAACTCCAAGAGTTCTATTTGTTGCCTCATTCTCGATAATTTGAAGTACTTAAGTAGTCCACAATATCTTAGTGCTCTTACAGTACCCAGATAATTTAAGGCAATCGTATCTTTTTCTTCATGTTCTCTTCCCCTCCATGTAATCTTCATTATAGTACGATGGAAACCTAAAATACAACCATAAGATCCATTAGATTCCATTCATTGCAAAAACCTAGGCAAATTTTGGGCACAACATGAAAATCAAAAACTTGAACTACACCCAACGCACTCCCTGGGTTGAGACAGTGCATTGCACATGCAAGTACCCTTCACTGTACCTACTATGCAACACAGGTTTTGACATTCATGCATGTGTTGCCCTCATTTTAGGAAGAATTTACCATAGGGGCCTTAAAACCCTAAAATATTTTGCAGAATTGGAGATGAAATGAATACCAAAGGAAAGAGGAGGTTTATGGTACTAACCTAGATCAAACGGCGAAGAAATCTGTCCACAGAAACAACCGTGATCGATGACTAAAGTTCGGGGGAAAAATCAGGTTCAGAGCTCCAAAATACAAATGGTAGCTATGAAATGGTAAAAATGAATAGTGAAACTACTTTTTATAGTCATTTAATTGTTTGCAAGTTAAATTTATTGCTATGACTATGGTTTTATTATGTTTTTATCATGAAAGAGGCATTTTTAATCCATTTGATGTTGCTCTGAACAGGAAATACAACTGATGAAAAGATTAGTCGTGCAGATTTATTCAAAGAATGACTTGACCACAAAGCATACTTTCCTCCTTATTTTTTGAGCTTTGTTAAAAATGAAAAAGGATTTGAAGCGCACTTTTATCTCTTTTTCGAGCTTCTATAACAATGAAAAAGGAACCCCTGGAATCTTCTTTCAGCTCTTTTTAGACTCTGATAATATGAAAAGATTGTTGAGCACTTGTCTTTTCAAGCTCGTTAAAGTAAATAAGTTGATATCTACTCAGTATAAGTTTAACCCTTTTCCGGACTGAGATGGATTATTTACGAAAAAGGAATACCTTGGTTAAACATGACTAAATAGGTTCTCTTCGATATTATTTTACACTTTTTTGGGTCTGAGTGACAATTTTACGAAAAAGTAATTTTGGAGTTCTCTTTCGTCCTCTTTTTCAGACTCTCTAAATATGAAAAAGGATTGGGATATCACTGTCGTTAAGCTCGTTAAAACATAAAATAGCGATGAGCTTGTCGATTATGGCAAGAATCGAGTTTCATTCATCGTTGGACTCATTAAATAATTAAATAGCGATACTTTATTCGCCCGAAGTGTTGAATTATAGATCAAGCAAATGTTATCCTCCTCAATCTTGTTAAAAAATAAAGAGGTACTGGTCGACAAATGACCGGGGAAAACTTGGGAAAAAGAAATTCCGTGACTTTTTGGGTTGGGTAATCATCTTGACGGTTCATTCACACCTATGGTTCATCATACCTTCACTTTGGTTTTGGTTCAATGCTTCCAACTCATCACAGTGTCACCGATATGTTCAAGAGAAGTCATCCAGTGATTAAAAACTCATCCTTCTGCAATACTCATAAACTTTCATTGTCATGACCGTCATCCCTGAAAATTGCTATATCAAGTCATACCCTTGTCTCCGAAATTAGTAAATCCTATTTTGCAATAAGGTGACTTCCTGTCTACGACAAATCAATATCTAGGAAGTTCACTTAGAAACATCAGATTCTAGTACCATGAGGCTTGTTACAGCATCGACAAGATCCTCGCTTCCGGACATTTGACCGAAATATTTTGTTTGGCGTTCGACATCAAATCATCTCTTCACGCCTTACCAAATGTACTGCAGTACCTAGAGGGCCATTGACATTAATGGTGGTTCTCTCACATTTGTCAACAGCTCACTTTATTGGATGGTAATCAAACGATGTCTTTCCATGTTCTACTACAAATCATATATTTGCATGGCTAGACTTGTACCCGAATGATCGAGTGAACGAGATAAGAAGACCCTAGATCTAGTTTCAGCTATCTGGGCTACAATTTCAGGATTTTTGTACACATCACCTGTATGTGACCTTACATATAGATTGTCATCCAAACATGGGCCTATATCTGTAGGCATGTCTGCATCTGGGAAACATTCCAATGAAGATGAATTTCTGAATTATGTACATGTTATAAGATTGTTTTATGTGTTCAACATGGGAATGCTTACCCTTAGCAATTATGATCAAAATAGGATATATCATGATGTAATGAATTGTAATATTGATGCAGGTGACCACTCCGCTTCATCTCCATCCCATCACAATGTAAAGCATCTCAATCAAATGTTCTTATTATTTGGATCTCATGCTTTAGAGGGGAATTGTTATAGGTCAATTTGCGCACCATTCCCAATGACCTTGTTAACTGGACATCATCTCTAGGACCAATGATCAAGGGTCTATCACTCCCTATCATTTCAGTTTCTATATGCCCTAAGACAAGAAACAAGAAAAATCAAGCAAGACTTTCATCAAGCAAAGGTTTCCAAGGTTTGAAGTTTATTATACAACATATGAGAGCTCACCAACGCAGGCTATAAGGGGCCTAAGTGCGTTGCATATGCAAGTAGCCCCATGCAAGGCTACTTTGCAAAGCACTTCTCGACACTCACAGGTGTGTTGGTCACATTGGGAGCGAAATTCTCATTGTTCCGGAATCTCCACTTGGCCAGTGCCTTCTAGAAGAGTTCACATGTGTCAAGCTTCAGATCCAAGTGTCTATTTGACATCTACATGACTGGGAACATGTCTTGCCTATTATTGGAAAGTCATTGATTGCAAAACAACCTTCAGTTCATCTATAAATTGAGCACAGATCTGAGTGCTTGAGAAGGAAGAATTTGAGTAGAGAAATGCTGGAGGATTTTCAATTGAGAGCTAGATTTGTGTAGCTGCTGCTGGAGAGATTTATACTGTGATGAGGCATGGGGATGTTGCTGGAAGGGTCACTTCAAATCAGTCACTTGGTTGTAACATCTCCTTCTATCATCAATAAATAATACTGCTTGTTTTCCCTATATGCATTTGTATTGGCTTTGATTTTCCATATTGCAAGATCTTAGTTGATGTATATGGTTTATGCTTTACTGATTAAGCAAAATAACTTGAATATATATCTATATTATTGCATCTTCTATTGCTTCAGTGTTCTTTCTTGTAGGAAGCATTCTGCACAAACCGCTTGAATTTGAAGCTGCAATGGAAGCGACAGAAGGAGCCATTTGGAAGCGATTGATCAGGTAAGCATCCAATCTTGTCTGTGTATCTGTTCTGAGTTAGGAAAAATAGTCATATAGTCTTTCACCTATTGTTCTAGACTAGCACCTATCTAGGGAAGCATGATTTATCCATAATTCACAATTCTAGCCCAACATCTGGTGAGGAAATCCCTGGAGTCGGTAGGACATCCAAGGTGGGTGTATGGTTTTTATGAGTGTCATGGTTGGGTGTGGTAAATAATGCATAGCTCCAACCAAGGGTGATCAGGGATTGATTCTAGGTGAGAAATATGAATGGATGGGTGGGAGTGCTCTCCTAAAAAACCTTCCTACACTTACAGAAGAATATAGAATGGGTTCAGATGTACAAGCACAGAGATGGGTGCCCCTATATACATGAAATAATATGTCACTATGGTGTGAGGAGTGTGTTTTGCTAAGGGTTGGGGCCCCATTGGTTCGTCTCGGTGTGGGGGTGATGAAGCGGATGAAAAAAGTAGCAAATGGGTTATGTTGATGGGGATGTGATAGGCCAATTGTGAGCCGCGGTGGTGCGTTTTTTTATCTACTAGTGAGAATGGTATCCTGGGAAAGGGGTTTTAACATGATATGGGTAAACTTGAATTTATGTATGATGGATGAAGGAAAATGAAGTACTTCGCAGATTTGGATTGTTATGGCCATGGCTCCAGAACTTTTGTGTATCTTCTACATGTGTGATGGATACCATGGAGGGTAAGGCTCTACCGACCTGCAAGGGTGTTTATCACGTGCAAGGTGGGGTGATGATAAACATGGTCGGGTGAATGCAACGTATGGTTTATTTCTTTGGAGAAATTATATCAGGATATGCAAAGCTTCTATGGGGAACCTATCATGCTAGGGGTAGAATGATACCTACTCTTGTACCTTTGTTGGCTGGGACATACGGTGATTTGCATATTTTTAATACCTACAACTAATACCCCAAGTAAAAGCATTTTTTTCATAGAAACATATTTGAAATAATTTGAATGTAAAGAAATAAGAGAGGGCATACTTGCTGTGACTAAAAAATGAATTTTTCTGAGGCGTGGATTTATGGGACCTAGTTTGAGCATGATGAGGTGTTGATCCTTGTGTTTCTCGCAGTTTTGCGATTGGGTACTATGAGCTCTAGTTATGGTTTCTCGAATAATGATAAAAGGGTGATATATCGGCCATATGGCTCATTTCAACTCATTTTTGTCTTTTTAGATTTTGAGGTCAGAGCTAAGCCCATTCTCCCGAGCTTTTCTTGCCATTCCGGTCAACCTCAGTACTTGAGATTGGCGATGTCTATGTCAGGTTGGACCTTAAACATCCAGCTTTTAATTTATGTGATTTTCTTGCATGGGGGTCCGTACAAATATGGATTTGTATGGAATTTATACCCCTTATTTTCCTCGACCACGTGGACAATCAAGGCAGACCCGCGTGGTCCTCACACAGAGGGAAAATTTTGAGCGAGGTATTCGCGCCTGGGAGAAATATTGCACGATGGACCACACGTCTGTATTAGATAGAGACACATGGTCATCATGCCTGAGCTCTGCACAAGCACGGTGGGGTCTAATTTTTGAAAAAAATTTATTTTTTTGGGTTTGAAAAAATGATTTTTGGTTTTTTCTCAAGTGAGAAGATGTTATGGAGTGAGAGAGACTAGCCCGATCTCCGAGCAGATGTGGCCCAGGACCCCAGTGTTCGGGGGTTTTGGTGTTGTATGAGTTGCTCAAATTTTTAGAGAACAACCTGTTGAGATCATAGGATGGCCTACTGAGGTACCTAGTCCGTTGCTAGAACAGGAGATGGTTTGTTTTGGTGTTTTGCTGAAGAGACATCGTCATCCAACCAAAGACTGATGTTTACTTTGTGACCAGTTTACTACCTCAGGGGGAGGCTCTTCTATACCCACTCGCGGCTGGGGGAATGAACATCCACCATTGGGATCAGGATCACTGTGGTCCTGACGTGATTACTCAGGGATGTGTTTGTATTATCTCTGTGACGGAATTGTCTAAGAGTGTTGCCCTAGCAATGATAGTTCACCTATCATGGTTGTGAGCACCTCATCGAGCGTCGGGCCCACATATTGTAGTTTTATGCCAACTTTGGGCTAGTCACTTCTATGACTGGAATCTCTATATCAACCATGGCATGCTTAAACTATTGGGAAAGGCCCAAAGGGGGACAACTAATGTATTTTCCTATGCGATTATCCTCTGCAACATCATGTATGAGAGGGTAGTGATGCTTAGGCCTTTTGTGGGAGTGCCTCTAGGTCCTCTGAGGGATCCTAGGATGCAAAAATTGTGATGCTTCGAGGTGGAGGAGGAGAGGTGAGTCGCTACTGGGATCTGACAGTTGAGGCATGGTTCAAGTCGAACCCGCAGATGTTTTTGGACCACCCATACTCGACGATGGAATTCTGGGGGGGACCCAGATATGGGTCTTCCTGCAGGTTATGCATGGGGCCCAGCAGCTACGACTTTTGATTCTTTTCTTCATTTTTTAGGATTTTTATCGTATATAGACCTATATTTCTTTAATAGTGACATAGATACTACTTTTGGTTTCTCTTGCAGATGTAGGTTCAGTAGGGTTTCTTTCCACTCGCTTCATGGGACATTAGCCCATGAGGAGGGTCCCAGTTGGGGTTGGTCAAGCCCATGTTGGGGCGTAGGGAGGAGTAGGAGGCCTATCAGGGGAGGGTAGCGGTGCTGCAGCTGCAGGAGGGGATGCTTCTCTCCTTTCCCGTGCTGAGGCGACTAAGGCACAAGAAGTGACGGTCAAGGCACATGTTGTGACGATCGAGGAGAAGTTGGCTGCTACTGACCTTACAGTGCTGGTGACAGAGGCTTTGACTGAGGTGACTGATGCTTGTGTAGCAGGTATAGCTTACTCATGGAATTGGTTAGAGAGTTTGACTTGGGGTATGCCGACCTGGGGGTTCTTTGATCATTTGGATGATGCCTGGATCTAGAGAATGATAGCTCGAGAGAGGGCGCATCGCCCGACTTTGCGTCATGTGGCACTTGCAGTTTTGGCTGTTACACCTCTATTGGATTTGGGTGCAGCCATGGGTTGAGAAAACCCACCAGGTGGGGCTCAACCCTAGATATTTTTATATGTTTAGGGAAAGCACCCATTATGAGGATGCTTCCCTATTTTTATGACATGTATATTTTTGGTTGACATTATGGTCATGGACTTGTTTTGTATTCTGGGACTCATATAATTTTTTGATGTATATATGCGAGATGTATATTTTTGTGGCTCTTATGATGTGTCTATAGTTATTATTTGTGTTTATGATGGATGTTATGTTTTATGCCTTTCTTTTTATGGATGATGGTTTATACGAGATGAATTCCAGTCTATGATATGGTTAGCTATGCGATCAACTGTTTGGTTTTTATTTCTTGGTATATGTGTAAATTTAAGGTGATCAAAATGATAACTCAATCGTCATGCATGCAAGTATTTTCTAAATAGGTGTGAATTCCTTACTTCAAAAAATTGGTTTAAATGTGATACCACTAGCTAGGAATCAGGATATACATGTATATGGTGGATGCCCTACGTGAAGGCATCGCACAACATCCCAATGAATGCATCATATTCTAGTTTATTATTGGTATCTGATCCGATACATACTCCGTTGGTGAGGAATGGTGATCCGTCAAGAGAGTATATGGCCTAGGTAGCTACTGCTAGATTTTGCAACCATCACGAGGCTCCATCAGGGAATCCAAAATAGTGCATTGGGGGACGATCCATTTGTGACACAAGAGAATTTTTTAGAACAAATCCTTCATGATTGTGATCATCTTAAAAAAAATTAGTTTACACGCATATTTCTCTAAGGCTGAGACTTCGTTCCCTTATGGCTGAAATTTTTTGAGGTAGAGCCCATTGATGGGGTTAGCTAGGCATGTACCATCAGGCTCAAATAGGATGTATGCTCATTTGAGGAGGTATTTTTTTATGATGTAAGGACCCTTCCATAATGCTTCGAACTTCCTGGGTCCTAAGGCCTCTTTTGCAACATTGTAACGTAGGACTAGCTCCCCTTATGAAAATGAGCAAGGGCTGATGTTGCGGTCGAATGATGATTTTACCCTTTTCTTGTGTGCTTCATTATGTCAGAGAGACTCTCGTCGATTTTCGTCAACGCGTTATAAGTATATCAATGATTGCTCTAAAGGCTGGGTATCATTGATGGGTTCGATAGCTGCGTGTAAGTTGCGGATTTCACATTTAATGGGAATCACAGCCTCTACTCCATATACCAATTGGAAAGGTGTGAATCATGTTGAATATTTAACCATTGTGCGATATGCCCACATGGTTGAAAATACCATATGGTGCCAGTTTGTTTTATGGTTATTGACCATACGCTGTATCATTTTTTTGAGTACTTTGTTAACAAATTCTACTTGACCATTTAACTATGGGTAGTATGGTGATGAAAATTCATGTGTGAATCCTGCAATATTTCGTTTTTGAAATGCTTCCCATAGTTGGAGACTACTTCCTTAAGCACACTGAATCGTGTGATTACATAGTTGAAGATAAACCGCATTGCGGTTTCTGCCATATTGTCATATGTAGGTATGAATTCTTCCCACATTGTGAAATAGTCAATGACTACAATGATGTATTTATGGTTTCCAAATGATGTAGGGTTGCAAGTCATAAAGTTGATTCCCCATTTTTAAAAGGGACCTGCTACAATGATCGGGTACAGAGGAGTGGGAGGTGCCCTTGCCTTGTGGGCGAATCATTGGCATCGCTCACACTATTTTACTACTTGGACACAATCATGGGATAGGGTGGGCCAAAAATAACAGGCACATAGGATTTTTGTGGTAGTAGCCATCCATGAGAGGTGTTCACTGTAAGCCCCACTATGGCAATCATTCAGAGCTTGCTCAACTTGATCGTGTGTGAGACATTGGTGTAAAATAGTGTCAATTCCTCGTCAAGAAAGGACGTCCCCCATGAGGAGGTATCGGGGGGGTTGGTGGTGTATGCGCCTTCGGTCATCCTGGGTGTTGTGGCTTGAACTTTTGGGTTTGCAGGAATAGGAGGATGTCGTCGTACCAAGGGTCCTCAGTCGTCACTAAGAATAGATGTTCATCTGGTAGTGAATCGTTACTAGGGACCCTTGAGTCAAACTTGGAAGGTTAGTGATGAACGAAGCTAAGATTAATGCTTTTTTTCGCTTGGGGGAGCTAAATAGCAGGTTGAATTCCTACAGTATGACTACCCATCGAGCCTAATTGTGGTTCATTAGAAGGCGAGTTAGCAAAATATCTCATGGGGTTGATATCTATTATGATTGTTGTATTCCTTAAGATGATGTAATGCTGAATTTTTTGTACTCCTTGTACAAGGGCTAGGGAAATTTTATCCTCCAGTTCATATGTTAAAGCAGGATGAGATAGGTTCTTACTGATGTAATAGATTGCATGTTCTTTATTATCACGCCCATATTGGACTAACACCCCAACTACAGCTGTGTCTGATGTTGATAGGCATAAGGTGTGGTCTTTTTCATAATTGGGTGGACTAATCAAAGGGGCTGAAGAAAATGCGTCTTTTAGTGCCTCAAACGACTTTTGAGCCTGATCATCCCATTTGAACGAAATGTCCTGACGAAGTAGCCATAGTAAACTTTGTGTGTAAGTGGCATGGTTAGGGACAAAGCGTCGTAAGAAGTTGGCTTTCCCCTGCAGGCTTTGAAGTTGCTTGAGGGTTTTGGGTGGTGGAACTTCTTTGATTGCCTGGACCTTGAGGGGGTCGACTCTGATCCCTTGTTGGGATACTATGAATCCTAATAGTCTTCCTACATAATGCATAAGACACACTTGAGGGTGTTCAAGCGTAGGTTGTGTTAGCTCCCTTTAATTTCTGCAGATTGGCAAAAATAAAACTGCAGAGGCAACATATGAACCACTTTGGGATTCTAGGATCTAGCCCTCCTGAATCTAGAGAGGGATCTCTCTATAAGTGCAAAGATTGATTTATCTTTTAAGGCTTGAAATGTGATATTAGGCTAGTTATGAGGAACAAAGGTTTTGGTTGTTTTGGTTGGACTAAGATAAATGAAGGTGAAGGAAGTCTAAATGAAGGGTGAAGGTGCATGAAAGTGAAATATTGATTCAGCTAAAAATATAGGCAAGAAGCAGCTTCAATCCATTGGGCTATGGAGTCATAGTATGATTTAATTGAAATAGCAAGGTTCAGGAGTGGTCCATGGGGCAATTCATCTATGTCAAAGGATATCTTTAAAGTTGATTTTATGGAATGGAATGAAACAATAAGAAGATAATCAAACAAATGAAGAACAAAGAGTAGCCTAAGATCAAGTAAGTACTTTGAAACTATCTTGCTTTTGACATACACTTAAGAAAGACATAAAAGTTATCTAAGATCAGGTAAGTACTTTGAAACTAGCCTGCTTTTGATGCACTTTCAATAGAAAACATTTAGAACACAAATATAATAGCTTAAGATCAAGTAATGACTTTGAACCTATCCTGCTTTCAGCATATTCCAAGGAAAAACATTCAAGATAATATAAAAGTAGTCTAAGATCAAGTAAGGACTTTGAACCTATCCTGCTTTCAACATAATTTAAGGGAAACTTTCAGACAACCTTTGGAGAAGAGACTAGAGGATAGGGCTAACCATAGACTTCCCTAGTTCAAATTTACTTAGCAGACACTGAAAATAACATTGAAAAACAATGTTTAAAATCTAGACAGTAATAGAAGGGAACACCAACATCTTGACTGCTTGGACTGTATTAAATCATTCTTAAACAACACAATTAGAAGAAAACATGTAGATAAAGATTATCAGTGAGAGCAGGGTACCTTTGACACTAAATCCTAACTCTATAATTGTTGTTCTTTATCAAAGAATATGGACATAATGGAAACAAAAGAAAATAACAATTTATAATAAGAAAAACATCACCATTGACATAGACCAGGATCCCATAAATCAGCTTGTATTTGATGCTTCAAACTAGTTACAATATTCAAGTCCAGTGGGTCTCTATAGCTTCAAAATTCTCATCTCAACTTAGGTATCTTCAATTACAAATAGACCTTACAACAGCTTCAGAAAACTGTTTACATGCAACAGATATTCGGAGACCAACCTTTTCCTCATCATCTACAGAGGTATTTATAGAAGAAATGAGGAGGTGGCATGTAAAATAAGATCTTTAGGTTTAATTAATACAAATTAATGCTTCTCGGCCTTTGAGGGGCTCAATGGAGAAGTGTTTCTGATATTTTCTCTGTATTAATTGATTTTCATTAAGTTATTAGCTACTTCGGAGAATTTGTTGACTTTAAAGCTCATTCTTATCTTTGTAATAACTTTGCTGATAGTTGTAATAAGTTCCTTTGATCTGAAATAATTGTTCAACTGTCTTGAGGCAAATATCTTATGTTTCTAGCAATAACTATGCCTCCTTTGATTGCTTTGAGGCTGCAGGTGGGTTTTGGTAGCTGGAGAGGATTCAATTAGCCTCTGATGTGGCAGTGGAGGCTTCTCGAATTGATAGATTTCCTTATCTTTCCTTAAAACACCTTTAATTCACTTTAGTTCTGTGTTAGGCTTAATATGTGTATTCCGGTCTTCATGATGTCTTTAACTGTGGATTAGGCTTTTGATTTGCTGAATTTATGCCTTAATCCTTCAAAACTGTGTTTAAACCTTTAGTTCTTCATTTCTGCTTTGATTTCAGGCTGTCAAACTGATACTCTTTGTCTATTTTCTGTTCACTGTAATTCTGCTATTTTTTGCAGGTAGAGGGTTTTAGAATGTCATCAGTGCTCATGAGGCACGGATAAGTCGTGGTATGAACCCTGCGGAATGATTTCTTTGATGAATAAAATCCCGGGGGATCGTCATCCCCGACCCTTGATTTTATTTTAAGAACTGTGTAAAAGCTTTAAAACCTGTAAAAACACACAAAAAGTTATAAAATCCTAAGTGGATGGGTCAAAACTACTTCAGAGGTTTAGGTTAGATCATGGCCATTGGATGAAAGCATGCAACGGCGAGGATTGCTTGTTGAGATCAAAAGGAGAGGCGGTCGGAGGGGTGAATGAAATATTAAGTCCGACCCGTAGATGCATATTGATCGATGGCTGAGATCAATTGGGAGTTTATAAGGCAGAAGGGAAATGATATAGTGAAATGGCAGAAAATATAATGTAAATAGGGAAAAACCTTTATCGGTAGCGAAAAAGGCTTAAATCGACGTTTGCGGTCGCAGAATGATCTAGGCCGTTGGATGAAATTAACGAACAATGATAATTAAATCAAAGGATGCAATGTAATGGGGCAAGGTGGTTTGGCGGAAAACTAGAATGGTTTTGGTGCAGATCTAAGGCGGTTTCCAAAATTGATAAAAAAAACACGATATGCTTCGCCGCCCACCACGTATCCTCAGGAAAACCACTTGTTTTGCATTATTTTTTGGCGTTAAACTTCTGGCACAAAAAAAATGCGAAACTCAATGCCAGACGTCGGATGGATGGGCGCAGATCCAACGGTGTGAATCACACGCGATAGAGGGCAAGATGTACGAATGGAAAGGATGAGCAGGGTCAAAGGCGGATTAGATCTGGACCATCGGATCACAGGAATGGACAGTCAAGATTTATCAAGGGGGAAGGTAGGTCCCAAAGAATCTGGACCTATCGGGTTGAATATGGACCATAGGATTTGAATAATGGACGGTGGAGATTTGATCTGGGGGTGATGAAAGAAAAGGAAGGCAGGGGATCGGGTGGAGATCGGGAGCAATGTAGATCATTGATCTGCAGAGATCAACGATGGAGATTCACTGAAGAATTATACTATCAAGTTTATGAAATATCAAAGGGAAGTGGGGCTTGATCTGAACTATTGGATCTATGAAATGGACGGCCCAGATCCGATCGTAGGATTGTAAATTAGCAGAGAAAAGAAGAAGACACAAGGAAAAATTTGCAATGCAATTGAGTAAGAGCCGTCGATCTCAAAACTAGATCGACGGTTAGGTTTTAACTGTGACGACCAAAGGCAGATTTGTGGGTTTTGAAAGGGAAACGATTTGGACCGTTGGATCTGGGCATGGTAGAGCAGATCAACAGTTGGGAAACAATCACAGGGCCGCAATCGGAGGGAGGCAATAAACCATAAAAATGCATCCAATGAATAATTGCGATGCGATGCGCCGACGATTGTCGATCGGTTTTAGATCAACGGCTGGCATTCGCCGAAACAATGAACTGTCAGACTTAATGAAAAGTCAGGTTTTTATGAAATACGAAGGGGAAAAAGGTTTTGGAAATGATTTAAACCTTTTAGTGCCCAGTAGCGGGGCTTTTGGGTTATGCGAAAAGACGAAGGGATCGGGGGTTAGAAAGGAAAGGGCTAATTGCAATCGGAGTTTATGAAAGCAAAGACCAATAAGGAAATGAGACCACCCTGATTGCGATTGCATGATGGGGCTTTAACGGTGGGTCACAGCTCCAGTTTTATGTGAAAAAAGGAGTTGGGGGCTAAGGCCAAAGGGGCTTAAGGCCTTAGTAGAAAAATGAGTTTTTAGGCCAAAATGAAGGATTTTCAAGGCTTTTTTTGGCTTTCGGTAGAAGGGGAAAAAGGGTTTTTTAAACCTTCCAAGGGAATTTTCAAAGGTTTAAAGGGAATTTCGAGGGAATGAGAGTTAAATGAACAATTTTATGGATGAAATGGAGAAGGAAAAAGGAGAAGGGAAAATGAGGGAAAATGGAACTTTTCAGCAGTTTTTTCCTTCGGTAAACAGCAAATTTTTTGATGAATGGGGGAAACAGCAGTGAAGGTTTTCTGAAGGATAAAGAGACATCACTAAGACTTCAAGAACTCACAATTGGGAAATGAAATTGTTTGTTGAAGGCTATAAAGATCTAGCCACCATTTTATATGACAAATTTTTATAGGTGGCTAACAGTGGCTCCACACGGGGATGGTGCCTTCTTGAAGGTACGAAGAACT
This sequence comes from Pinus albicaulis, assembly GCA_034641835.2. NCBI lineage: Eukaryota > Viridiplantae > Streptophyta > Pinopsida > Pinales > Pinaceae > Pinus > Pinus albicaulis. The sequence continues at coordinate 1,347,860,782 of CM076570.1, read as the reverse complement.
TTAGACCTGTCTTCTCTGGAAGCTGATCAATGCCTCATCCATCGCGTTGCACTTAATTTCTTTGTTGATCTTCTTTTTCTCTGACAATGTTAGCAACCATTAAAACCAATGGAATTCTTATCAAGACAACCTTTCTACCTACCCAATCCTAATGATCTAACATTTTTTCTTCTTTCAGAGTGCATTTGGATTGGAAAACTCTTTTTACAAACATTTTATTCTTCTGAAAAAACATAAACCTATTCTATTTCTACCCTTATTTCTCCATGAACTTAGATTAAGCAGTTGAGTTCATAAGCTTCTCTATCTAACTACACTCTGTCAAGATTAGACTGTCTCATAGAATTTATCTCTAAATTCTAAAACAGAAATTTAAAAGCAGACAAGTCAGGATTGAAGAGTCTAACTTGTTGCTGATCTAGGGCATAAAGACAAGCTACACATAGACAAAAATTTGCAGAAAAATAAAGCAAAATGGTGAAGGCTTAAGATCTGAAAACTAAATAACATCCTTCACTTCTCTTCCAACTCTGTTTTTAGGCTTGTTTGAACTGTTTTTCTCTTTATTCATTGGTTCAAGTTTCGGGCATATTAGAACCAGTCCTTTTATTCTTGGCTCAAGATTTGATCAAGTTAGAGCCATGCATCTTTTTGAATCTCATAAGTTCAGATTTTGAGCTTGTTTGAACCCTTTTTCTTCTATCCTAATCTTCCTAACTGGTAAGCCAAGATTAAGTTGTTTGGCAGATCTATTTCACTAACCTATCAGTAGTAAATTGAAAATTAATTAGTCATGATTAGGCTGTATGACTAACTAGGAGTGTGTTTCTTAGGAGTGGCATTTGAGCTTGCACACTTTCAGATTTGTTTCTCTTTTTGGTATGGGGTTGTACCTTTCTTGTTTTCACTATCTTCCATCTTTTCTATCTTCTATTTTTTTTGTATTTTTATTTTTCCTTGAAGACAAAAATCAACAACTATCTAATTGCTCAAAACTGAGCTTTATTGACATTCCTATATAACCTATTCTAACTTGGAATATTTACCTTCTTATATGATACAAAAGTGCCAATGTAGCCAGTTGAGTAGTGATAAAAACAAGTAGTGAAACTGGCTGTTTGTCAGGGGTATCCATAGTACATTTTGAAGATTAATCTTCAAAACCAAGGCTATCACAGAAGGTGATAGCTTTTCATTTCTTTGGCTCTTGCAAAGGATCCATGCTTGATAATTTGAGCCAGTTGGGACTTCCACACACTCTTCCAAAGGATCAACAAAGAAAAGATGAAGGTTCTCTTCTTTTTTTCCCTCCATGTCTGGTAGATTGTTTGTTTCGAAGACTTTAGCTTTGAGGACTATCTCTTCAGTACGTTGCTTGGAAGCATCATCATTCTTAACCTGCAAAACAACAAGCAGTGAAATTTCTTCTTTCTCTAAATCTATGCTTGCTTCTGATATAAATTCAGGTTCTTTGAATGGAAAATTGATATCAGTGATGGGAGAAGTTTCTTCTTGAAAAGATAGTATATCCTTAGTAGGATAGTCTTCTATTTGTTTTTCTCCTTCAAAGGCCTGCCAGTATCTTTTAATTTTTGGGACAGCTGGTCTGAATTTTTCTTGAATTGTATATTGTTTGTTCTCCCAAGGTCTCAAACATGTACTAGAAACAAGGGCTAATCCACTAGAAAAACTGTTTTGGTCTTTAGGAACAAGGATAAGTTGGAGTTCTTTGAAAGTTTTTAACAAATCCATGGCATCATCCTTATAGGCTCTAATTCTAGGATGTTTAACCATGCATTCTTCTTTCACTTGCCTAATTACCAATTCTGCATTTCCATGAACTGTTATCTTCTGGGCTCCTAATTTGTTCAATAAATGTAGCCCTAAGAGGAGTGCCTCATACCCTACTATGTCGGTTGTGCATTGAAAACTCAATTTATATGAATGGGCTTCAGAATGATTGTTTCATGTATTGTAAAGCCATATTTCTGCACCTGCATTAGTTTTAGTACATGACCCATCAAAATTCATATTCCAAAGAGGACTAGTTCCAATATTATCATTAATTCCTTTAGTAACCTCTTTGTCTAGAGTGCCATTAGATTGTTCTATGGAATAGGCACTATGTTCATGATTGTCTTGTTTGGATGATGGTTTGGAGGGTAGCTACTTGCTTAGTATTTGATCAATTCATTCTTTTGTCAAAGAGAGATATCTCTTTGAACATAAGCAGAAATACAACTACCCTCTTTCTCTTGATCTGCAAAGGAAATTTCTAAATATTTACAAAAAATTTCTCTACGTGAATGAGAAAGAGTATTTGTATTGCAATAAGTTTTAGAGACTGACTGTTTATTAATAATCTGATCTATCTCTTTTTCTGTCAAAGGGGAAGATGTTTCTATGTTCCTTTGAATATAAGTACAATAGTTCTCTGTCTCTTGTAAAGGCTGATTTTGAGGCTGGATGTTTTCTTGAGCCTCTTCTAGGGGATCGTGACTTGTGCTTGCAGGGAAATTTTGAGGATTTTCTATTGTTTCCTGATCTTCTTCTGTTTCAGAAAATTCCTCATGATTATTATGACACTCAGTTTGCATATAAGGTTCATGAGTTGTTTCTTCTACATTATCAAGATGTCACTCTTCTTGTGTAATCCGAGATAGGTTATAATCTAGAGGGGGAGTCCCCATATGTGTTGGTTCTTCTTTCACATCAGATTCTACGTTTTGAAGGTGGCTACTCGTTTCCTCAAAGTACTGCTCACTATTATTTTTTGCATTTTGGTCATGAAGTTCTCTTATCAGCATAGTACAAGACATAGGCAGGCAATCAAAAATTTCTTGACAACCTTCTTTATTTCTTTCTTTGTAAGTTTGCTCATCATCTTCTATAAGGTGTTGATCATAATACATATCTTGGTCATTGTCTTGGTCTTGAGGTGATTGGGCTTGTGTTTGATTAGGGAAAAGCATAGGTTGCTCTAGATCATCAACATTCATATTAGCCATCAACCTATCCATTCTCTTTCCAAGCATGTACATCATCTTTTCCATCATGATTAGAAATTTTTCTTGATTATATTCTCTATAATCTTGTTCATCATACATGTCTTGCTCATCATACATGTCTTGTAGTGGTTGAGCTTGTGTTAGCTCAGGGAAAGGCATATGTTGCTTTAGATCACCAATGTTCATATTGGCTATAAACCTCTCCACTCTTCTTCCAAGCATGTACATCAATTTTTCCATCATGACCATATGCTTGTCTTCTGGGTCTATATATAAATCCATGTTTGTAAATCAGAAAAGAATTCATTGTATCTTATCAACCAGTTTAGCATCTTCCACCAGTGGAGTCATTTTGTCTTTTGGGAGTTTCAGAGTGTGGAGTCGCCAGGTGGAAAATTTTTAGCTCCTAAGGAGGTAAACTGTTTTATGGTTCCACCACCATGTTTATTATGAAGCCAATCTAAGGAGGTTATGGGTTTTTTGAGGTCTTAGAGATGTATAACATGCAATTCACTCGGAAATCCCCAGTGGAGTTGCCAGAATGTTAGCTCCCTGTAATTTCAACAGATTGGCAAGACTAAAACTACAGAGGAAACATATGAACCACTTTGGGATTCTAGGATCTAGCCCTCCTGAATCCAGAGAGGGATCTCTCTATAAGTGCAAAGATTGATTTATCTTTAAAGGCTTGAAATGTGATATTAGGCTAGTTATGAGGAACAGAGATTTTGGTTGTTTTGGTTGGATTAAAATAAATGAAGGTGGAGGAATTCTAAATGAAGGGTGAAGGTGTATGAAAGTGAAAGATTGATTCAGCTAAAAAGATAGGCAAGAAGTAGCTTCAATCCATTGGGCTATGGAGTCATAGTAGGATTTAATTGAAACAGCAAGGTTCAAGAGTGGTCCATGGGGAAAGTCATCTATGTCAAAGGATCTCTTTAAAGTTGATTTTATGGAATGGAATGAAACAATAAGAAGAGAATCAAACAAATGAAGAACAAATAGCATCCTAAGATCAATTAAGTACTTTGAAACTATCCTGCTTTTGGCATACACTTAAGAAAGACATAAAAGTTATCTAAGATCAGGTAAGTACTTTGAAACTAGCCTGCTTTCGATGCACTTTCAATAGAAAACATTTAAAACACAAATAGAATAGCTTAAGATCAAGTAAGGACTTTGAACCTATCCTGCTTTCAGCATATTCCAAGGAAAAACATTCAAGATAACAATAAAATTAGTCTAAGATCAAGTCAGGACTTTGAACCTATCATTCTTTCAACATACTTTAAGGGAAACTTTCAGACAACCTTTGGAGAAGAGACTAGAGGACAGGGCTAACCATAGACTTCCCTAGTTCAACTTTACTTAGTAGACACTAAAAATAACATTCAAAAACAATGTTTAAAATCTAGACAATAAGAGAAGGGAACACAAACATCTTGACAACTTGGACTGTATTAAATCGTTCTTAAACAACACAATTAGAAGAAAACATGTAGATAAAGCTTATCAGTGAGAGCAACGTACCTTTGACAGTAAATCCTAACTCTATAATTGTTGTTCCTTATGAGAGAAGATGGACAGAATGGAAACCAAAGAAAATAACAATTTACAATAAGAAAAACATCACCGTTGACATAGACCAGGATCCCATAAATCAGCTTGTATTTTATGCTTCAAACCAGTTACAATCTTCAAGTCCAGTGGGTCTCTACTACTTAAAAATTCTTATCTCAACTTAGGTATCTTCAATTACAAACAGAGCTTACAGCAGCTTCAGAAAACTATTTACATGCAACAAATATTCAGAGACCAACCTTTTCCTCATCTTCTACAGAGGTATTTATAGAAGAAATGAGGATGTGGCATGTAAAATAAGATCTTTAGGTTCAATTAATAAAAATTAATGCTTCTCGGCCTTTGAGGGGCTCAATGGAGAAGTGTTTCTAATATTTTCTATGTATTAATTGATTTTCATTAAGTTATTAGCTACTTGGGAGAATTTGTTGACTTTAAAGCTCATTCTTATCTTTGTAATAACTTTGCTAACAGTTCTAATAAGTTCCTTTGATCTGAAATAACTGTTCAGTTGTCTTGAGGAAAATATCTTTTGTTTCTAGCAATAACTATGCCTCCTTTGATTGCTTTGAGGCTACAGGTGGCTTTTGGTAGCTGGAGAGGATTCAATTATCCTCTGATGTGGCAGTGGAGGCTTCTCGAATTGATAGATTTCTTTATCTTTCCCTAAAATACCTTTAATTCACTTTAGTTCTGTGTTAGGCTTAATCTATGTCTTCCGGTCTTCATGATGTCTTTAACTGTGGATTAGGCTTTTGATTTGCTGAATTTATGCCTTAATCCTTCAAAACTGTGTTTAAACCTTTAGTTATTCATTTTTGCTTTGATTTTAGGCTGTCAAACTGATACTCTCTGTTTGTTTGTTGTTCACTGTAATTCTACTATTTTTTGCAGGAGCGCAAAGGGTTTTAGAATGTCATCAGTGCTTATGACGCACGGATAAGTCATGGTATGAACCCTGCGGAATGATTTCTTTGATGATAAATGTTTGGGGGATCGTCATCCCCGACCCTTGATTTTATTTTAAGAACTACGTAAACGCTTTAAAACCTACAAAAACAAACAAAAAGTTATAAAATCATGTGTGGATGGATCAAAACTACTTTAAAGGTTTAGGTTAGATCGTGGCTATTGGATGAAGGCATCCAACGGCGAGGATTTCTTGTTGAGATCAAAAGGAGAGGCAGTCGAAGGGGCGAATGAAAGATTAAGTCCAAGCCGTAGATGCATATTGATGGATGGCTGAGATCAATCGGGAGTTTATAAGGCGGAAGGGAAATGATATAGTGAAGTGGCGGAAAATATAATGTAAATGGGGAAAAACCTTTATCAACAGCGAAAAAGGCTTAAATCGACGTTTGTGGTCGCAGAATGATCTGGGCCATTGGATGAAATTAATGGACCGTGGCAGTTAAATCAGAGGATGCAATGTAATGGGGCAAGGTGGTTTGGCGGAAAACCAGAATGGTTTTCGCGCAGATTTGAGGCGGTTTTCAAAATTTCTCAAAAAAATGCGATATGCTTTGCCGCCTGCCACGTGTCCTCGGGAAAACCACTTTTTTCGCGTTATTTTTTGGTGTTAAACTTCTGGCGCAGAAAAAATGCGAAACTCAATGCCAGTCGTCCGATGGATGGGCGTAGATCCAATGGTGCAGATCGCACACGATGGAGGGAAAGATGCATGGATGGAAAGGATGAGCAGGGTCAAAGGCAGATTAGATCTGGACCGTCGAATCACAGGAATGGACGGTCAGGATTTCTCGAGGGGGAAGGAAGGTCCCAAAGAATTTGGACCTATCGGGTTGAATATGGACCATAGGATTTGAATAACGAACAGTGGAGATTTGATCTAGGGGTGATGAAAGAAAAGGAAGGCAGGGGATTGGGCGGAGATCGGGAGAAATGTAGATCGTTGATCTGCAGAGATCAACGGCGGAGATTCACCGAAGAATTATACTGTTGGGTTTATGAAATATCAAATGGAAGTGGGGTTTGATCTAGACCGTCAGATCTATGAAATGCACGGCCCAGATCCGATCGTAGGATCGCAAATCGGCGGAGAAAAGAAGAAGGCACAAGGAAAAACTTGTGATGGGATTGAGTAAGAGCCATCGATCTCAGAACTAGATCGACGGTCAGGTTTTAACTATGACGGCCAAAGGCGGATGGGCGAGTTTTGAACGGGAAATGATTTGGACCGTCATATCTGGGCACGGTAGAGTAGATCAATGGTTGGGAAACAATTGTAGGGCCATAATTGGAGGGAGGAAATAAACCATAAAAATGCGTCCAATGAATAATTGCGATGTGATGCGCCGACGATCGTCGATCGGTTTTAGATCAACAGCTGGCATTCGCCGAAACAATAAACTGTTAGACTTAATGAAAAGTCAAGTTTTTATGAAATACGAAGGGGAAAAAGGTTTTTGAAATTCTTTAAGCCTTTTAGCGCACGGTTGCAGGGCTTTTGGGTTATGCGAAAAGATGAAGGGATCGGGGGTTAGAAAGGAAAGGGCTAATCGCAATCGGAGTTTATGAAAGCAAAGGCGAATAAGGAAATGAGACCACCCCGATTGCGATTGTGCGATGGGGCTTTAACGGTGGGTCACAGCTCCGGTTTTATGTAAAAAAAGGAGCTGGGGGCTAAGGCCAAAGGGGCTTAAGGCCTTAGTAGAAAAATGAGTTTTTAGGCCAAAATGAAGGATTTTCAAGGCTTTTTTGGCTTTCGGTAGAAGGGGAAAAAGGGGGTTTTAAACCTTCCAAAGGAATTTTAAAAGGTTTAAAGGGAATTTAGAGGGAATGAGAGGTAAATGAAAAGTTTTATGGATGAAATGGAGAAGGAAAAATGAGAAGGGAAAATGAGGGAAAATGGAACTTTTCAGCAGTTTTTTCCTTTGGTAAACAGTAGATTTTTTGAGGATGAATGAGGGAAACAGCAGTGAAGGTTTTCTAAAGGATAAAGAGACATCACTAAGACTTCAAGAACTCACAATTGGGAAATATAATTTTTTCTTGAATGCTATAAAGATCTAGCCACCATTTGATATGACAAATTTTTATAGGTGGCTAACAGGTTGTAGTGTCGACACCATTGGAGTACTAACCGTAAGTCTTCGAGATGGTCACTTTGTTTCTTGGATTGTACAGTGAGGTCATCAAAGTAAGCTGATGAGGTGAGTCAAATCATGGAAGATATAATTCATGGCCCACTGGAAGATGGCTCCAGCGTTTTTAAGACCGAAAGGCATAACTTGGTATGCGAATGTGCCCTAAGGGGTAGTGAATGTTGTCTTGTATCGATCCGTGTGTTGGATTTGAATTTGATTATACCCTAAGAATCTATCCATGAAGGACAAGGCCTTATGACTGGCGCAAGAATCAATGACTTAGTCGATAAACGGGGTAGGGTATTTGTCCTTCGGACAAGATTTATTTAAATCTCGAAAATCGGTGCAGACTCAGATGGTGCCCTAGTTTTTCATGAAGGGTACAGGGTTGGAAACCCACAACGTGCAAGCGATTGGGTAAATGAAACCATATTTTTGAAGCTTCTAGATCTCTTGCTTGATTTATTTTGCCTTGGATGGGTGTAATTAACACTTCTTTTGGCAGACTTCTAATACGTTAGGTTAGGTGTCAATGTGGTGTTCTACGATGATGGGGCTAAGCCTTGGAATTTTCGAATAATCCCATGCGAAGATATCCATGTACTATTGGAACAATTTTGTATAAGAAATTACCTCATCTGGGGAGCATGCTACCCCTAGCGATATTTTCTCAAATTTTCCTCGTTTTTTTGAGATATTTACCTTAATGGTTAGCGATTCAACATATTCCCTTCTTCGATGCGATAGGGTTTTTGAAATAGTCTACCTTCCCATATGGGAGGCAGTCTTTGGATTAAATGGCGTCACTATCATATTTGGCCCAATTTCTGATGGAAAAAATGTCTCTATTGTGACACATAGGCGTCCCAAGTGTGACACTTTTAGGTTGGGAAAAACATCGTTTCCTATACTGTCGCATGTGCGACACTTCTAATAACTGTTGGTAGAGAGACACTAGACATGACAAGTGTCTTCATTTAGTCAATCTTACAATCACGCTGTTTATTGTCGCTATTCTGACATCATGTGGAGACATCAGTATTACGACACCGATGCCTTCCCAGAATGTGTCACAATACCAACGACCCGTCGTCGCACATATCGTCGCATGTCCGGCCCTATTACTTTTCCAGCGACAAAAACAGCCGTCGGAAGTGCCACGACATTCATCGCTATTTCAATAACTGGCATAGCATTGTTGTGATGGTTGGGCCATATCAGCGACTGAAACAACCGTCGGTAGTTCCACCTTATCCATCGCTAGTCCGACACTATTCTTAGCGACGTTTAGGTCATACCTTCAGAATTGAGATGGAAACAATCGTCATATTAGGGAAATCATCTAGGTCATATGTGAAGGTGCATTGGGTAGCCATAATAAGGGAATCCCACACCTAGGTGTATGAGTGTAGGAGGGAGAAAATTGTGGTACAAGAGTTACCCCGAATTTTTTTTTTCCACCCTTCTTTATATGCCTTATACCTTTGATTTATTTTTCTACATAATTCTTGGGCCTCTAGGACATGGATATCATGATGTGTAATATTTTAGCAATGGATACCCCCCTTGAGGTGGCGCAGTACATCGCCCACTAGGGGTTGAGACAATCATGGGTTAGTTAATGATGTAGGGGGCTCATCTAGAGCCCAAAGGAACCAAAGTGATGACCATAGATAGGGGGCAGAGATCATGTTTAGCTTTTTCCCACACACTAAATTTATATGACCTCGCCATATTTTACATTTTGTGGTACATTTCTTATAATTGAGAGTGGCCAAATTATGCTTTTTATTTTATTTTTAGCTGCATCAACCTCTGGGACATTGTTACAGGCTCGACCCAAGGTGTGGTCAAGGGGAGGGGGAGGCTAACCCTATGTGGACCCAGTGGACACATGTGGACCAGGATGGGAAAATAGATGAATAGGGCTAAAATGAGTGGAAGGGGAGTGATGTAGGTAGTATCAAGAAGCGGGACCATGGAACCAAAATTAGGATTTCCCATGTAGCACAATCCATAAAGCTAATGGCCAGTAGAGGAGATCCCACAGGACTATGATACAAGAGTAACCATGAAATCGGAAAATGGAGACAAGAATACAGACCTAACCCACTCTTTTTTCCAAATCCCCCAACCAATTCATGCCCAAAAGTTCCCATGACAAGTAAGAAAAATTACTCAACTATACCGAAGAAAATCCATACCTTTGGGGTCTGGACGCCCACCTTAAAACCTACATTAATAATAGATGGGTGAAGGACCACATGATTGGCTCAGATAGTGGAGAAAATGGCACATCAAGCTATCTGGGGCTGAAAGGGGCTACTGGTTGCCGACTGAGGACCATCTAGTGATGAAAACGTAAAGTAGAAATATAAAGGTAAAGTAGAAATATAAAGCGGAAAGGCGGAGAAGGGTGAAATTTAATGTTTTTTAAAGGAAAATAAAATGAAAAGGAAGTCTTGCGGGTGAATGGGTCCCACTTCATCACATATCACCTTTGGAAACTTGTGGCATGTGATGAGAGGCAAAGGTTTTAAGGGGGATAAGGGTTGACTACGATGGTTTGTTATATACAATCTGAAGTTGGTTTTCGGAGGGGTCCTAAGGTGGTAGGCGGTATTCTCAAAGGGGGCTGCGAAATAACTGTGAGTTGACGCGTGGGAGTAGGGCCTAGACTTAAAACTTCCCATTTCAGACCTCCCCTTCATGGTTAAAGTTTGAAGGCTAAAGGGGGAGGGGGTACGAAATGCATCGAAAACCGTCAGATGTGGAGGTGGGGATCATAGATGGTTAACGCGGATGGGTCGGGACAGGTGATGTGAGGTGGAGTCGGGGTATGAGAGTCAAGGGAGTAAAAATTAAACTTAGGATAAGAGGAATAACAAAGGGGTGGGGCTAGAAGATATGCAATGTGATCAGGGACTTAGGATAAAAACATACCATAAGGTCCCAAACTTGACAAAAATCATCCCTTTTCAGACCTTTATAGAAAAATTTGAGCTCTTCAATTTGATTTATCTTCAGTTTGATTACAGGAAAAAATCAGGAAGTTTTTAGGCTGCATATTTATAGCATGAACTTTGCATTTCTCCTTTTTAAATACCCTCTTTTTTCTTCTTTTGCTTCTCTTCATGTTTCTTTGGAAAAGACTTTGAATATTGACATCTATGTCCAATATGAAAAATTTCCAAAGAGAAAGTACACAGTCGCCTTGTGATAATGTAAATTACAAGGTTCTAACAGGGTATACTCAATGTTGTTGCATATGCCCTTAGTAGAAAGGGATAGTTAGCAGCACTTGGGGAGGAAGAAGATCATTTTGAACGGATAAGGATTAGATTCAACATGATCAATGAGATGCAGAGTAGACTTCGAGCTAGTGTGGATACCTATGTTCAGGCAAAGAGCATTTTGAATCAGGTGAAGGAAGGGAAGACACATAAGTTTTTCTTATAGGATGGACTCTTGGTCTATGGGCACTAACTTTACATTCTGAAGTCATATAGATTTAGGAGGCACCTCTTAAAGGAGTTCCATGATTTTCCATGGGTTGGCCACCCAGGGCAACATTTTTCTTTGGCATTATTGGAGAGGGGATAATTTTGGTAGAGGATGACACAGGATGTAGAGGAGTATGTACATATGTGCATCATTTGTCAATAGGAAAAATCAAATACTAAGAGATAGGGAGGTTTTTTATAGCCTTTGTCTATTCCAGAGAGACCATAGATGAGTGTCTCGATGGACTTCATCACTCAGTTACCACAGGTTCAGGAGTATAACGGGATTATGGTTGTTTTTTATTGTTATTGGAAGTATGTCATCTTCATTCCAACGAAGATACCATGTGGAGCCAAGAAGACTGTTGAGTTATTCTTCAAATATGTTGTGAAGTATTGGGGAGTACCATTGAGTATTGTGTCTAATAGATATCCATGCTTTACATGGAAGATTTGGAACACATTGTTCAAGATAGTTCGGACAAAATTGCTGTAGAGTTCAAGTTACCATTCTCAGATAGGTGGGAAAACTACTTAACGGATCAATGCATTGTTGGAAGACTACTTAAGACATTATGTGACGACTGATAAAAAGAATTGGCCTGAACTCTTGGATATAGCTCAGTTTAAATATAACTTGCAGAAGAGTTCTCCAACCAGGTATAGTCCATTTCAGTTGGTCAATGGACAGATGCTAGTTGCTCCACACACAATGCGCCCGGGAGGTTTTATGAGGAGTCCATGTGAGAGGAGATTCTTAACATCATGGGAGGAGCCCTTGGAGTTAGCATAGGTAAATTTGCATGATGCTACAAGGAGGATGAAGAAATGGGTAGACAAGGATAGGATGGATGCACACTTCAATGTCAGAGACATGGTTTTTCTGAGGATCACCGAGGATTAGTTTCAACAACCTAAGGGGACTGCGAGATCTTTGACGAGGAAATACAAAGGGCCATTTTGGATTAAGAAGAGATTTGGGGAAGTTGCATATGATTCGGAGCTTCTGAACCACATGCGTTCGAAACATCTTATGTTCCATATTAGTCAGCTGAAGAAATATAGACTTGATGTTGATAATCATGAGAATACAGTGCCACTAAGGGGACCAAATATGATAGTGGACAGACCGAACTTGGTTTTGGATAAGATCCCTGATATTCATACTACAGGTGTTAGGAGCGCAACATGAAGGGAGTTCTTCATTAAATGGAAGGACACACTAGAGGAGAGTAGTTGGGAGACGAAGGACTCGCTGTTGAGATGGAAGAAGGATTTTGCTGAGTTTGACGATGAGTTGATGAGGTCGATGGGATTGTCGAGGACAATAATGACTCATGATGGGGGAGGATGTCAAGACCCCGAGTCAACATCACCTAACATGGGCGCACATAACCGAAGTGTGTAGGGCACGCCCATGTGCAACGATGGTGTGATGGGTGGACGCGCTCCAAGCGTGCGACAACTAGTCATAGCGAGTAGGTGCATTAGGGTGACTTGTGTAGCGGGCACTCGAGTGGGTCAACACGGTGAATGGGCGAACTTGGCAAACGAGTGGAAAAGGCAGGACAAAGGTGCACATCCGCATGACTTGGTCGAGTGACCGAACGAATGGAAATAATGCTAAGTGTTGGCACAAGTGACCATGGGAAACTAATATGGCAGGGCAGACAAACATCTGAATGGGTTAACGCTATATAACAAAGGGGTGTCATGCAAAAAGAGTGGGTCGTCTCATAGGCAGAGCCCCTCCAAACGACACGAAGTAGTTTAAGTCGAACGCATGTAAATGGAGGTTGGGCAAACCGTGAGAAGGATAATCGAACACTTGGATGAACAATTGAGCAGGTTCAGAGTGCAAAGTGTGAAACTGTGATAAGGGTGGCTCGGGTCACATTCTGGCGGATGATCCCGCACGATAGGCAAGTTGTATAAGTGCTACATCAAATAGACTTGGGTGAACAGGTAGCTTAGGAGGGCGGCAGCACCAGCAGGTTGTGACCCGAGCTCAAGTATTACACAACGCGTATTGGCAGAGTGCAGAGTGTGAGTAGGGAGTGAACCAAGGGTCATGCAGACTCAGGTAAGTCGTGCAGTGACTTGGGCAGACTCCGACCCCCCGTGCCGCGTGGGTCTATTCGTTCAGAAATGCAGGAAGTGTGTGTCGTCAGGCCACGACGTGCACGACTTGGATTGTTTTTGCATAAAATAGGTGTTAAGCATATTGTTGCCTGGAAATTGTACATTGATGTAATTTTATATATTAATTTATAAAATTGACATTCTTATATGTATATTGATCATGCATAAGTGTTACTATTGTTGTTATGTTTATTTTGCATACATAACACATAATGTTTAATTGAAAAATAGAAAAAGTAATAATATTTGGAGGTGTAGTCCGGAAAATAGGAAGAAAAAAACTATGTATCAATATTTAGTCAATGTCGCACTACCCACCAATGAGGAAAATCGACTCGGGGTGTGACAAACTCCTTATTGCAGCTATTTTGCAAATTTTGTAATGAGAAAAATTTTTGTTGTGAGAAACAATTTGTTGCAACTATTTTGCAAATAATGTAAATGGAATTTTTTTGTTATGATAGTGTTAGTTATGTTGTTTTGAGTTATTTCTAACAACTTTGTGAATTTAGTCTTAATTAAATTTCAATTTTTTTTAATAAAATTTGTTGTTATATTTTTTTCCTTTAACAAGTTATAAAGAAAAAATTAACACATTTACTTATAGCAATTGATTTACTAAAATTATTAAAATTATATTATTTTAGGATTTCCATTAAACTAGTGATATTTTTAATAACTAATTCATATTTATTTTATCCATCAATATATACTTAAGTCACCAATATTTAAATAATAAAAACATTATTAATTCAAATATTTATTATAATTATTTTAATTATCTATAAAATTTAAAACTAGCCCATATATTTATATATTCTTTCCATTTTTTAAATTCTTTTACTAAATAATTTATTATATTTTATATGAAAATCTTTCCCTAAATAAATCAGTATTTTTTATTACCTAATTTTAATCATGTCCAAAAATATTGATCTAAATAAGCTATTACCTTTTTTCCAATTTATTTTATTGGACATAGTTTAATGTCTCTTTCTCATAGAGGTAGAGCTCAATAGCCCCGCAACTTACAAACACGGACCACATTTATTGGCCGTTTACTCAGTGTGGATGAATATATATATTTATTTATCTATTTATGTTATGATAGTGTTAAGTTGTTTTGAGTTATTTTTAATAATATTGTTAATTTAGGTTTAATTAAATTTTAATTTTTTTAATAAAATGTGTTGCTATATATTTGTTTCTTTAACGTTATTTGACAAATTATAATGAAAAAATTTAACATATTTAATTATGGCAATGGATTGATTTTATAAAATGGTTAAATTTATATTATTTTAAGATTTCCATTAAACTAGTGATATTTTTTAATAACTCATTCATATTTATTTTATCCATCAATATATATCTAAGTCAAAATTATTTAAATAATAAAAGTATTATTAATTCAAATACCTATCATAATTATTTTAAATATCTTATTCTTTGATGACAGCCCCGCAACTTACAAACAAGGACCACATTTATTGGCCGTTGACTCACAGTGGATGAGAAAATCTTACCGTATTGTATGGACGTTTATATATATATATATATATATATATATCCAGTAAAATATAAAATAAAGAAATTAATTTGCATAATACCTAGAAATTGTTTAAAACAATGAATCCTCTAACAAAGTTTTGTATTAGATAAAGTAATGATATATATTCCGGACAAATCGTTTTAAACTATTGATCCTCAAACAAAGTCGTGTATTAGATAACTTAGACACGGCATGTAGACCAAAAAACGGTGGCATCAAAGTTTCAAAATAACCGAGTTTTTAATCTATAAATTATTATATCAGTTTTATTATGTCACTACAATGATATTTAGTGATCATGCTGGGATATTATTTTATTTAGTCTGTAAATTAAGAAAAAAAATGAAGTTTTAAAACTTTTTCAATATTAAATTTTAGTGTTTTTTGAAAAATTGAAGCTGACCTAGGCCTCGGCTAGCACCAGGGTTAAGCAGACCTAGGTCCTAAGTCATGCTCTGCCAACGATGCTATGTTACTCCACATACAGTACATGTATGTGATTCACCTTCCCCATAATCTATTTGTAAACATTCATTGGGTAGACACTGACAACAATGTTACAAATTTAACAAAAAAGAATATTAATAAGTTATGTGTTAGTCATTGTTTTGAGATGCATATTAAAGTGGGTTTGGTATTAAAGTGGATTTGGTAAGTGGAATGTAGCTTCTTGGTCAATATTGAACAAGTAGTTACTTCTTTCTTCACAACTAAGTCTATTGTCTAAAAATAATATATTGTTCACAAAAGTCAATTGGTTATTATGTTCTATTATTTGTAATATTTGAAATATTTTTTTTATAATATTAAATGTTGTAAAAAAATTACGTTAATGTAATTTTTTTAAATTATAATAACATTTATTATATTAAATAATGTTTGAAAAAAATAATGAAGTGAAATTAGAATTAAAATAAATAAATAAATAATATATGCATCAAATTATATTTTGAAACTCGTTTTCAATTAATAAAATTGGTGTTTGTTTGACTTCTAAATTAGCATAGATCTATTTGAAATACAAATTTAATGAGTCTAGAGGGATCAAATTTCTTCACTTACAAATTTCTTTAGAATGAAAAATACAATGTGTTATTTTTCATTGTCTAAATTGTCTTTTTGAATGCTAAATAGACTATATATTAGACCAAATAAACATTTTAACCATAAAAATTATTTTTTTCATGATATATACATAACTTTTTAAAATGATTTATATTATAGACATAAGTATGAGGGTTTTTCGCAGTGCATTATATTAGATATCATTTTTGGGATTCAACTGCGTTAAGTAAGTCATTCATCTATGACGATTTCAATAAGAGGTAGTCATAACTGACTAATTTCTCATGATTTTTGAATAGTCCACTTAGCACTCATTACATCGGGTGATGCTCACAGGGGTGAAGAAGTGGGATTGTAAGTAGTGAAATGAATCACATAGAGTCAACCATCACTTCCGAGGCTTGCACCCGGTAACCAAGACTTCTCGGGAGGTCACCCATCCCAGAACTCCTCTGCCTCAAGCGCGCTTAACTGTGGAGTTTTTCCCCATAATCAAGCCCACTTAGCTTGCTATTCCATTTGCAAAACCTTAACAAGTATTGTGCATCATGAACCATTCAAGTAGAGCTACCTTTACTCTTTGTATTTAAGTATGAGGGGTTTTCACAGTGCATTATATTAGATATCATTTTTGGGATTCAACTGCGTTAAGTAAGTCATTCATCTATGACGATTTCCATGAGAGGTAGTTGTAACTGACTAATTTCTCATGATTTTTGAATAGTCCACTTAGCATTCATTACATCAAGTGATGCTCACAGGGGTGAAGAAGTGGGATTGAAAGTAGTGAAATGAATCACATAGAGTCAATCATCACTTTTGGGGCTTGCACCCGGTAACCAGGACTTCCAGGGAGGTCACCCATCCCAGAACTCCTCTGGCTCAAGGGCACTTAAATGTGGAGTTTTTCCCCACAATCAAGCCCACCTAGCTTGCCACCCCATTTGCAAAACCTTAGCAAGTATTGTGCCTCATGAACCATTCAAGTAGAGCTCCCTTTAATCTTTGTATTTAAGTATGAGGGGTTTTCGCAGTGCATTATATTAGATATCATTTTTTGGATTCAACTGCATTAAGTAAGTCATTCATCTATGACAATTTCCATGAGAGGTAGTCATAACTGACTAATTTCTCATGATTTTTGAATAGTCCACTTAACACTCATTGCATCAGGTGATGCTCACAGGGGTGAAGAAGTGGGATTGAAAGTAGTGAAATGAATCACATAGAGTCAATCATCACTTCCGGGGCTTGCACCTAGTAACCAGGACTTCTCGGGAGGTCACGCATCCCACAACTCTTCTAGCTCAAGCGCGCTTAGCTGTGGATTTTTTCCCCACAATCAAGCCAACTTAGCTTTCTACCCCATTTGCAAAACCTTAGCAAGTATTGTGCCTCATGAACCATTCAAGTAGAGCTCCATTTACTCTTTGTATTTAAGTATGAGGAGTTTTGGCAGTGCATTATATTAGATATGATTTTTGGGATTCAATTGCGTTAAGTAAGTCATTCATCTATGACGATTTCCATGATAGGTAGTAATAACTGACTAATTTCTCATTCTTTTTAAATAGTCCACTTATGACTCATTGCATCGGGTGATGCTCATAGGGGTGAATAAGTGGGATTGAAAGTAGTGAAATGAATCACATAGAGTCAATCATCACTTTCGGGACCTGCACCCGGTAACCAGGACTTATCAGGAGGTCACCCATCCCAGAACTCCTCTGGCTCAAGCGCGCTTAACTGTGGAGTTTTTCCCCACAATCAAGCCCACTTAGCTTGCTACCCCATTTGCAAAACCTTAGCAAGTATTGTGCCTCATGAACCATTCATGTAGAGCTCCCTTTACTCTTTTTATTTAAGTATGAGGGGTTTTCTCAATGCATTATATTAGATATCATTTTTAGGATTCAACTGGGTTAAGTAAGTCATTCATCTATGACGATTTCCATGAGAGGTAGTCGTAACTGATTAATTTCTCATGATTTTTGAATAGTCCACTTATCACTCATTGCATCGGGTGATGCTCAGAGGGGTTAATAAGTGGGATTGAAAGTAGTGAAATGAATCACATAGATTCAATCATCACTTTTGGGGCTTGCACCCAGTAACCAGGACTTCCTGGGAGGTCACCCATACCATAAATCCTCTGGCTCAAGCGCGATTAATTGTGGAGTTTTTCCCGACAATCAAGCCCACTTAGCTTTCTACCCCATTTGCAAAACCTTAGCAAGTATTGTGCCTCATGAACCATTCAACTAGAGCTCACTTTACTCTTTGTATTTAAGTATGAGGGGTTTTCACGACGATTTCCATGAGAGGTAGTCGTAACTGACTAATTTCTCATGATTTTTGAATATTCCACTTAGCACTCATTGCATAAGGTGATGCTCACAGGGGTGAAGAAGTGGGATTGAAAGTAGTGAAATGAATCACATGGATTCAATCATCACTTCCTAGGCTTGCACCCAGTAACCAGGACTTCCCGGAAGGTCACCCATCCCAGAATTCCTCTAGCTCAAGCACACTTAGCTATGGAGTTTTTCCCCACAATCAAGCCCACTTAGCTTGCTACCCCATTTTCAAAATCGTAGCAAGTATTTTGCCTCATGAACCATTCAATTATAGCTCCCTTTACTCTTTGTATTTAAGTATGAGGGGTTTTCGCAGTGCATTATATTAGATATCATTTTTAGGATTCAACTGCGTTAAGTAAGTCATTCATCTATGACGATTTCCATGAGAGGTAGTTGTAACTGACTAATTTCTCATTATTTTTTAATAGTCCACTTAACACTCATTAAAATATTTTACATAACATGTACATCGACACATTTTATATTTTATTGATAACCCATGTGTTAGTGCATTTGGCGCATGGGCGAATGAAATACACTTTGCTAAGTAGGGAGGTTGTTTACCTACATAAGAATCACATGTCAAAATGGTTTGTCAAACGTTAGTGGAACAAGTTCAACATGTAATAAGCTAAGTTAGAAAGGAAACATAGCATGCTACATAAACAATGAAACAAAAACAAAACAACATGCAAAAGATACACGCTCAATAGATAAAACACACTAATAACTCAAAAATGGAGAACTTCTCCCTTTATTAGGTGCTGGTAGTAGTAGAAGATAAAATGCTAAATCTCTTGTAGTGGATCCTTCGAGCTACTGAGCTACAATATCCAAGACAAGGGGGTCTCTTCCCCTCAAGTTTTCAGCACACCGCTCTTGGTGTGAGGAGTTTGTTTCACTGAGGGTGGGGGCCCCATTGGTTGGTCTTGGTGCGGGGTGATGAAGCGGATGAAAAATGTCGTAGATGGACTATGCTGATGGGGGTGTGATAGCCCAAGTGTGAGTCATAGTGGTGCGTTTTTTGATCTTCTTTTGAGAATGGTAGCCTAGGAAAGGGGTTTTAACACGATAAGGGTAAAACTTAACTTTATGTATGATGGATTAATGAACATGAAGTAATTCCCTGGCTTGGATTTTTATGGCCATGGCTCCAGAACTTTGGTGTATGCTCTACATGTGTGATGGATGCCATGGAGGGTAAGGATCTACCAATCTACGATGGTGTTTATCATGTGCAAGGTGTGGTGATGATAAACATGGTCAGGTGAATGAAACCTGTGGTTGATTTCTTTGGAGAAATGATGTCAGGATATGCAAATATTCTTCAGGAGCCTATCATTATAAGGGTAGAATGATACCTACTCTTGTACCTTTGTTGGATGGGACATATGGTGATTCGGCATGTTTGTAATACCTACAACCAATACCCCAAGTAAAGGCATCTTTTTCATACAAACATATTTGAAATAATTTGAATGTAAAGCAATAAGAGAGGGGATACTTGCTATGACTAAAAATTGAATTTTTCTGAAACATGGATTTATGGGGCCTAGTTTGAACATGATGATGTGTTGATCAATTTGTTTCTCGCGATTTTGAGATCGAGTAATCTGAGATCTAGTTATGGTTTGCTGAATAATGAGAAAAGGATGATCTATGGGCCCACATGACTCATTTCAAATCATTTGTGCCTTTTGAGAGTCTGAGGTCAGAACTGAGCCCCTGCTCCCAATCTTTTCTTGCCGTTGTGGTCAACCTGAGTACACAGGATTTGCGTTGTCAGTGTTAGGTAGGACCTCAAATGTCTAGCTTTTCATTTCAGTCGTTTTCTTGCATGGGGGGTCCATCCAAATATGGATTTTTACGGACTTTATACCCCTTTTTTACTTCAACCACGCGGGCGATCAAGGCAGACCCGTGTGGTCCTCACGTAGAGGAAAAATTTCGCGCGAGGTCTTCGCGCTTGGGATAAACCTTGCGCGATGGACCGCATGTTTGTATTAGATACAGACATGTATTCATCGTGCCTGAGCTCTGCACAAACATGGTAGGGTCTTGTTTTTTTTTAAATTTAATTTTTTGGGTTTGAAAATTTGATTTTTTATTTTTTCTCTGGTGACAGGATGTTGTGGCGTGAGAGAGACTAGCCTGATCTCTGAGAAGTTGTGGCCCAAAACCCTGGTGATTGGGGGGCTTTGTTGTTATATGGTTTGCTCAAATTTTAGAGAACAACCTCTTGAGATCACGGGATGGCTTACTGAGGTACCTAGTCCATTGTTGGAACAAGAGATGATGTGTTATGATGTTGCACCATAGAGACGTCGTCATCCAATCAGAGACTGAAATTTACTTTGTGACTGGTCTACTACCTCAGGGGGAGGCTCTTCCGTACCCACTCCTAGCTGGGGGAGTGATAATCCACCGTTGGGCTCAGGATCACTATATTCTTGATGCGATTACTCAAGGATGTGTTCGTATTAGCTTTGTGATGAACTTGTCTCAGAGGGCTACCCTGGAAATGATAGTTTGCCTATCAGGGTCCTGACTGCCTCATCGAGCGTCAGACCTACATATTGCAATTTTGTGCTGACTTTGGGCTGGTAACTTCTATGATTGGAATTTCTATGTCTACTAGGGCATGTTTACACAGCTGGGCAAGGCCCATAGGTGGACCACTAAGGTATTCACCTATGTGAGTATCCTATGCAACATCATGTATGAGAGGCTAGTGATGCTTAGGCCTTTTGTGGCAGTACCCCTGCATCCTCCAAGGGATCCTAGGATTCAGCGGTGGGCAATGTTGATGCTTCGAGGTAGAGGAGAAGAGGCGGGTTGCTATTGGGATGTGACAGTTGAGGCATGGTTAGAGTTGAACTCGTAGATTTTTTTGGACTACCCATACTCGGTGATGGACTTCTGGGGGGACCTAAATACAGGTCTTCCTGCAGGTTATGCATGGGGTCTAGCAGATACGACTTTTGATGCTTTTTTGAATTTTAGAGGATTTTTATCATATATATATCTATATGTATTTAATATTAACACTGATACTACTTTTGGGTTCTCTTTCAGATGTAGGTTCAGTAGGGTGTCCTACCACCCTCTTGGTGGGACATCATCCCGTGAGGATGGTCTGAATTGGGGCTTGTCAAGCCCAGTTTTGGGGGCAAGGAGGAGTAGGAGACTCGTCAGTGGAGGGCAGTAGTGCTATAGCTTCCAGAGGGGATGTGGCTCTCCTTTCCCATGCTGAAGCTACTGAGGCACGACCAACGGCAGTCAAGGAATAGGTTGCGATGGTCGAGGAGAATTTGGTTGTTACCGACCTTAGAGTGTTGGCAACAGAGGCTCAGGCTGAGGTGACTGACGCTCATGCAGCAGGTATAGATGACTCATGGAATTGGTTAGAGATGTTGAAGTAGGGTATGCCGACCCTGGGGATCGTTGATGATTTGGACAATGTCTGGCTTGAGGCAATGATGGCTCAAGAGAGGGCACATCACCCTGATTTGTGTCGTGTGGCACTTGCCCTTTGGTTAGCAATCTCTATCAACACTAGGTACGCCCATGGGTCCAAAGGACTCACTGCAGGGCTCAACCCTAGATATTTTTGTATGGTTAGGGAAAGCACCCACTATGAGGATGCTTCCCTATTTTTATCACATGTATATTTTTGGTTGACATGATGGTCAAGGACCTATTTTGTATATTGGGACTCAAGTATTTTTTGATGTATATATGCGAGATGTATATTTTTGTGACTCTTATGATGTTTCTATTTTTATTATTTTTGTTTATGATGGATTCTATGTACCTATGATGGATATTTATGCTTTATGCCTTCTTTTTTATGGATGATGGTTTATACGAGATGCATTCCAGTCTAGGATATGGTTAGTATGAGATCGGTTGTCTGGTTTTGATTTCTTGGTATATGTGTAAATGTAATGTGATCAAAATGACGATTCAACCATCGTGCATGCAAGTATTTCCTAAATAGGTGTGAATATCATACTTCAAAATATTGGTTTAACTGTGATACCACTAGCTAGGAATCAAGATAGACATGTAGATTGTGAAAGCCGTGGTTGGAGGCATTGATCAACAGCCCGATGACTACATAATATTCTGCTTTATTATTGGTAGTTGATCTAATACATACTCTGTTGGTGAGGAATGATGACTGGTCAGGAGATTATATGGCCCAAGTGGTTGTTACTAGGTTTTACGACCATCGTGAGGCTCCATCAACGAATCCAAAATAGTGGATGGTCGGACAATCCATTTGTGACACAAGGGATTTTTTTAGGAAAATTCCTCGATGATTGTGATCATCTTAAAAATTTATGTTACATGCATCTTACCTCTAAGTTTGAGACTTCGTGCCCTTATGGGTGAAATTTTTTGAGGTAGAGCCCATTGACAGGGTTAGATAGGCATGTACCATCAAGCTCAGATACGGTGTATTCTCCTTTGAGGAGGAAGTGTTTTATGATGTAAGGACCCTTCCATAATGTTTCTAACTTCACGGGTCTTAAGGCTTCTTTTGAAATATCGTAGGGGAGGACTATCTCCCCCTCTGAAAATGAGTGAGGGGTGATGTTGCGGAAGAATGATGCTTTTACCCTTTTCTTGTGCACCTCATTATGCTCAGGAGACTCTTGTCGATTTTCTTCGACGAGTTCTAACTGTACCAACTGTTACTCTAAAGGTTAGGTATCATTGAGGAGTTCGAGTACCGCATGTGTTGGGGATTTCGCGTTCAATGGGAATCATGGCCTCCACTCTATATACCAATTGGAAAGGTGTGAATCCTGTTGAAAATTTAGTTGTTGTGCGATATGCCCATAGGGCTGAAAAAACCATATGGTGTGAGTTAGTTTTATGGTTGTTGACCATACATTGTAACATCATTTTGAGAACTTTGTTAATAGCTTCTACCTAACCATTGGACAAGGGAGAGTATGGAGACGCAAACTTGCATGTGAATCCTAGATGATGGGACGACTCCTGGAATATTTCGTTTTTGAAATTATTTTTGTGGTCGGGGACTAATTCCTTAGGCACAATGAATTTTGCAATGACATGGTTGAAGAGAAACCGAGTTGCAGTTTCTGCCATGTTTTCATATGTAGGCATGTCTTCTACCCACTTGGTGAATTAGTCGATGACTAAAATAATGTATTTTTGGTTTCCATACGATGTAGGGTTGCAAGTCATAAAAGTTAATTTCCTATTTGCAAAAGGGACCTACTACAATAACTGAGTGCATAGGAGCGGGAGGTGCTCTCACCTTGTGGGTGAAGCATTGGCATCAATCACATCGTTTGACTGCTTGAATGCAATCATGGAATAGGGTGGGCCAAAATTAACCAGCAAGCAAGACTTTTTTGGTAGTGATCATCCCTAAGAGGTGACCACCGCAAGCCCCACTATGGTAGTCATTTAGGGATTTCTCATCTTGGTCATGTGTGAGACATCGACGTAAAACAGTTTCAATTCCTCTTCAATAAAGGGAATCCCCAATGAGAAGGTACCAGGGGGCCTGATGGCGTATGTGCCTTCGGTCATCATGGGTGAGCTGTGGTTTGAACTTTTGGGTTAGAAAGAATAGGAGGATGTCGTCGTACCAAGACTCCTCGGTCATCACTAAGATTAAATTTCCATCTGGTAGTGAGTTGTTAACTAGGGATCCTTGATTGCGACTTCGAAGGTCAGTAATGAACTCAACTAAGATTAATGTTTTTTTCTCTTAGGGGAGCTAATCTGCAGGGAAAATTCCTGTAGTATGACTACCTATCGAGCGTACTTATGGTTCATCAGATGACGGGTTAGAAGATATCTCATGGGGTTGATAGTTGTTATGACTATTGTAGTCCTTAGGATGATGTAATGCCGCAGTTTTTGTACTGTGTGTACTAGGGCTAGGGCAGTTTTTTCTTCCGGTTTGTATGTTAAAGGTGGCGAGATAGGCTCTCATCGATGGGCTGTATTTGGCATGTACTTTATTATTTGGCCCGTCTTGGACTGACACCCCGGCTGTGGCTGTGTCTGATGTTGATAAGCATAAGGTGTATTCTTTGCCACAATTGGGTGGACTGATCAAAGGGGTTGAAGACAATTCGTCTTTCAGTGCCTCAAACAACTTTTAAGCCTGATCATCCCATTTGAATGGAATGTCCTAACAGAGTAGTCGTATCAAACCTTGTGCACAAGTGGCATAGTCTGGGACAAAGAGTCGTAAGAAGTTGGCTTTCCCCTGCAGGCTTTGAATTTTCTTAAGAGTTTTAGGTGGTGGTACTTATTTATTGCCTGGATCTTGAGGGGGTCAAATCTAATCCCTTGTTAGGATATGATGAATCCTAATAGTTTGCCTACATTAATGTAGAAAACAAACTTGAGGGGGTCGAAGCATAGATTGTAGTGTCATCACCGTTGGAATACCAAACGTAAGTCCTCTCAATGGTCACCTCATTTCTTGGATCGTACTATGAGGCATTTGAATTAAGCTAATATGAGGTGAGCCATATCATGGAAGATATAATTCATGGCCCGCTGGAAGGTGGCTCTAGCATTTTTAGGACCGAAAGGCATACCTTGGTATGCGAAAGTGCCCCAAGGAGTAGTGAATGTTGTCTTGTACTGATCCATGTGCCAGACTTGAATTTGATTATACGCTGAGAATCCATCCATGCAGGACAAGGCCTTGTGACTGGCGCAAGGATCAATGAATTGGTTGATAAACGGGGTCGAGTAGTTTTCCTTTGGACAAGATTTATTTAAATCTCGAAAATCGGTGCAGACTCGGATGGTGCCCTGTTTTTCATGACAGGTACATGGTTGGAAACCGATGACGTGTAAGCAATTGGGTAGATGAAACCGACTTTGTGAATCTTCTCAATCTCTTGCTTGATTTATTTTTCCTTGGATGGGTGTAATTTACACTGCTTTTTGTGGAATGGTGATATGTTAGGCTAGGTGTCAATGTGGTGTTCTATGATGATGGGGCTAAGCCCTAGAATTTCTGAATAATCGTATGGGAAGATATCCCTGTACTCTTGTAACAAGTTTGTATAAGAGATTACCTTGCCTAGGTAGCATGCTGCCCCAAGCGAGATTTCCTCGTTTTTTCATGGTTTTCTTGAGATATTCACCTTAATGGTTGGCGAAATATTCGACATATTCCCTTCTTCGAACACATCGTGCGCTGGGATAGGGTTTTTGAACCAATCTACCTTCCCATATGGGAGGAATTCTTTGGATTCAATGGCATCACTAGCATATTTGGCCCAATTTCTGACGGCCAAAATGTCTCTATTGCAACACATAGGCGTCCCAAGAGCGACACTTAGAGGTTGGGCAAAACATCATTTCCTGTACCGTCGAATATGCGACACTTCTAAGAATTGTTGGTAGAGCGACACTAGACACGACACGTGTCTACATTTAGTCAATCTTACAATCATGTTTTTTATTGTCGCTATTCTGACATCATGTGGAGACATCGATAATACGACACCGATTTCTTCCCAGAATGTGTCGCAATATCGACAGCATGTCGTCGCACTTCTGGCTCTATTATTTTTCCAACAATGGAAACAACCGTTGGAAGTGCCACAACAGTGGTCGCTATTCCAATAAATGGCATAACATTGTTGTGACATTTGAGCCATTTATACGACAGAAACAACCGTCAATAGTGTTACTTTATCCATCACTAGTCCATGTTATAGCATCATTTTTCACCCTCATGTGATTCATGATTGTCTTTTTGGCCTTGGGAACCCATTCCCACATACTTGGATAAAAGTTCATAAAAAATAGTGTTTCAAATCCCATACGCGGGTATTCCCAAACTTTTCTACGTGTATGCGCGATTCCAGAGATACTTTCTCGCGTATGCAATTAAAATCATTAAAAATATATATATAATTCCCTATTTTCGAGGCTGTGTTGATGGTTATTCCAGTAATTCAACCACCCCAGCCCGTGTCCAACTATTTCCAACTGATTGAAACTACTTTGAGGGAGTATAAAATCCCCTCACATGCATGGCCTAAGGGAGAGAGAAACTATAGATATTATACTCTGTTGGAGCCCCAATTCAAGTCTGATTTCCCGTGCCTCCTGCACTTCCCAGATTTTTACAGGAAACCCTTGTTTCCTGGAGATGTTCATTTGCTTATATGTCATCTCGTGTGCACAAGTCTTGAAAGTATCCTAGCGAGGCAAGGGCGGGACGGATCCGGACGACGGTCTGTTCGAAGATCGTGGAAGGATTCAGGTGATCTCTCCACCTTTCTATCATTGTACATGCTGTTCGTAATGAAGAAGAACCATCTTGTTCCCGAATTCACGTGTTAATATCTGCTTGCATATGTGAAAAGATTGTTAATTAAGCATTTATTATTGTTTATATGATGTTTCACATGGATTACACTGACATTTAGGAAAGATATATGCTGTACAACTAGATTTCCATGCATGTCTCTTCTTGATTTCCAGGTTGAAGAGGAAGAAGGGTTGCTGGGGGTTTGGACCCCGCGGGATCTACATCAAACGTAGGATCTACGGGTGAGTTCTACAATCGATGTTATCTAGTTTTTAGCGTACAAGCGTGGTTGTGTGAGTCCTTCTTGAATAGCATGCCCTGATCTGTGGAGGTTTTGACCCAACGACCTCTAGGGAGTTATTTCCCGAAACCGAACTGACAACTCCACTGGGGATCGCATTCTTGTGATTCCCCTGTTGGGTGGTTTCAGCTGTTTTAAAAGTTTCCAACAGTTTTAATCATTATTTCCAGTCCAGTTAGCTTTTTCTCAGTCTGACTAAAGACCTGGTTCTTTATCCAGGCTTGATCATTTTTGTTTTTCATTAGTTACCTTTCCATACGCGAGTTTTTCTACACACAGACGTGTATACACTCATTTTTTGTTAAAGGAAGTCGCGTATACGCGGGTTTCCTTTGAAATAGTAGCGTATGCACGCTTGTTGAAAAGCTGATAAGTAGCGTATGCCTGGGCAAATTTTGAAATTTTTGATTTCTTGACTTTTTGGTCTTGTCTACCTATGGAGACTTGTTCCTGCAGTGTCCTTATAGTCTCTGGATTGTGTTGATAGTGGTTATTGGTCTTTTTCTCTCTTGTTTGATTGAAGACTGGCTCATTTGGCAAATCTTGTTGTTTAGTGCTTGCATTTCTGGTTCGAGTACCAAGATCTCTTTCTGGAGATTCCTGGCTGTTCTGCTTTATCAGGACAGAGAGCTTATACTCATATGCTCTTTCCTCACTTTATGTCTTGCTTTGCACTTTAATTTTTGCCTGCTTTTTGGTTGGTTTTCTTGATTTCATTTGACTAGGTCTTGTCGCAATTTTTGAAGAGTCAGTTTTGGTTCTTTGAAGTTTTATTTGTTGCAAGATTGTGCTATTCTTCTGGGCTGAGTCACTGAGTTTCTTGTCTTCCTTTTGCTTGCATAAATCTTGCTACTAAGTGGCACTATAAGATTTACAGCATTTTTGTTGAAGTTTTTGCTTGAAATTCGGAGATTGTTTGGCTTGGTGATTGGATAGTTTTCTTGGTCTCTTTGAAGTCTTCTTTTATAAAATTCAAAAAGCTCAAAAACATTTTGTTTTGCCTTTGCTTTTGTTTTGCATTTTTGTTTTGGTTTCTTTTCATCTTTTGAAGCTTTGTTGAGATTTCTTGCCTTCGGTTTCTGACTTGATTTGGGAAGGGAATTTTCATTGGTTTCTTTCTCTTATTTCGAGCATATTTTGGTGTCTTTATACTGAGAGTTTCTGATTTGGGAACTAGCTTTGTGGACAACCGGAAAAGTGATAGAACTAGGGGATTCTTGGGAATTTCTCTTTGCTTTGTTAGATTTTGCATCTTAGAATTGGCATGCTCTTAGTAATTTGCATTAGGTGCACTTAAACATTTGTAGTATTTTTCATAAATTTTGTGAGTGTGAGGTTTGATATCTGAAAATAAAAAATAGTCTCGTAGAACCCGTGTAGAAATTTCTTTTCATCGAAAGGAAATTACTGCATCTGCATGTAGTTTGGTTTTCATTAATTTATTTTCTGCGTCATAAAACATCACGATTTTCATTTCCATATTCCCTTGACTTAATATAATAGCCAACTAAAATAAGCGAAATAATTTAAAAACAACTAGCAAGTTTTTTATTAAGTGTCATACATCAACTAGCTAGGTTGTAGGGCCTTGGATTAGGTGAGTGGAGAGTTAACTCTCCAAGGCCGCTCAAACTAAAACATAGAAGTTTATTAAATGAGCGAAATCCAACACTGTTAGGTGGACCGGGAAAGCTCTCCTCCAGAGAGTCAAGCGCGAGGGGAAGTGAAGGCCGAGAAGAGAGATACCCCCTCTCTGATTTGCTGGATCTTGCCTCAAGACCATTCCGCCCGGCTTCTGACACGGATTGGTGCCCATAGTTTCCATTCCTAGGTTCCACACAGGTGACTGCGGGGGGGAATACCCGTGGTACCTGAGGCAGACGTCGTATCACTTCCAGCAGTACTTCTGGGGGGTGCCCTTGCGAAGCTTGGGTACTTGTGCTGGCAAAGGCTGTTGTTAGGAGGTCGGCGTAACTGTTTCTGTTACCTTCGCTAGTAGGCCTGGGCCGTAATTATCCCAGACTACTTTCGGGAGGTCCTATTTTTCGCTTTCTCGTATTTTGGTGTCTGGTCCTAATCACCCGGAGCGGAAATACCTGAAGGCTGCTTGCTTGGTTGCATCTTAGGGATTTTTGTAGTGAGTGCTCTTTGCTCCTAGCTTGCTTAGCTTTATACTTTTTTGAGTCTAATTAATCTGTTAAAGTGGCTGATCAAGCGCCTTGTCGATCGAGGAGAGTTCGGGGGTTATCTCCCGAAAGTGTTGAGCCTTCTTCAAGAAGGCGTAGGAGTAATATAGCAGGTGAATATCACCCAGTGGTATCTAACGCAGCGGAGAGAGATCCTCTGCTAGGGCTTGAAGGTGTTGTAGTTGGTTCTGGTGTTGGTTCCGAGAGGAGCACTCCGCTCACCTCAAAAGTCTTATTTCCAAGAGAAGCAGAAGAAGAAGTAGAAGTAGAGGCAGTACCTCAGCCTCCTGAGTCACTTCCATCTCCTCTTCCTTCTAATTCTCCGTTTGTTGTTGAGTACATCAAACCTGAGTCAGAAAGACCAGAAAGTCCTTATCCATCTCATTCGTACCTTTCGATGGCCACGACTGGGAACGCGGCTGCGGCTGTGAGTGCTGCAAGCATTCAGACTCCTGCTTCAGTAGAAGGAGGAGGCACAATTGCTATATCTTCGATTGCTTCTAGTATTGTTGTGTTTGGCTCTGGCTTCACCCAAGCACAAGCTTCTCAATCTGGTCCCTTTTGTTTTGGAATGCCCATTAGTGGGATTCCTTCGTTTTCCTTTTCCGCTGCTGCAACTGCGTCTGCACCCATATCTTCCATGGCCAGTGGGTCAGCGTCTTTTCAAGGGTTCCCCTTCGGAAGTGGGCATATTCCTAGTTCGAATCCTTCCTTAGGGTCTTTTCCTTTTACTTCTCAGATTCAGAGTTTTAACCCTTGGTCTGGAGGTCAAATTTCGACTACCTTTACAGGTTGGAACCCTATATTTACAGCAGTGGGGGCAGGGAATCAGTTTCTCGCTGGTCAACAAGGGAATGTTTCTTTCCCTTCGTCGAGTGCTTATCAGGCTTTTTCCCCTCTTTCTAACGCTTGGAACCCCTATCAGGGGGTTTCCTCTTTATTCACTACTTCGAGGGGGGGGAACTGGTCCGGTCTATGGTAACTCTACGTTGGGAGGGGG
This sequence comes from Pinus albicaulis, assembly GCA_034641835.2. Classification (NCBI taxonomy): domain Eukaryota; kingdom Viridiplantae; phylum Streptophyta; class Pinopsida; order Pinales; family Pinaceae; genus Pinus; species Pinus albicaulis. Next base: position 1,347,830,645 of record CM076570.1, on the reverse strand, counting down.
TCCTTCTCCAAATGTTGGGTCCTATGGCCCAACATTTTCTACGAGTTCTTTCTGGCAACCTGGTGCCTCATCAAATCCAGGTTATTCTTTTCAGAATGTGGGGAATTCATCCCACCAAGGATGGAATCCTCAGGCTCCTCCTCGTTTACCTTTTCTGGCAACGTTGAACTTGCCAGATTTGTCGAAATTGACGAATGATCCGATCCGATATAGTCTGGGGTGGCCTCCGGTTCCTACCAAACTACCTTCAGACATTCCAAAGTTTGAAGGCAAGAATGGAGAGGACCCGGCTGATCATATCACCACCTTCCATTTATGGTGTTCATTTAACTCCCTAATCGAGGATTTGATTAGGTTGAGATTGTTTCAATGCACCTTAACTGGAAACGCTGCCAAGTGCTATATTGCGTTAACTGGGGGCAGTTTTTCTAATTTTGGAGATCTGGCTACGACATTTCTAAATCATTTCCAGTTTCCTGTCCGTTATGATGCCGGGACTAAGCTCCTAGTTAATTTTAAGCAGGACAATGTGTTTGGTCAATTTAGTGTGTCCTAAATTGCTACATTAATTTGTCAATCCGGGATTCGTAAGTTGATGAAGTGTGGCGCACTATATGTGCAAGATAACCTATTTCTTACTTTTTGTCGTTTTTGGTTTTTTTTTTTATCTTGGGGGTTTTTATCTTGGTTGGTTTCCTAATGTGAGATGGAAATTCTGAAAGACAAGTATGGATAAATGTGCAAGGCAATGATGTCCTTTATAATGATTTTCCAAACTTCAAACTTCAAAAGGGTTTTAAAACATGTAATGACAAAACTAATTCCTAAAAGAAAATGAAAATGTGCCACTATACTAGTCAAACAAACAATGAACTATTGATCATGAATCCCATTACCCTTGTTGCTGTCTAAATACAAAAGAAACTGTACTCAAAGAAATCCAAGAATTGCAAGAAAAGTAAACCTAAAACCAAATTACGTCAACTCATATTCTGACCCCTCACCATTAGTCTCGCTATGGCTTTCAGAGTTAATCATAAACAACTTGAGCAATCTGATATCTAATTTGCAGAAAAATTAACTAATATCAAATTACACACTCATACTTCAATCCCTCACCATTAGTCTCGCTATGGCTTTCGGAGGTAACTGATAATGACATGAGCAATTTAATATCTAACTTGCAGAAAAATAAACTAATATCAAACTACACACTCGTACTTCAATCCCTCACCATTAGTCTCGATATGGTTTTCGGAGGTAACTGATAATGACATGAGTAATTTAATATCTAATCTAAATAGTAAAGCAAATGTACAAAACTAAAATAAATAAAACAGTGCTGGAATTAAAAGCTAAGAAAAATAAATCAGCAGAAGGACAACACTGATTCCATGTCATTAGTCATTGTAAAACTATGTGAAAATACCCAGGCTGCCTATTGTAATCTGGAACAAAGACATTGATCAGTTAACAGCGGTATAAAGCATGAAAAACTATGGACAGAAATAAAACGTTGACACCATAAGAGATGTGATATGTACACGTGAATAACTATGGCATAATGAACGTAAGAAAATAAAGCATGAAACTATACAGCAATAAACAAAACCTCGGCGTGTGCAGGGGCCCTCTGCACAATCGTCGGGCAACAGCTATCAACCACGAATTATACTTATGAACAGAGTCTTCTCATGTATTTAAAATGCAGTCATAACAAAGAAATAATGTCACGACACAGTGGCTTTCTTTTCAACAAAATTACATTACATCAGCTAGCTACCATGTGTATAAGAACACATTATTTATAATAGAGGATGACATAACTAATTTCCTAAAATCTACGCTGATAAAAGACACGTGAACAACCACGTCCAGAAATTTAGCATTATGGTTGCCGTGAAGATTAAATCTATGGAGGGTGGCTGTTGGATTCGGCTTATGGAGCAGTCCACATGTGTTGATATGTTCCCTGAGATTTAGGAACGGCCACGCAAGTCTTCACGTGGTGAAAAACAGAGTTTTGTCATTGTAGGACTCTTAGGTTGACCACCGCTTGACTACCTTTGACCACGGCCTTCTTTGGTGAATTCGACTGAGCCAGTAGGACTCGGTCCATGTCCATATCATTTCCAACTTGCCCATGTGGCTTGATTTGCCTGAAGACACCTGCAATATAGACTTTAACAAAATGGTTGCGGAAAGTTGACGCAGCTGCGGAAAGTGACAAGATTCCGCAGCTAAATGAGCAAAAATCTAATTCAAACAGTAGACACAAAACATTGTTAAAAACCACTTTAAATTCTCTTTTATGATTAATATGCAATGATGTTGATGACTTAGGAGGTCCAAATGAATGGAAAAAGTCTAGAAAGGTGTATAGGAAAGATGCCAGTTTGGGACTCAACACAATGCAACCCACATTTCTGATCATATTCAGGAATGGCGGAGAAGGAAGAGGCTGATTAAAGCTCATATTCCGGGAGAATTTCTTTTGGAATGGTTTTTGAAATCCTTGTAGGTAGATATTTCTAAGGATGTATCCCTCTCAGGGGTATTTTCCGAGAAGCAGGATATTTTTAGGGCCCAATAGCTTGAATTGATATATTCTCAGTCTGGTGTCCTTCATAAATATTTGCCTAATGCTCCTCGCTCCAAATTAGACATATCCAAGACTAAACCCGGTCCTCATGGTGATGGATTTATTGAGTCGATCAATAGTGGTGCAGCTAACCTACTTAGTCAATTGCAGCAGTTGTCTATACAATCTGCTTCTTCTGGTCAGGATGTGCCTGCTGAGTCATGGTCTTCTCAATCGTTGTTGATAAATTCCGTTCAGACTTCCGACCCCAAAGGAAATAAAAAATCTGAAGGGAAGAAGAAGGGATGGAATAATAATAAGAAAAAGGGCAAGAATGGGAAGGGTAATGCAAATAAATCCAACGAGCATGTTGGTGAGGGTCCAAAGGATAAAAAGAAAGTGAATTTTCCATGCAAGTTATGTGCTGGAGACCATCTTACTCACCTTTGCCCTAAAATTCAGGATGCGCAGCGCTTGTTAGCTCAGCAGGGTTCTTCTAGTTCCCAGGCTGTGTTGACAAACCCTTTTCCCCAAGGGAAACAACTAGTTGTTGGCGCGAATCAAAATACTGGGGCTTCCTCTGGGGGAACCCAGGAAGGGGAAACTCCATCAAACATATACATGATGAGTACTCACGTGGATATTTCCACGAGATCCCGTGATTATGGCCAAGAGGAGTCTTCGAAAGCCAAGGGTGCTCCTGATGGTACTGAGCGGCTTCACATTACAAGGCCTACTGTTGAGCCTATACCTTGGATGCCAAAAGCATCTAATAAGCGTATGAAAATTAATCCAAATGCTAAGGCTGCCCAGAACTACTCTATTGTGGAAGATCTGGCACAGAGTCCTTGTGCCATGTCGGCTCTTGAGGTGCTCTAGTCTTGTCTTGCTCAGCGCAACGCTCTGCTCACTGCTATTGGGGTTGTCGATCCAAAGAACTCTCTTATGATTACATTCGATATGTCTAATTTTAAAAAGAGACTCCCCCATCATATGGCTTTTCATATTAAATCATCGTACTGGAAATTCAATTTCTTTCAGACGGTGGTTGATGAGGGTGCTTCCACATGTGTGATGTCGCTCACATGTTGGAAGGGAATTGGATCTCCCGCAGTTGTTCCGTCTGCTACTCATCTAATTATGTTTGATGGTCATTATCATAGACCCCATGGTATTGTCCCAACTTTTCCCATCTGTGTTGGGGGCAAAACTGTAAATATAGAGGTTCAGATAGTTGATGCAAGCTTGGACTACAACCTTTTGTTGGGGAGAAACTAGATTTATGAGATGGATGCCATTGCATCCTCATTATTTCATATTATTTGTTTCCCTCACGAAGGGAGGATTGTTACAGTGGATCAACTGGACTGTTCTCCTATAGACCCGAATGCATCTACTGACTCAACTATTCCAAAGTTGGATAATACCAAGTCGCCTATTGAGAATTTAGGGGTTGGAATGTATTCTTCTTTGATGGGTACTTTTGATATTCCACCTCCTACCGTTCATATAAATTCAATTTCATCCTCCAGGGCTCCTATTCGAAGAGAGTTCTTTAGAACTCATTATTTTTCGGATCCCTGGACCTTGCCTTCCCCTACCTCCACATTAGCGTAAGGTCAAGTGGGTGGAATGGCATTTCCAATGTCTGCAGTTGAGATTGCTTATCAATCTATTGTTGAATCTGCAGAGTCCATTCCAGCTCCTCCTTCTCTGGATGAGTTGGATGGAGATGTGGCTCTGGCTTGGACACTTAGTTCTTCTTCTGCCCAGGATTGCATTGATACCACTCTTCCATCTAAAGAGGCCATCCTGGAAGCTATGACTGGTATAGATAGACCGTGGGATGATTTGCATCATCGGTCTTACTTTACCTGATTTGAGCAAATTTGAATCAAGTTTTCCAAGTCCTTTGTCTCCTGGTCCTGTTCGCCCAGTCCTGAACCCTTTAGCACCAACACAGGTATATGCTGAAGGGAACATGGCTGTGATTTCTCCAAATATCCCGATGAACATTTCCAGGGATCCCAATGTTATAGAGAATGTATTCATCGGAGTTGAATGTTCCCCTGAAGAAATCCAGATTTACACCGATCTCTTTAAAGAGTTTATGGATGTATTCACTTGGTCTTATGAGGAAATGCCTGGTATAGATCCATCTATTGTCCAGCATGAGATCAAGACTTACGAAAACGCTAAGCCTGTGAGGCAAAAACCTCGTCCGGTCAATCCTAGGAAGGCTGCAGCTATCAAAGCCGAGGTAGAGAAGCTGCTCAAGGCAAGATTTATTTTCCCTGTTCCTTTGACTGAGTGGGTTTCGAACCCTGTTCCCGTAGATAAAAAACAAGGAACAATTCGATTTTTCATTGATTTCAGAGACCTTAATAAAGCATGTCCTAAAGATAATTACCCCACACCATTTATAGATCAGATTATTGATGAGTGTGCCAGTAATGAGATTTTCTCCTTCATGGATAGTTTCTCTGGATATAATCAGGTTACTATCTGTCATGAAGATCAGCATAAGACTGCATTTATTTGCCCCTGGGGTACTTTTGCTTACAAGAAGATGCCTTTTGGTCTTAAAAATGTTGGGGCTACGTTTCAGCGGGCCATGTCATATGCCTTCCACGACATCAAACATATTATCGAGGCGTATTTGGATGATTTAGCTACTCATTCTCGAAAGAGAATTGATCATCCTGCTCACCTCCGTCAAGTATTTGAACGATGTCATTTCTACAAGATTAGGTTGAATCTGAACAAGTGTGTTTTCGCAGTTACATCTGGTCGGTTATTGGGATTCATTGTGTTGTCGGAAGGGATAAGGGTAGATCCCTTCAAGGTTGAGGCAATACTTCAATTGCCTCCCCCGTCGTCTATTTGTCAACTTCAAAGCCTACAAGGAAAAGCTAATTTTCTTCAGAGATTTATCGTAAATTATGCTGAAGTTACCAAAGGTTTTATGAGATTGTTGAAGAAGGGAGTTACATTCTTTTGGGATGACTTCGCTCAGTTCTCATTCGATGCTTTGAAAAAATTATTTACCTCTGCTCCTTTATTGAGTCCACCTAATTATAGTAGGGATTTCCTTTTGTATCTTGCAGCAGCAGAGTCTACCATTGGTATGGTTCTGGTTCAGGAGGACGATGCTCTAGCAGAGCATGTTATATACTATCTTAGTCGAGGCTTGGTAGGATCTGAACTTTGGTATACTCCGATAGAGAAGCTAGCTTTAGCAGCTGTTCATGCTATGCAGCGACTCAAACATTACATTCTTCTACGAAAAACTTATGTTTTGGCAGCAGCCAATCCATTTCAGTTTGTTCTCAATAGGCGAGTGATTGGGGGCAAATACAATAGATGGATTGTGATTTTGCAGGAATTTGATCTTGATTTTATGTCTGCCAAGTCCAAAAAATCATTAGTTTTCGCGGAATTAATCTCTGAGTTGCCTTGTGGAGAAGAGATAGTCTATGATGAATTCTTCCTGGATGAATATTTGTTTCTTATCTCTCCACAGGATCCTTGGTATGGATATATCATTGTGTATCTTTAGACTACGAAGTTTCCCTCTACTTTTTCGAAAGATGAGCGCCATAAGTTGCGTCACTTGGCGAAAAATTACTTAATTATTGGTGATGCTTTATACCGTCGAGGGGTTGATTCAATCCTGAGACATTGCTTAACTCTCAAAGAAGCTGAGGCTGTGCTGAATGATTACCACAGTGGAGCTTGTGGTGGTCATTTATCTGGGCTTGCTACAGCCCAAAAAATCTTGCGTGCTGGGTACTTTTGGCCTTCGATTTTCAAAGATTGTATGGAGTCGGTCAAAAAGTGTCATCCGTGTCAAGTCTATAGTCAAAAAATGCACACTCATCCAGCTCTGCTTTTTGCAGTCATTGCTGTCGGTCCCTTTACAAAGTGGGGTACTGATTATACTACTTGTAACCCGCCTTCGGCTAAAGGTCACAATTACATTATTGTAGCAGTAGACTACTTTACGAAGTGGGTCAAGGCTATGCCTACTTTTGGAAATGATGGCGAGACAGTAGCTCTTTTTATTTTCAACCAGGTTATTGCTCGTTTTGGTATTCCTAGAGAGATTGTCACTGATCATGGCAATCATTTTCAGAATAGCATGATGACAGAATTGGCTCTAAAATTAGGTTTCTGGCAGGAGCATTCATCTCCGTATTATCCTCAGGCCAATGGGCAAGTGGAAGCCGTAAATAAATCCTTGAAGACCATTCTTCAAAGGACAGTTAATGAAGCTCGATCCAACTGGCATATCATGCTGTATCCTACACTTTGGGCATACAGGACGTCAGTGAAAACTGCAACTGGCTTTACTCCGTTTCAACTAGTTTACGGGCTGGAATCCATATTTCCCATTGAATGTGAGATTCCTTCTCTTAAGTTAGTTGTTGAGCTTCTTCCTGACACTTCTAGTCTTGAAGAACGTCTCCTTCATTTAGAACATCTTGACGAGCAGCGTCGCGATGACGCCACGATGAATGAGGCGCATAAGAAATGAGTCAAAGTTTAGTACGATAAGGCAATCAAACCTAGGGTTTTCTTGGAAGGCGACCTCGTTTTGGTCTATGCCCAAGAGAAGGATGCCCTGGGCACAGGAAAGTTTAAGTCTATGTGGTATGGCCCCTTCATCGTTAAAAAAGTCCTTAAAAAAGGAGCATATGCCTTGGTTGATTTTGAAGGAAATGAGTTGGCGGAGCCCAGAAATGGGCTCTATTTGAAAAGGTATTATGCCTAGGCTTCGGCCTGGCATTTTTCTTTTGTATATAGTTAGTTTTGTTTTGTACATATCTGGTTTTTTGGTCTTTGATGTGATGGTGATGTTTTTGATCTGCTTTGGCAGGTTGTGTCGAATGTCATGAGTCATTATGGTTTCGCCGATGGTGCTAGTAGACACACCCGGAACTTGGCTTCCGCGGCTTGGGTGCTTCATCATCCATCCGGTCAGCTGTTAGTATCAAGAGGAGTCTGCATTGGTCCTGCTTCCAATAATATAGTAGAATACACTGCAGTTATTTATCTACTCTCGGAGGCAATATCTTTGGGTGTTGATTCGTTAGTAGTTTTCTTGGACTCCCAGCTGGTGGTGTCGCAGTTGAACAATACTTATCGGGTTCGAGATCCATTTTTACTCCGGTTGTTTTTAAGGGTAAGTTTGTTACAAAGATCATTCCAATTTTTTACATTCATTCATATTCCTCGAGCTGACAATTGGATGGTAGACTCATTAGCTAATTAAGCAATTGATTGGCATATTAATCATTCAATACATTAAATTTAATCATCAAAAACATCATGCATTTTTCATACATTCATCACATCACATCAAAAATCGTTGTATATATATATCATTAGAGTGTTCCAAAAACTATACAAAATTTGGATCCACAAAAAATTAGGGCTTATGCCCAATCATGTTCAGTATCAAAAAATATACAGTCATCCGGTAATCATATCTATCTACTCCTGTGGGCCCTGCCCAAAATTCATGTTCCTATAGAACACGATCGCGGTGGTGACTCGGCGGAATAATCGTACCCAGTCACGGGGTACTCCTACCACCCGTCTCTGGATGGCTTCAGGAAGATCTTCCACTGTAGCCATAGGTACTTGGCGAGTTAACCCCTCCAAGTTCCTTTGTACAACATGGAGGGTCCTGTCTGGGTCTACTGTATCCGCCTCACCTCTGCGGTGCTTATGTCGTGGGTAACTCTCAGGACAGACTGGTCCAACATCTGTATCATGGTCATCATAATATTGTAAGTCATTTTGGAATCCAATCAAAAAACATTTTTTCACATTTTTTCATATATATTGAAAAAATCCAAAAAAATCACATAAGTCAAAAAATTGCAATTTTACCAATTATGCCCCATGTCGCGCTAGGTGGAAGGACGAGGTCTGGATCACCGCGGAAGTCCATCCCGGCATAAGGGTAGTCCTCCACTGCAATGACTTGTTCCACCCCCCATTGGAAGAACTCGTCATCCTAAGTGGTTCGGGGAACTTCACTTCCCCCTAGTCTCTTCATCAAATCTGCCCATCGGGCAATTCTTGGGTCTCTTGGGCTGTTGATTGAGGAGATCACTCTAGGTCGAAGCCCAAGAATCTTATCAAAGAAGAATGTCATCAGGATGGTCCCATATTCGAAATGTTTCGTTTTTTCTTTCCAAATTGAGGTCAGTTGTTGCTTCATATTCATTAGCAGAGTTGTGCACTAATCATATAGGTGAACTAAGCATTCTACTGCTATGCTCATCTGCATCCTGGATGCCTGATGCAAGGAAGCAGCTCCTGCTACCCTACCAATGGTAAAAAGGAGAATTTTCATGTGTAGCTCTCTTAAGTCTTTTATTGCAATTTGGGTCCCTACTTTCTTGGACCCCTCTATACAGTAGACGTGGACATAGTCATCCACTGTGAGCCCTCCCAAAGGCTTACCGTGCAAATCTACTGGGTCTCCCCTCCGGGAGAGTCCAGTAATGAAGTATATGTCTTCTACCTCTATATGTATGCGCATTTGATCTATTATGAAGCAATCCTCTTTCGGTTCCCAATAATTTACTAGCATTTTGAGAAACCGGACATTACTCTTCATATTTGGCATTTTGAAAAATTTGAGCAATCCACAATTTCGGAGGACATTGAGTGACTGTTGGTCTTGCATAACTTCATTGTCAATAGCACTGTGCTCATGTTCCCTCCAAGATATAGTCAGCCTGAGAAAAATCATTAATTTGTCCATTAGAAATGCATTTTTTCATTTCGGGTTGCACATACGCGACTTACTCTGTACACAGTTGTGTATATACGTGACTTGGTCTATATAAACCCACATATGCGTAGAGCCGCAATTTAAAAAAAATATTTCTACGGTGAAATTTCTGAATTTTTACCCTATGAATGGACAAAATTGATAACAAAGATGGATTAAGAGCTTACCTGACTAGTTTGGTGAAGTTTGACGGTCGATTGCTCCTGTTTTGACGAAAGAAGTTTTTTCTCCAGAGCTCTTTTTTCCAAATCAGCAAGTCACAATGAACCAAATATGAGGTAACATGTGTATTTATGCCCAGAATTTGAAAATTTTTGCAGGAATTTGAAAATTTTTGCAAAAATTTGTTATGCTTATTTTTTCAATCTATCTTAAGCTGCATAACCCGGATGCTTGTCAATGCCCAGATTGGTATATTTTCAGGTCCATTTTGACGAAGTTGAGATTTTTTCCAGTTTTTGATCCATGACTGCTGACCCGTCATGGCAGGTATATGATATTCACTGGCATATAGGTTAGGGAATCCACTTTTCCGTTGCATTTTGCATACTAGCCTCCATTCTGATCACTTTCCATAGGGTCGATCCCATCAGGTCATGAGTATTTAACCCTTTTCACTCGCCGATTTTTTAATCATGACTTGGTGGTAGAGCCTTCCTTTATATGGGCTTCCTAGTTAGTTCCTTGCTATCACTTGTTTCCCATGCTGCGTTTTATGTAGGCTCGGGAGTCCTCTTTAGTCCCGCCATGATTTACGTGTTGAAGCTTCATTCTTCTTCTTCTTCACTATCATTTTTCTGGCTATTACCCTAGAGGCTCCCTGGTGTTGTTGAGTTTTATTACTGCATTGCATATTGGCTACTTGTTTGTCCTAGCCTTTAGCCAGCTTCATTTGGACTCGATGTTTAAGCCATATTTTGACCTTGACTGTCTGTACAAGTTAACCATTGCATGCACTTAGCTATCACGACTTGACACCCTTTTTACCCATGGATGGAACATTCCTTTGAGTATCGCTTACCAGTTTCCGCCACCTTGCATTGAGCGTAGGATCGTTCCTATCCCAGGAACTAGTGCATCTGTTTCTTGATACTCGTTCTATCCATTGTACCATAGCATTCTTTTATTCCTTTTCAGGCTTATTATATGAAAAAGACAAAAAAATCAAATATAACAAAAAGAGCGGGAACGGGATGTTACTTCGTAATTTGATGGCAGTACAGTGTTAGTTTGTTGCCCTTGAGCAAAGCACATACACTTATATCTTCCCTTAATTTGGGATGGTTTTAGTTTTGACCTAGGTTCAGCTTTATCCTTGTTTCACTGGTTAGTCCTCCTCCGGTTGGTTATCTCTTCCAATCATATGGAGAGTTTGTTTTTGCCTCCTGCATAACAGACTTATACAGTGTCATTTTTACTACCATGGTCATCACGAGTCGTGCTTTTGTTCAAGGGAAGTCTAACCAAAGTCGGCCATTCTGCAGTGTATCTTGACTCATTATTCAGTCGGCCTTCCCGGTCTTGTCAGTATCTTGTTCTATCACATCAGATGTTTTGATCTTCTGCTCGTGCTAGTTTGAGAAGGTCTCTATTGACTTCTCGCTGGCGGGTTTGTCTCTTATCAACTACGACATATTTCTCTGAGAGTAAACCTAGAGCTGCACCCTGGCCCTATTTCCATCATTGATAGGTGACCTTGTGCTCAGCATTTGATCATCATTATGGGTCTTTTACTGAGTGGTTTCCCCTGTGTTTGACGTCAGCATACATTATCACACTTGGGATTCATGCAATACCTTGATTTCCATTTGACCCTATCGGTGGATATCTTGCCTCTGTGTCAGCTTTCATTATTGGTTGGTTCAGAGGGTTTCTTCCGTGCGCTAGCTTCATCTTGTGCATGTCGGAAACGTACTTTGGATTGTTTCCGTCACTCTGCTTCATCCGATTCCTTCCAAATCTTGGCCTACGGGTTACACTCGCGCTGGACTGATGTGGGATGCCTTAATTCCTTCCTTCCAGCAGATCTTTTCCCATCGACTCTGACTCATTGCTTTGGGAATAAGGTCTAGAGTCTTTTTTCAGTACCTTAGGGTTTGCAGTCATCAGTGGCAGACTCTTCACTATTGACAGTGGGATTCATCATTGCCTCCTGATTGGTAGATTCTTCCAAGTGTTCGACTTCAACTCATTTATTCGCACTTGTTATATTGTACTGGGGCACCTTGACACTCATTTTCATTATTGGTGGGTTGTCTCACATTGGTTAACGGTATACATTATTGACCGGTAATCCAACGATTTCTCACATGGTCGACTTCAGCTCATTTATTCCCATTGTGTAGAATTGTGGCATCGAGATCGGTGAAGACATCGGGTTGCATCAGCATCTTTCGGTTCACTTTTGACTGTCCATTCAGTTTCTGCCAGTGATGTCATCCACCCTTATATGTTGCAGTGTCAGTACAGCAACATCCTATATGTTGGTTCCCGAGTTGCGTGATTGTACCATGTGTTCCATCCCTTATGAATTGGTACCTGGAGATTCAGTTAATTTTTTGATCAGACATCCATTTTCAACATTATTGATCAGTTTGATATATGTGATACTTGGACATTGATTCTGACTTATACTTCCGAGCCATGCTCAGATGATTCATTATGTACTTTCAGTTTAGATATACTTGTATACATTTTGGATCTATTCTGTACTTTCTATATGGATATATTTTTTACTGAGCATGGGTATGCTCGCCTCAGACATGAGCTAACTCTCTGTTTTCTTTCATTGGTTTTTGGCAAGCTGAAATCTAGTGAAGTCCTCTCTTGTCCTTGCGAAGTTCTTTCTATGTGCATAATACATTTCAGCCATCATGTACCCCTTCTGACCTCATATATTAGGGGGCATCTGTTATAGCATCATTTTTCACCCTCATGTGACTGATGATTGTCTTTTTGGCCTTGGGCACCCATTCCCACAGACTTGGATAAAAGTTCATAAAAAATAGTGTTTCAAATCCCATACGCGGGTATGCCCAGACTTTTCCACGTGTATACGCGAGTCCAGAGATACTTTCCCGCGTATGCAATTAAAATCATTAAAAATATATATATAATTCCCTATTTTCGAGGCTGGGTTGATGGTTATTCCAGTAATTCAACCACTCCAGCCCGTGGCCAACTATTTCCAACTGATTGAAACTAATTTGAGGGAGTATAAAAGCCCCTCACATGCATGGCCTAAGGGAGAGAGAGAAATTATAGATATTATACTTTGTTGGAGCCCCAATTCAAGTCTGATTTCCCGTGCCTCCTGCACTTCCCAGTTTATCACAGGAAACCCTTGTTTCCTGGAGATGTTCATCAGCTTATATGTCATCTCATGTGCACAAGTCTTGGAAGAATCTTAGCGAGGCAAGGGCGGGATGGATCCGAACGACGATCTGTTCGAAGATCGTGGAAGGATTCAGGTGATCTCTCCACCTTTCTATTACTGTACATGCTGTTCGTAATGAAGAAGAACCATCTTGTTCCCGAATTCACATGTTAATATCTGCTTGCATATGTGAAAATATTTTTATTTAAGAATTTATTATTGTTTATATGATATTTCACATGGATTTCACTGACATTTAGGATAGATATATGTTGTACAACTAGATTTACGTGCACGTTTCTTCTTGGTTTTCAGGTTAAGGAGGAAGAAGGGTTGCTGGGGGTTTGGACCCCGTGGGATCTACATCAAACGTAGGATCTACGGGTGAGTTCTACAATCGATGTTATCTAGTTTTTAGCGTACAAGTGTGGTTATGTGAGTCCTTCTTGAATAGCATGCCCTGATCTGTGGAGGTTTTGGCCCAACTACCTCTAGGGAGTTATTTCCCGAAATAGTCTGACACTAGCCTTAGCGAAATTTGGGTCATACCGTCAAAATTGAGATGGAAACAACCATCACATCAAGGAAATCATCCAGGCCATATGTGAAGGTGCATTGGGTAGCCATAATAAGGGAATCAAAAACCTTGGTATATGAGTGTAGAAGGGAGAAAATTATGGTACAAGAGTTACCCTGACTTTTTTTTCCACCCTTCTTCATATGCCTTTTACCTTTGATTGATTTTTCTGCATAACTGCTCGGGGCTCGAGGATATGGATATCATGATGTGTAATATTGTAGCAATGGATACCCCCCTTGAAGTGGCATAGTTCATCACCCACTAGGGGTTGGGACAATCATGGGTTCATTAATGATGTAAGGGGCTCATCTAGGGCCCATAGGAATCAGGGTGATGGCCATAGAAAAGGGGTAGAGCTCATGTTTAACATTTTCCCACGTGCTAAATTTATATGTCCTCAACATATTTTCATTTTGTGGTACATTTCCTATAGTTGAGAGTGGCCAAATTATGATTTTTCTTTTCTTTTTAGTTGCATCAACCTCTGGGGCACTGTTACAGGCTCGACCCAAGGCGTGGCCAAGGGAAAATAGATTAATAGGGCTAAATCGAGTGGAAGGGTAGCGATGTAGGTGTTATCAGAAAGCGGGACCACGGAACCAAAATTAGGATTTTCCATGTAATGCAATCCATAAAGTTAATGGCCAGTAGAGGAGATCCACGGGACTATGATACAAGAGTAACCATGAAATCGGGAAATGGAGACAAGAATACAGACTTAACCCACTCTTTTCGCCAAATCCCCCCACCAATTCATGCCCAAAAATTCCCATGACAAGTAAGAGAAATTACTCAACTATACCGAAGAAAATCCATACCTTTGGGGACTGGAGGCCCACCTTAAAACATACATTAATAATAGATGGGCGAGGGACCACATGATTGGCTCAGGTAGTGGAGAAAATGGCACATCGAGCTATCTGGGGCTACAAGGGGCTGTTGGCTGCCGACTGAGGACCATCTAGGAGAATTTTTTCTCTTATACACACTACCCATAGGTGGTGGGTAATAGGTCCATACACGCAATGTGACATAGAAAAAATGAAAATGTACACAATGCATACATACCATAATTCTACTAACGCCCATTGAGAAAACAGGTGTTAAGCATATTACTTCCTGGAAATTGTACATTGATATAATTTTATATATGAAATTATAAAATTGACATTCTTATCTATATATTGATCTCGTGCATGAGTGTTACTGTTGTTGTTATGTTTATTCGGCATACATAACACAAAGTTTAATTGAAAAAGAGAACAAGTAATAATATTTGGAGGCATAGTCCAGAAAATATGAAGATAAAAACTAAGTATGGATATTTAGCCAATGTCGCACGACTACCAATGAGGAGAATCGACTCGTGACATGACAAACTACTTATTGCAGCTATTTTGCAAATATTATAATGGGAAATTTTTTGTTATGACAAACAATTTGTTGCAACTATTTTGTAAATAATGTAAATAGAAATTTTTGTTATGATAGTGTTATTATGTTGTTTTGAATTATTTTTAACAACTTTATGAATTTAGTCTTAATTAAATTTCATTTTTTTAAAATAAAATTAGTTGTTATATTATTTTTTTCCTTTAAATATATTTAACAAATTATAAAGAAAAAATTAACCCATTTAATTATACCAATTGATTTACTAAAATTTTAAAATGATATTATTTTCAGATTTCCATTATATTATTTTGTCCATCAATATATACTTAAGTCACCAATATTTATATAATAAAACATTATTAATTCAAATATTTATTATAATTATCTTTAAAATATTTAAACTAGCATATATATTCTTTCCATTTTTAAAATTATTTTACTAAATAATTTATTATATTTTATATCAAAATCTTTCCCTAAATAAATTATATTCTATATGAAAATCTTTTCCTAAATAAAACATTATTTTTTATTACCTAATTTTAATAATGTTCAAAAATATTGATCTAAATAAGCTATTGCCCTTTTTCCAATTTATTTTATTGGCATCAAAGTCATTGACATGGGTTAATGTCTCTTTCTCATAGACGTAGAGCTCATAGCCCCGCAACTTACAAATGGACCACATTTATTGGCCGTTGACTCACTCTGGATGAGAGCATCTTACCATATTGTATGGACGTCTATATATAGATATCCGCTCATATATATATATATATATAGTTATGATAATGGTAGGTTGTTTTGAGTCATTTTTAATAACTTTGTTAATTTAGTTTTAATTAAATTTCATTGTTTTAGTAGTTACAAATTATAAAGAAAATTTTTGCACATTTAGAAATTGATTTACTAAAATTGTTAAATTTATATTACAATTTATATTATTTTAATATTTCTATTGATATTTTTTAATAGCTCATTCATTTTTATTTTATCCATCAATATATACTTAAGTCATCATTATTTAAATAATAAAAGCATTATTAATTCAAATACTTATTATAATTATTTTAAATATAGTATTCTTTGATGACAGCAGCAACATGAGAAAATCTTACCATTCATTGGCCGTTCACTCAGCGTCGATGAGAACGTGTGTATATATATATATCCACTAAAATATAAAATAAAGAAATTAATTTGCATAATGCCTAGAAATTGTTTAAAACAATGGATCCTCCAACAAAGTCTTGACATGTATTTTGAACAAATCATTTTAAATAATTGATCCTCAAACAAAGTTTTGTATTAGATAACTTAATCACATATATTTTATTTTGTGCATCAAAGTTTTAAAATAACCGAGTTTTTAATCTACAAATTATTATATCAGTATTATTATGTCACTATGACATCACATTTTTATTATAACCAAATTTTTAATCTACAAATTATTTAGTGATACAGTGATATTTAGTGATCATTCTGGGCTATTACTAAATTTAAAAAAAAAAAATTCAAACTTGTTCAAAGTAAAACTTTAGAGTTTTTTGAAAAATTGACGCTGACATAAGCCAGCTACCAGCACCAGGGTTAAGCGAACCTAAGCCCTAAGTCATGCTCTGCCCCGTGTTGTGTTACTCCACATACCGTACAAGTACGTGGTTCACCTTCCCCTTCCCCGTAATATATTTATAAACATTCATTGAGTAGACAATGACATTGATTTTAGAAATTTAACAAAAAGAATATTAATAAATTTTATGTTATCATTGCTTTGGAATATATATTAAAGTGGTTTTGGTGAGTGGAATATAGTTTTTTTTGGGGTCAATATGGAAGAATTAGTTACTTCTTTCTTCACAACCAATTTTACTGACTAAACAAGAGTTAATTTGTTATTATGCTTTATTATTTGTAATATTTTTTTATAATATTAAATGTTGTAAAAAAATTAAGTTAATGTAAATTTTTAAAATTATAATAATATTTATTATATTAAATAATGTTTGAAAAAAATAATAAAGTGATATTAGAATTAAAATAAATAAATAAATAATATATGCATTAAATTATATTTTGAAACTAGTTTTTAATTAATAATTTTGGCTTTTGTTCCCCGGATGCGGGTGGAGAGGCGAGAGTTTAAGTTGATGGGATGGGGGTGGAGACAGATTGCGCGCCACCTGCCACCCCGCGAGCTAGAGGACGAAGGCAATTTAATTTTGGTTGTGTGTTATGTTATGGCATTTATGCTTGGCACTGGTAACAATCCTATGTTCGACTCTCGAAACGATTCGAAGCACTGTGCGATGATTCGGCCCTTTGGTCAATTAAATGCAGGTCCTTGGTTCTGGATTCTTCGGTACACTGGAGATATTATGGAGAATTTCATTGATATGGAGGATGTTCCCATGCCTTTTGCACAGAACTGTTCTCCGGATGCCGGTATCTCTTGCAAGCGCACTTCCACTGGTAAGAGAAGTAGTTTGAATTGTTGTCTTGATCTTGGTAACAATTTTCACCTCTCTCTCGCTGGTAATTGCATGCTCGCATCCTTCTCGTTGCTTCCTCATGTGTTGGTCTCCGCCCCTAGGCAGGATTTTTCTCCACATCCTGATATCCCCATTGAGTATGTTCTCATGCCATGCCTCCGGCATCGAATGCGATGCCGCAGAGGCTCCTCTCGTGGCCAGCTGCGACGTCCTTCACCCGCTCCTAGCACCTCCTCGTCATCTTCTTCTCATGAGAATAGTCAATCCAGAACTCCTCGTGGTCGTAGGCTTCGCTCTGGTCGCTGCCTGGGCTCCCCCTTTCCTTCTCCTCCCCATGCATAGACTCATACTATGCATTTCTCCTTCACCAGTTCTCTCAGCCGACCTCGTGTCACCGCCTCCATCACGGTTGCCTTTCATGAAGAACCTCAGAGCGTGGATCCCATTTCTGGCCTGGTGTTGTCCTCCAGCATGCGGGAAGGGTTGTTGCACAATGATAATTTGAATTTGCAGGGATTTGGCAGCTCTGCCCAGCAAGGGCAGATGATGGAAATCTCTGAGCCTGAAGGTCAAGCGAGCGGGATGCCAAAAGCGGGTGGTCAAGCGAGCGAGGGGCAGACTGTGGGTGGTCTTATGAGCTCGGAGCAGAACACTGCTGATCTCGTTAGCGGAGGGATGATTCCTCCTTTAGCTGGGAAGGTAA
This sequence comes from Pinus albicaulis, assembly GCA_034641835.2. NCBI lineage: Eukaryota > Viridiplantae > Streptophyta > Pinopsida > Pinales > Pinaceae > Pinus > Pinus albicaulis. The sequence goes on along the minus strand of CM076570.1, from coordinate 1,347,812,704 downwards.
TCCATTCCATTGCAGACCTGTACGATGCAGATGGGAACCCTGATGAATTCTGGTGCAGGGTCGTTGAAGAAGCTCCCGATGAGTAGTTCCACCCTCTCCTACTGCTTTTTGTGCACTGGCTCGGCCCTCACTTCTGGGCCTGTTCTTGTTTGTCTCCATGTCTATGTTATCAGCTTGTTCTGTCAATGTTTAGCCTACCTTTTAGTTTTTTATCAGCTGTGTGATCCAAAAACTGGTGTTTATATCTCCCCTGCGAGGGATTTTTTCGTGAATACTGTTTTGTCACTGGTTTCCCTTCTACAGGGCAATGTTTATCAGGAGATTTTGTTCAAATGCCACTGCATAGGGCAATGTTCAGGCTCTGGCTTGCTGTAAATATTTTTCTCTGCTAATAAAATAGTTTTACTTAGAAAAAAAAATAAAAAATTGGCTTTTGTTCCCCGGCTGCCGGTGATATAAATAAGAATCATGCGGATGGGAATTTCTATTTCGTTGAGGCATGTTGAAGGTGGCAAGTGGCGCTGCCATTTATCTGCCCGTAACATTTCATTAACATTCCAAATGAATTCACCTTCAACGCAACTCGTTGTTCAATCGCTCGTTGTTCGATTACTTCTTTACCTTGTAATGGCTCCTCCAGAAGCCTCTAGACCTGCTCTTGAGTTTATTCCTCCGCCCCTCCAACACAATTACCCTCTGTAGGTTGAGAATTCCTTTCTTCGCACTTCCACTGGCAAACGCTGCCCAATTCTCAGCTGTGTTGAGTTTGGCGCTGGCTTCCACTTCTCTCAGAGTGCATTCTGCCCTCTCAGCCTCAATTCAACCCCTGTTGCCTCCATTGTGCCCTCTACTGTCTTCAGCAGCAACTGGTCCTCTGCATTCTCCACTCAACATTATCTATTCTCTCCTCCCCGTGAAGAAATGGTGAGGCTACGTCATAGAATGAGATGCAGACAAGGCAGCAGTAGAGGAAGATTTCCTCGCTCCTCGCCTTCTTCTCGGTCACTTGCTTCTAGCTCAAGTGCCACCACCTCACCCTCTTCTGAGTACTTCACTCCGCGTTATCTTGATACGAGAAGTGGTAGAGGTAGAATCCGTTCCACCAGCTTTTTTTCCCAGCATTCCCAGCATTCTGGCCCTTCTATCTCACAGTCCTCTCCATTCACTTATCAATTCACCTACAAATGCACCATGAATCGAACCATAAAGCTACCATATCTATCAAGTTTCAGGAGGTTGCGCAAGATGTTTCTCCAGGTTTGCATCAGGAAAAGCCTCAACATGCAGTTCAGAATGAGCCCTCTGCATGCACCAGTCACCGGGCTCACATTGGCATAGGCACCGCAGTGGTTGACTTTGTTGAGCAACCTCGGACTGCTGGTGTTGAACGAGAACAAGAAAATGTGGATGCAATGGACGCCTACAGTTGCCGTATTATTGAAGAATGTCCAACTCCTCCTCATGACTGCTAATTCTGCCAGCTTCTTTTGGAAACAGGTTCTCAGATCTCATTTTCTTAGGTTCTTTCTTGTCTTTTTGGAAACAATAGCTATTTTTTTTGGAAACATATCAGTTTTTCTTGAACTTATGCTGGTTTCCCCTATGAGGGCGGCTCTTCTCTTTTGGACTCGACTGGTTTCCCATTTCTGGGTAGTCGCTTACATGTCTCGGATGATATATGCCAAGTATCATGGCTAGGAACTGCTGAGGCCAGTGCCTCATTGTACATTATGTTTCAGTAATAGAATTTAGCTAAATTTAGAAAAAATAATAATTTTGGCTTTTGTTTGATTTCTAAATTAGCATAGATCTATTTAAAATACACATCTAATATAAGCTCTAGAGGGATCAAATTTCTTCACGTGTAAACTTCTTTAGAATGAAAAATACAATGTGTTATTTTTCATTGTCTAAATTGTTTTTTTGAATGCTAAATAGGCTATATATAGGATCAAATAAACATTTTAACCATAAAACTTATTGTTTTTATGATATATACATAATTTTTTTAAAATGATATATAATATATACATAATTGGCATTAATAAATTTTACATAACATGTACATCGACACATCTTTTATTTGATTGATAACCCATGTGGTAGCATATTCGGCGCATGGGCAGATGAAATAAACTTTTCTTAGTAGGTAGGTTGTTTACCTACATAAGAGTCACATGTCAAAATGGTTTGTCAAACGTTATTGGAACAAGTTCAACATGTAATAAGTTAAGTTAGAAAGGAAAAATAACATGCTACATAAACAATGAAACAAAAACAAAACAACATGCACAAGATATATACTCAATAGAGAAAACACACTCATAAATCAACAATGGAGAACGTATCCCTTTATTAGGCGTTGGTATTAGTAGAAGATATAATGTTAAATTTCTTGTAATGGATCCTTTGTGCTATGGAGCTCCAATATCCAAGACAAGGGGGTCTCTTCCCCTCAAGTTTTCAACAAGCCTCTCTTCCCTCTCAAAGGATGGTAGATCGACAAACATGTGGTGAACTCCTCACTCTTGGATTGAGATGTTGGGTGGCCAACAACTGAATCCTTCCAATCCTCCTGCTGTTGGAGAACACAAGCTAGTTTGCTATGGGGCAATTTCACTAGCATACAAATGTGTCTCCTATTTCTCTTCCCAAGGATAGATTTTATAGACCATTTTAAAATTTTCCCTCCTTCTCTTGGTCCAAGATGGACGGTGATACAAGAGTGGGGGTATGATTCCTTTGTGTGTTGCACTAAAGCCTTAAGGTGGCTCAAAGGCGACTCTATTTGGTTAGGTTGAGTGAGAATCTTTTTCCCCAAGTATGACAAGTGGTCTCCGATGGTGACATTCCGTCATCTTTAGGACCACGCGACTATCGAAGGGATAGCTACACAGTGCGCGGCTATCGAAGAAAAAGTCGCACTGCACGTTGAGAGCCAATGTTCCCTTTGTGTGGTCCAAAAATCTTGTCCTCTGACCTTAGGAAAAATTAAATTTTTAGCTCCTCCTAATATATTTCTTCTCTAGAAACATGTATCTATACCTTCTGCTTGACATTTTTAATGTCTTTTTCCCATACAATTTTCTAGTGTTAATAGTTTTCCCCTAATGTATGAGGTTTAGGAAGCACTGTATAGCCGAAATACATTATAGTTTATTTTATGTGTGGTCCTTTTGAGAGAGAGAGAGAGTAACTTGATTTGGAATTGAGTTGAGAGGCCCCTTGTAATATTCCTAATTAGCTTTCAGGTAGTTGGAATATTAAAATTTTCTTTTGTAATTTAGATAGATGAATAAGAGGGTAGGGAGACCCATAAATCTCCTTGGTAGGAATAAAACCACTTCTAATGTGAATGTGGATCATCTTATCAGCTGGATAAAGCACTCTTAGGTGTGAATAGAGGTTGAAGCATGTAGAAGGGGTCAAGTTTGACCAAATCAACAACGTTGGTATGGAGGTAGTGGAGAGTTATTGAGGGACAACACAGTGTTAGTGGAAGGGAGTCTCCATGAGAGTAACATCTTTAATGTGTGGGACCCAGGGTGAGGAGGCTCACAAAGCATATAAGGAAGGGGATGGAAGCCATATAAGGCATTCTGAATATTGTTTATGTCTTGTTCTTTTATGACTTTCTGCACACTTCAATTGTTTAGTGGAGTCTGTTGTGTTGTTTAGCACAAGGGTGCTTCAGAGCAGAAATCCCACCCTCATCCTAGGGGGACTTTGAGTGCCCACTCAGGAGAGGTTCATTGAGCTACATTTCCACCATCCAACTTTAGGCCAAGCTTTAGCCATTATCCACAATGCAGTCTCCTTTAGGATTGTGTTGTTTTGCAGGGCAATAGTAGTGGAGGATTGATAGATCCAGTTTTTGAGCTTGTTTTCCAGTGAGGGGAGAAGCCCTTCATCTGGGAGGCTATCAAGGAGGGTCCTTGAGCATTATTTTGTCATCTTTAATCAGGCCAAGTTTCTTCCATCACCTACAGTGCAGTTTCCTTCAGAAAATGCATTATTTTGCAGGGCAGTTGCAATAGAGGGCTTAGTGCCCAAGTTTGAGAGTTAGATTTCCAGTGAGGGGAGCAACCCTTCATCTAGGAGATCTATTAGAGGCATATCAGCCATTTCTATATCAAATCAACCACATCCTATCAGTTATCCAGTTGCAAAGTGTTATTCAGCCCTAGAGCTGCATTTTGGCATTTTGTATAGGTTGTCTTGGAATTGTGCTAGAAGGCCTAGATCTCTGATGCCGACATTTTCTAAGAACTATATCAGAAAATCCATGTACTTTCATTTACAACATCACTTATCTCCAGCAAAAATTACGTTGTCTTAGCCTTTGACATTCTTATATAACAATTGTTCTTCATGTTTCATGTACTAGGTTCTTAGAGGCTTGTTTTGCCTAGCTTGATTGTCTTTTTCCTCAATATTTTGTACACATTTTCTACTATAATGCCTAATATAATGGCTTCATGATCTGCTCTCATTTGATGTGTTGATATTTCACTGCAATTTCCAGCTATATGTTCTACATTCCTGTTTTTCCTAATTTGGAATATTATAGTGGTATTAGAGCATAAAATGGCTCAACCTGTGTACTACAAAAACTATGTCATCAGAAGAAGAAGAGCCTCTCATACAAAGGGGAAAGAAGTATCTTAATAGAAAACAGGGATATGATTATACAAACCCCAAAGGAGACAAAGGCAAAAATCCAATATAAGGAGAGGTGGATGAAAAGGAGTTTCCCAAGCTTCTTCTCCAAACCATGTAGGATATTTCCTGAGAAATAAAGGAGATGAGGATGGAGAAACATAAAGAGTACCCTAGAGGGTTTCTACATGTACAAAGCTCTGAAATTTCACATCACTGGTATGAACAACCAATAAGGCAGCAAGTTTCCCAATGCTCCACTATGCCTACATTCCTAGCAGTGGGAAATGGAGGTGGATGACCCCAATAACAAGAGACTCTTGAAGACTATTTTCTAGAGTATGAATCTCAATATTAGAGATTCAAAGATAACATAAACTTTCAGGAGTTTTGTCAGATCAAGGACAACACGAGACCCTGACATAACAATAGAAGTAGAGGATTCATGCAAAACAATGATCTACAATGGACTATGGGTAGATTCTTTTTACCCGTTTTTGATGGGTCATCCAAGTGCATAGCCAAGTCCTGGGTGGAGAAGCTACACATATACTTCTACCTGAACCAAGTAACAGAGATGGAAGCCATCAAAATAGTAGCGATGCACCTTGAAGGTGAGGCACATGGTTGGTCATTTCATGGTCCATCTACATTGGGGCATGCCAATGTGATTGCATATTCAGAGTTCACCTAGAGGTTAGTAGAGAGGTTTGATCGAAGAGATCCAGAGGAAAATTTTATTGAGATAGAAAAGCTCAAGCAGACAGGTAATCCAGAGACCTATATCTCTGAATTTCTAAAACTTTCTGTCATGGTTCCAGATTTATCTGCAGTTAGGAGGGTTTATATGTTCATTGATGGGCTAGAAGAGCCTATGCATGGGTTGGTCAAATCTACTAAATCAACTACTCTCCAAGATGCTATTGAGAGGGCTAGAGATTCACAAGATGCTTTCCCAAAAGTAAGAGCTCAATTTCAGCAAAGACCACCCTTTCAATCAAAGGGGAAATATGTGAAGGTTCTTCCTCCAAAGGAGAACTAGAACAAAGGGCTTCTTAGTGATGATGTATGAAGATACTTGAGGAGAAGGAAGCTTTGCTTCACATGCCAAGAACCATGGGCACTGGGGCATTGATGTGCCGCAGAAAAGGCACACTATACAAAGGTATTCTCTGATAGTGAGGAGGAGGAAGAAAAGGAGCCAGAAGGAGATAACAATGTTGTGATAGAAGGGGAGGATCCACCACCACTAGGAGGTGGGAACAGGGCATTTTATCCAGTTGGAGGGGCGCTTGCATCTCTATGGGGAGTACCCAAGTATCTAACCTTCAGAGTCCGAGGTGCAATTCAGGATCAAAGAGTATCAGTGTTGATTGATAGTGGGGATACCTACAACTTTATTGATGCTCGATTAGTATAGAGGAGAGGAATACCCACTAATGATTTTGAGGGATTTTCAGTTTTGGTCTCAGGATCTAGAACCATGCAATGTATGAAGTATGTTACAAAATTCTCAGTAACCTTAGGGACATATACTTTAACTGTTCACTTCTTTGTGGTTGAAATTCATGACACCAATGTAATATTGGGTGTGCAGTGGTTGATTACATTGGGGAAAGTCACCACGGATTGGGAGACTTTGTAAATAGAATGGGTAAATAAAAAGAGTGGTAAGCATCATATGATCAGGGGCATGCACACTTATCCACCTCAGGTGGCCTCTACACATAATATAGGACCTGATTTGTGCAGTGGGAGAAAGGACACATTAGTCCACTTAGTTATGCAGTTGACTCTGACCCATGATGTTGTATTATTTAGAGGCCTTCCACTAGGAAGACCCCTGAACCAGGAGTTGGTTAACGATTTCTCAAAAAAAGTTGCACCATTCATATATCTAGCTGAGATGGGAGCCTTGGGTGAGTCTAGCACAACACAAACAGTCTTGTGTAGGCTCAAGGAGGAGATGGATATTCTCCTAGCATCAATATTACAAACTCTCACCAAGAATCTTGCACTGAGAGGATGTATTTCAGGAGTGGATGATGGCACAATCGTGGTGTAAGGGGGCTACTCAATGGCCTTTGAGAGTCAGAAGATACTTCCACATAGGAAGGAGTCTTCCATATATGGTAGAGGGTTGTTGGCATTCATGCATACATTTGCCAAACTCAGGAAGTTGTGGATGGGAAATAGCTTCCAAGTGAAGACTAACCTCCATAAACTTCAACCCTTACTTGATAAGAAGTAGCTACAAGGGAGGCAACAAAGGCATGAAAACAGTAATCTGGCATGTGGCTTTGGCATTGAGCATGTCAAAGAGGGGAGCAGTAAAGTGACAGGTGCCTTATCAAAAATTCCAGCAACACTGTCATTTTTGGGTATAGATACATATTGGGAGTCTCAACTATTGGTGGAGTATTCCAAGAATCACTTCACATGTGAAGTGCTTGATGAAAAGGTGACAGATGAGAGGTATAAAGTGATGGGTGGAGTCATCTATTACCAGGATCGGATCTTCTTGGCTAAAGACTCTAAGCTCAAAAGAATATTCTACATGCAGCACATGACTCACTCCTTTCTGGTCACCAAGATTTCATTGGGACCTATCAGGCCATTGGGGAGATATTCTCATGGGAGGGTCTCAAGGAGGATGTGCTCCAACATATCAGGAGATGTATGGTTTGCTTGAAGAATGAGGAGGAAAACGACCACCCTGCAAGGTTGTTACAACCAATTCCCTTTCCGATAGAGAGATGGGAAATCTCATCTATGGACCTCTTCACCAGCTTGCCAACAATACATGGTAAGGATTGTGTTTTTGTACTTCTTCATCAACTAACCAAGTATTTTCATTCCTTTTCCATTCATTTGTAGTACATTGATCCACAAGAGGGCAAGCCTCTCTTTAGACTTCATGGTCTTCTTGGAGTCACAATCAGTTGGGAATGACCACTTCCTAGGAGGCTTTGGGGATATGATATATTTTTTGGGGTGTACTCATTTGACACCAAAAATTAGTTACTACCCCCAGGAAAATGAGTAGGTAGGGCAACAAGCAAGTGGCTAGGAAGCTACTTTCCACATTATGTTCCGGGGAAACAAGGAGCAAAACTGCGCTGGTTCCACATGAGGGACTATTATCACCCTTCGGTATTTCATATGGCAGTTAGTGAATCCTTGATTTTGATGATGTTTTAATCATTATTCTTGGAATGGTTGGAGGAATCACACATGGATTGGAGTTGTTCAGTGGGAATAATATCTCCAACATTTTTCATGTTTTGTGCTTCAATGAGGACATTAGACAACATATAGTTGCCACCATGGATCTCTTACTTCCTCATGATGTGAGCCATTTGTCTAACTTAGACACTTGGGAGGAGCATCTAAGGGGCAGATTGATTGGAGAACATCTGATTCAGTGGAGGAGCTTATCGGACGTGGGGGAGAGAAGGAGAAGAGATTTTGCAGCATTCATCCTTACATTTGCTTGAGGACAAGGAACATTTGGGAGGGGAGGACTGTAATATTCCTAATTAGCTTTCAGCTAGTTGTAATATTAAATTTTTATTTTTTCATTTAGATAGATGAATAAGAGGGTAGGGAGACCCATAAATATCCTTAGTATGAATAAAACCACTTCTAATGTGAATGTGGATCATCTTATCAACTAGATAAAGCACTCTTAGGTGTGAATAGAGGTTGAAGCATGTAGAAGGGGTCAAGTTTGACCAAATCAACAACGCTGGTATGGAGGTAGTGGAGATTTGTTGAGGGACAATGCAGTGTTAGTGGGAGGGAGTCTCCATGAGAGTAGCATCTTTAATGTGTGGGACCCAGGGTGAGGAGGCTCACAAAGAATATAAGGAAGGGGATGGAAGAAATAGAAGGAATTCTCAATATTATTTATGTATTGGTATTTTATGAATTTTTGCACACTTCAGCTATTTAGCGGAGTCTACAGTGCTGTTTAGCACAAGGGTATTTCCGAGTGGAAATCCCACCCTCATCCTCGGGGTACTTCGAGTGCGCACTCACGAGGGGTTCATTGAGTTGCATTTCCACCATATGGATTTAGGCCAAGATTCATCCATTATCCACAGTGCAATATCCTTCAGTGTTGTGTTTTTTTGCAGGGCAGTAGCAGTGGAGGATTCATAGATCGAGTTTCTACGCTTGTTTTCCAGTGAGGGGAGAAACCATTCATCTGAGAGGCTAGCAAGGAGGGTCCTTGAGAATTATTTTTTCAACTGGAATTAGGCCAAGTTTCTGCTATCACTAACAGCACAGTCGCCTTCAGAAACTAAGTTATTTTGGTGGGCAGTTGCAATAGATGGCTTAGTGCCCAAGTTTGAGAGTTAGATTTCCAATTAGGGGAACAACCTTTCATCTAGGAGATATATTGGAGGAGTATCAGCCATTTCTATATCAGATCATCCACCTCCTATCATTTATCTAGTTGCAGAGCGTTATTCATCCCTAGGGCTGCATTTTGGCATTTTGTACTTTGTGTATTTCCGGAAATCCTTTCTAGGTTGTCTTGGAATTGTGCTAGAATGCATAGATCTATGATCCTGACATTTTCTAAGCACTATATCGGCATATACATGTAATTTAATTTACAGAAACAATTATCCCCATAAAAAATTGCATTGTCTTAGCCTCTGACATTCTTATATGGCAGTTGTTCTTCATGTTTCATGTACTGGGTTCTTAGAGGCTTGTTTTGCCTAGCTTGAGTGTCTTTTTCCTCAAGATTTTGTACACATTTTATAATATAATGTATAATATAATGGTTTCATGATATTATCTCATTTTATGTGTTGATATTTCACTGCAATTTCTAGTTATATTTTCTACATTCATGTTTTTCCTAATTTGGAATATTACACCCCTTGCCGTGAGTAAAGAGACACTGTGCTCTATTGGAAACCTACAAGAGATAGAATGCATAAAATATTTCTACGAGGTGGGAATGTCCCATTCTCATGATGTTTTGATTATTTAAGCTTATGTTATAGATAATGGTTCTATTTATGCCACCTTTGGTAGCGACCTACTGTTGGTTGATGACGACGGTTGTTGACACCATGTGGGGAATTTTTCTTTGAAAGAAGGTTGACTGTGGTGCCCACATGCATAATATTGGTATGGCATGATTGTTTAGAATTAATTCTCATTTTATGAATGGGTCTTTGACTATTAGGGACCTTCCCGTCTAAGCATTGCTAAAAGAGATGGTTATCAAGTCATGGGTCTTCGAAGAATTCTAACAAAGTGCAACAGTTATGAAGTATGATACCATATTAACATGAAAGCTTATCTTGGAATCGGATTTCAAAAGGATTGATGGCATCAATGCGTGATGATGATCCCCATAGTACCATTCGGGGATGCCCATTTTGATGTGAGGAGTCATCCAAGGTACTACCTCCTTCTGGGAAAATGTTTGTTGTAGTAGACAAGAAGGAAGCATCAACTGACCGAGATGAATATTGATGCAAGGGACCAGGGTTTCTGATGTAGCAGGGCATGCTGTGATGGGTTAACTAGGTATGATATCGAGAAATGGTTATAATTGATGATGATAGATAAGTGGCTCGAGGTCGGAGCTGTAAATGCGAGTGGAAGTAGTCAAAAAATTTCTAGTGAGGAAATCCCTGGAGTCAATAGGACATCCGGGGTGGTTGTATGGTTGTTATGAGTGTCATGGTTGGGTGTGGTAAAGAATGCATAGCTTCGACCAAGGGTGATTAGGGACTGTTACTAGGTTAGAAATGTGAATGGATGGGTGGGAGTGCTCTCCTAAAAAATATTTTTACACTTACCAAAAGAATATAGAATGGGTTTGGATGTACAAGCATGGAGACGGGTGCTCCTATAAACATAAAATAATCCAGATAAATGTCTTTCTTATTAATCACATCATTAGAATTTGGTCGAATTTTCGAACCATATAATGTGGTTCATCCTCAGGACAAGGTGAATAAGGAAACCGATCTCATTGAATAAATAGTAAGAATGTGTCATTGCCCGGTGATAGTTGATAAAACTAGCCATTGAAAACTAGTCGTTAAAAACTAGCTGTTACTTGACTTGGTTAGTTAATAGGTTATAATATTAAAAGTTTTTTAGGTTTTTAAGAAATATTAGTAAAGAATAATTTTAAAATAACTTAATAAAATTATTAAAATTAAATTAATATAATAAGTAGATAAAGGTTATATATATATATATATATATATAAAGTTAAGAATATAATTAAGGGGATAATTAAATAAAAACATTAACACAAAGAAAAGGAGAACTAAAGGAAAAAGATAAGAGAGGAAAATTGTTAAAATCAAAGGGACGAGAATAAAACCAGAGAGAGAAAAGAAAGAAATAAAGACAAAAGGCGAAAGGAATCCAACACAAGGGGGAGAAATCACCTGGAAAGGGCTAGAGTCCAACTCTTACTTAATTTCCACGCATCATCTTTGTTGAGATTTTTAGGATGCCTCTCAATTTTAATAGCTTGCCTTAGCTTCCTACGATGGAAATTATCCACCTTAGCAATGACTTTGGAGTCTTTAATGCATACATGGTGACACAATTTTTCTGCATGTTCCACAAGAGCAGAAGTGTGGGATTGATTGTGCCTAATGTCTGCAACATGCTCAACCATTCTCTGCCTAATAGATTGACCAATTTCTCCAATATATGGAGTACCAGGAACAAAATATAAACCCCTTTCAAGTCCTTTGGGTCTATAAGATCCTTGATAGATCTGAGAGAATTATTAATAGTACAGAGAGGTTTGAACGAAGAGGAGACATTATTTCTCCTCAGGACATGGGAAATTCTGCTCGTGGACCCTTGGATAAACATAAGATTAACCTTGGAGTGGTGTCCCCTGAGGCACAAGTTTCAAAGCTCCATTTTGGGTTCTATTGGATGTGCATGCTACGCAAAGGGAAGTCAAGGGACTTTGGGGTGGTCAAAGTCCCCTATTTTTTTGTAAATGAAATTTAATGTAAACTATGAGTCTCAAACAATGGTTTGAGACCATAGTATCTGTGCGTTAGGCATATTATAAATAGGTAGCATTTTGTCTAAGCTAAGTAGTTCGGTGAATATATGATATATTGATATTCCAATATTATCTTCATCTGTAAGGCTTTTGGGTTTAGGGTTGGGTAAAAGTCTCCTACTAGCTGTGCACGCGGAAGGGATAGTAAGGGTTTTGTAAGGGTTTCTAAAGGGAAGTTAATGTATTGAAAAATGAATCATTAATATAAGGAAATGTTTTGGTGAACTTCCTGTGTCATGCATCTATGTTATTTTACTATTATGCTTTAATGAGATCGCACTATCTATTATCTTACTGATGAATGCACATAGTTAATTAATGTGTTTAATTTTGTTAAGTAAGAGCAAGATATAGTCTGTTGTATGCATCAGGAAAGCCCTAGTTCTGTGATACTATCTCTATGTTATTCTATAGCTATTAAGAAAGATCTGTGGTTAAATTACGATTAAATGCTGAAACATTATAGATCTGTTTAAGACCTTGATGTACTGGGATTTGGATCAGCTCATGTTATATTTATCTGTGCCAAAGTGATAGCAATTCTGTAGTATTATGTTTATGTTTGCATAGTCTCTGTGCATGGATCTATAGAATCTTGTTGTGGGTTTTTACCGAGGACCACTCCTCAAGTTCTCCCTCAGGGTGCAGAAACCTGGTCCTAACACCCCCCCCATACTGCTTCGGGTGATACTTTGGTCTGCACAAGTAGCTCATTGCCAAAAGGGCCAGTAGTTGGAGGGTTTGTTGGTTTACCTATAACTCTTAACCTGGGTCAGGACCCCTCAAGCCAACAAATGGTTTTGTTGCTGGGACCGGGATCATCATTTTGAGGGAGATTTGATGTTGTGGAAACCCTCACGAAACAAATTACAAGATTGGCTAGATATAAATATCCTGGAGTTTGTGCTTCAAGAGAATAAGATAAATAAGATATCTTCTGAAAAATGGATCAGAAAATATATCTATATAGAAGTGTATGATATTTTCTTTAGCTCCTTTTCATACATTCTTCACGAGTGATTGTCGCGCTTAGCTGAATTCCATCACTATATAAGAGATGACCCAGTGACTGAATGGATGCTTGAATTGATCCAAATAGTAAAGGGTTTTGATAATAACATTACTTGCACTAAGATAATTGGATCGACTGCCTCTTGGGTAGTTTTTTGACTGAATTTCTATTGATCAGTTTATGTCCTACTCTGAAGCAGAGTGAAGGTTTTTCAAGGGACCTAGAGGTAATTTTTTTCACTCATTTAAATTGTTGTTGAAGATGCTATTGTGTGAAAAGGGTTGTATGTGGGAACACACTAATTGAATGCATCATAAGAGTTTATTTTAGCTACGTGCAGTGGCCGAATTTACTGCAAATATTCTGAAGAATTCCCTTATAGCCCTTTGAAGCTTAGATCTAATAGTGAGCCCAAACTAGAAACTACCAGCTCAAGTGATTCTGATGAAGAAATATTTTTCTAGCAAAGACCTTTAAGTATGTTTCCTACCCCATCCACTCTACTTTGTTCATCGCACCAGAGACCGCCTACCCCACCATACAGTCCATTTCCTCCTCCTCCACCAGAAGTAGTAATGGCCGTGTCAACGAAGCTACCTAGTTTCAAGGGTATCGGGAATGAGGACACGAAACATTTCTAGTTTGTGACTGAGGTCATGTGGTAGGCGCAACAGGTTCACAACAATGATATCAAGAAAGCACAACTTGCTAATGCATTCCAGGATAGAGCATTGGATTAATGTATGAGGTTTGTTCAGGAAAAACCTAATGCTACCTTGCAATAGATAAATATAGCCCTCAAAGAGTAGTTCAAAAAGCCTAAATCATACTCACAACTGGTAATTGAGATGAAAGATATCCACCAGGAGGTTATTGAATCAGTATGGGAAGTAGACAAATGATTAAAGTGTGTCATCAGGGATGGAGGGTTTGTCATTGATGATGCTCAGCATAAAGAATGGTTCATTGCTATGTTGCTCCCCCATATGTGCCAACCATTATGACAAAAAACGATTGCCACATTAACTGAGGCTGTAGAGGTTGCAATGAAACTGGAAGCTACACCAATACCTGTTGCGCTTGGGACTCAAAAATTACAGAACCAACTAGAATCCATACACTTGAAAATTCAAAGCCTGTGAAATGATAAGGGCAAGGAAGAATGCACATAAATATGGTGTATAAAATTCAAAGCTTCCAGGCACCATAAGGATCAGTGTCCTGTTTTCACTAATTATTTGAATGCTAGAGGTCCCAGCCCCTTGAAGAGACCTGTCCAGTGTACAATTTTTTAGGTTGTTGGACTGCATGACAGAAATTCATGTCCAAGGATTGGAAATATCAACCTTACCTAAAGCAGTTGTTTTGCAGGTTCTGTTCTTCATTAATCCATGATGAGCAGCACTATCGCACCTATGAGATGATGATGGATAAATATGAGATATACAGGGTGCAGGCTGAGTCCTTCTCACCAGCATCCCCCTCTGTGTGCATAGGATCTTCGAGCAGAGGAAGAGGCCGAGGAGGTGGATCAGATGGCCGAGGAAGAGGACAAGTAATTTATTACAATTTCGGAGATGCTGGACATTTTGCGCACAATTGTCCGAATCATACCTGTCAGTCTTGCAGGCATTGTAGGAAACTTGATCATGTGCTGGAGGATCGCCTGATCGTAATTGCTAAGATGCACAAAATAAATACACAGACCCCAACACAAAGTGTGCAGATGGTGCACATTGAACCCCATAGGGAGGATCCAAGTGTGAATGTAGTAACAAGGAGTGACATAGCTCCCAATGAAGTAGGAGAAATCCATCAACTCTGGATATCTGGATCCATTAGGCGTCTGAGAATAAAACATGAATTGATATTCAATGCGTAAAAGAAACCTTTATTGAGGCATAGAAGGAATTCACCAAGGGTGGTTCATCTACATCAGGTAGACCATTGCAAGGCGTTGGAGGGGATGAAGAGATTAAGACCTTCCTGGAGGCATGTATGAAATTACTCCACAACAAGAAGGTAGTGGAAAATCTGTAGGCATGGATAGATAATTGCGTAGAGAAGGGACCACTGATGGCATAACAATGCGCCGTCGATAAAATTTACAAAAATAAGAAAAGAACGGGTATAGAGATGCGCCTAGCTGTGTAGATAGGAGCTTATGAGATGGGCCAGATAATTCTTGACCTGGAGTCAGATGCTAATGTTCTACCAAAATAGACATGGCATTGCATGGGCGAACCCAAGCTGGAATGTTCAATGATCCAATTATGCATGGCCAATCAACAGATGATCATTCCTCTTGGGTGGTTGCCTCAAGTTGTATTCAATATTGAGGACATCAATGTGAAATCCGATTTTGAATTAATAGAGATAATGGATGATACAGACCCCTATCCTACACTACTTGGAATGGATTGGGATATTGACATGGATGGTGTCATAGAAGAAGATAAAGGTGTTAAGGACAGATAATGATGGAGAGTTCTGTAAGAAGGAATTTGAAGAGTTATGTAAGAATTGTGGTATAGCACGACAGAAGACTACTCCATACATTCTTTAGCAAAATGGAGTTATATAAAGAATGAACATGACACTAATCAAAAAGGAAAGAAGCAGAGTTACAGAAAGAATGAACATGACACTAATGGAAAAGGCAAGAAGCATGCTTAGTGGTACCGGGTTAGGATAGGAATTTTGGGCAGAGGCAGTGGAGATTGCATGCTATCTGGTTAACAAATCACCTTCATCAGCATTGGAGGATAAGACTCCACATGAGGTATGGACAGGTAATAAACCCTCTCTTCCACATCTGAGGGTATTTGGTTGTGATGGATATGTACATGTTCCAAAGGAGAAAAGGACCAAGTTGGATAACAAATCTTAAAGGTGCATCTTTATTGGGTATAAGGATGATTTAAAATGTTATAAGATTTGGAACCCATTAACAAGGAAGGTTGTGTACACCCGAGATGTGGTGTTTAGAGAGGTGAAAGATGTTTTTAAACATTAATTCCTACCAAACTAACCTAAGAAGATATAGTTTGAGCTAAAAGAGGAAGAATCAAAATCTACAACTGAACAAGATTCATAAGAGGAAGAGCCACAGACTCCAATTGTTAGAAAATCAGTTCGAGAAATAATGAATCCAGAAAGGTATAGTCCATTTTATTTTTGTTCAAATTTTTATTTATCTATCACTAATGATGATCCCAGAACTTTCAGAGAAGCAGTGGATTTAGAGGATGGAAAAATCTGGAAGGAGGCCATGGTTGATGAAATGGCATCCTTGCACATAAATGAGGCATGGGGTATGGTGGCTTTGTCGGCTAGAAGGAAGCCCATTGGAAGAAAATGGGTGTTTAAGAAGAAGATGAAAGCAGAAGACAAGGTGGAGAAATACAAAGCTCGGTTGGTAGAAAAAGGTTATTCTAAGGTGTCGGGAATTGATTTTGGTGATATTGTTTCTCCTGTTGCCAGGGTAGCTTCTATTAGAGTAGTTTTATCTGATGTTGCTGCATTTTATTTTGAGGTTGAACATATGGATGTGAAGACAACATTTCCTCATGCGGGTCTGGAAGAGGAAATCTACATGACGAAACCTGAAGGCTTTGTAGTGAAGGGTAAGAAAGAACTGGTATGCAAGTTAGAAAAGTATTTGTATAGGTTAAACCAATCACCAAGGATGTGGTATCAGAAATTTGATACATATATACGGGGACTTGGCTTCACCAAAAAAAGAGAGGATCATTTTGTGTATTTTAAATTAATTAGTGAATGTGTTATTTATTTGGTCTTGTACGTGGATGATATGTTGCTGATTGGAAATGACAAAGAAATTATCTAGGATTTGAAGACCCAGTTGTTCTCCAAATTCGACATGAAGGATATTGGTGGTGAAAACTATAATTTGGGCATGGAAATTAAGCGAGATCGAGAAAAGAGGAAGCTATGGTTAAACCAGAGCCTGAAGTATGTCGAGACAATATTGCAAAGGTTCAATATGCATGATAGTAAAGTGGTGAAGGTTCTTATTCCTGGAGGTGTAAAGTTACCCGCTGAACAGTGTCCCAAGACACAATAATATTAAGAGGACATGTATCTTGTTCCATATGCAAGTGCAGTGGGTAGCATGATGTATGCAATGGTATGTACTAAACTAGACATTGCACATGTAGTGGGAGTATTGAGCAAGTTTATGTGAAAACCAGGAAAGGAGCATTGGACAACAGTGAAGTAGGTTCTCATATATATGAGTGGAATTAGTGATTATGGTCTGTGCTACCAAGGAAGACTAGGATTAGACAAAATTTTTGACATCTGTGGCTTTTTTGATGCAAATTAGGCTAGAGATATGGATCAAAGAATATCTACAAGTGGGTATGTGTTTATCCTATTTCGAGGTGAGTCATTTGGATGAGTAAAAGACAGTATGTAGTGGCTCTTTCAACTACAAAGGTGGAATACATGAAAAACACTCATGCAAGCAAGGAAGAAGTTTGGTTGCAGATATTGTGTTCAATTATGGGGTTGGTGCAATGAGCTATAAGGATAGATTTTGATAACCAAAGTGAAATTTTCTTGGCTAAGAACCCTGCTTATAATTAAAAGACAAAGCACATTGATGTTCAATATCAATTTGTGAGAGATATGGTTGAGGATAAAATGGTGATGTTGGTAAAGGTGGAAACTTTGAAGAATGTTGCAGATGCATTGACAAAGTATGTGAGCACTGAGAAGTTCTCTTGGTGTAGATAAACAATGGGAATTTCAAGGTTGGAAAAATGACTAAGATCTCCCGTGGTACCCTATGGAAAGAAAAAAACAAGTGGGAGAATGTTGGGTGTGCGTTATATTATTTCCACGAGCAGCTCCAGGCGAGATGCGGGGGGTAAAAGGGGGGCGGCCAACCCCACTACAATTGTCTCGGGGACAGCCGGGGGGTCACATGGGGGGAACATCCCCCCTGTCAGGGGGTTTACAGGGGGTATTAGCCCCCATTCACGTGATCCGGGGCAGTGCCCTAGAAATTTTTTTTGGACCCTATATTAGGTGGGCGGACATGCCTATGGTTTTGTGCATGAGTTTGCACATGGTTTTGGGCATGATGGTTTTATGCCTATGGTATTTTGTAGATCTGGTCAAGGGAACTACGATTATGTTCTAATCCTGGGTTAATGGATTAGGGTTTATGAATGCTCCAATATGTATATATGTGCGTTGTAACATTGAAAAGAATATAATGAAAAACCAAGTTGGTAGTCCCACTTTTGGGATCTAGGGGAAAATATCTGTGTACATCTGTTTTTTATGTTTTATGCTCTCACTATTGGTTATTTTCTGTTTTAATAGTTTGTTTTTTGATAAGTTTTGTACAAGGTTAAAACCTACTAAGTACACCTGATAATTGTGAGGTGTATAAGTGTACCCCAAAAATATCCCCAACTTTGTTGTTGGCTCTAGATTCTTCCTGGCATATTTTGTCACATGGAAAAAAATAGATGAACCAAAAAATTTAAAATACGGCACATCCTGTCTATTACCTAAAATTCATCCTTTTGTGTACTCATCCAAAGTATCCGATGAGGATTTTGATTCTGCACAAATACTATTGTATTGCATGATTTTGGCCACAAATGAAATGGTACGCCCTGATCATGCAACATAGCTCATGATGCTCCCACAATTGTTATGTACTTTCTTTTTGGAACCCCATTCTACTATGGCTTATGAGGTGCTATAAATTCTCTTTGAATTCCTTCTGAGGCACAAAATTTCTTGAATTCATTAGAGATATATTATCCACCATTTTTGCTCCTCAGAGCCTTCACCTTCTTCCTTGTATCTTTCTCGACAAGTACCTTGAACTCACAAAACTTGGAGAATGTCTGATCTTTCTTCTACATGAAGAAAATCCAACAATTTCTGGAAAAATCATCAACAAAAATCACATAATACCTGTAATTTTTTATGGAAGTTTTCGAGAATGGTACACGCACGTTTATTTAACTCTCTCAAGTATTTTCGCTGCTCATATTTCCTTGCCATGAAAGGTGGCCTTTTTATACTTCCCCAATGTACACCCTTTGCATATGTCTCTCTACGCTAGTGAACCCTTTGGAATACATGTAGAAATATGCTACATGATCTTCAAAGCATTTTGGTGTAGATGGCCCAATCTCATGTGCCATAACTCACCAATGTCTCGGCTCTCCACCTTCTCTACTTGTGTGGTCAATGCAACAAAATTTTATGCATCTAGTTTGTAGAGATTTTTTACTCAAATTCAAATATTTTTCACTTGTCTCGTGGCTTTGTGATGAAGGAACGCCTTTCCTTCATTGAAGCTCACATCATATCCACGATCTTCCAACATAGCAACAAAAACCAAATTCTTCTTTAAATCAGGAACATACATGACATCTTTTAATGTGAGTAGATTACCTAAATCTCTTTGGAAAATAACTATACCAACATGTGTAGTGTTATACTTCCCATCGTCACCCATATCTATCTACATCATCTCGATCTGCATCTGTATATCCTTCTCCTCCAATGCGCTGAAGAATTAGTTGCTTCTGTTCATATGAAACGAATCTCCACTATCCAAGTATCACACAGAACCCATCACCGATGACACCATGCATGTTATGAGGATGAAGTCCAAATCTAACTGTGAAACCAATGCTTAACTTGCTGCTCCTCCTAACGCCTTATTATTGTTCTTCTTTCGTGGAAAATTTGTGGCATAGTGTCCATGCTCATGACAATTGAAACATTTTACCTTTAGCAAGTCTCGCTTCTTCCATGACTTGCTAGACTCAGATTTGGAATTAGATGCCTTCCCTTTTCCTTTATTCACCTTTCCAACCAATGCACAGTTCTCCTCATCATTAGTGTTTGATGAGGATCCATCTCTGGTGATTCACCAAATTTCTTCTTGAAACAAGTCAGACCACAATTGTTTCCAGTCTGGTAGATTCTCTCTCCCATTCACAGAGTCCTGGTAGGTATGTTAGCTCTTGGGAAGGCCTATAAGAGCTAGGCTCACCAAATAATTATTAGAAACAATGATCCCAACACTTCCAAGCTCATATCAACATTTATGAACTCAGTCAAGTATTTTTGGATCGTGTCCTCTTCTCCATCTTGATCTTCCTGAGCTTGTCTTTCAGAGCCAACTTCTTGTGGTTGCTGCTATTCTGAAACAGATACATCAAGGCCTTCCACATCACATATAGAGTTTCCTTTCAATGGAGACTCGAGACAATATGATCTCGAACTCCATCTAACAATATCCTTCTCGCCTTTACCACATTATTCTTACATGCATCAAGTTGTTGAGAATTTGTTGTAGCGGGCTGAGGAATATCAGTGTCAATGAATCTCTTAAGTCTGTTTTCCTCCAAAAATGCCTCCATCTTGTCCTTCCATGCTATGTAATTCGAATTTCCCTTGAGTACATATTCGAGTCTCAAGCAATTGAAAGACATCTTGATTCATTGTTGATTCTGAAGAATGTATCTGCAAATTCGATGTACATGTTCAACACAAACTCAATTTCTTATATTTTATTGTGATTCCTGGCACTCTAATAGCATGTATAAAATCTAACCACGAGATTCAATCCAATATTTCAATTTACTAAAACAAGATATTGAATCCATCTACAATTTACGGAAACAAAACATGATCGCACAATCACATAACAAGTAGGAGAAAGAAGTAAATCAATCCCACAACACAAGATGTATCTAGGGAAATCACACTACCTAAAACCTCGTTATCTGTATATTGTATAAATTCAAGACCATGAAACAATAAAATACTTTCTCTCACCGAGAAACTCCTGCACTCTGCTAACTGTCTCACTCTGATCTAGGAAAAATTAGTCAATTACTTAACCAATTCTCAACCTATGCTTAGTCTGCATTGCTCACGCATTCTTGGAGAAATTTTCACCCTATTAAATAGGGAATTCCCTTGAATTGAGTGTGCAATGGATCCTTGGCCTCCACGTGACTCTATAACTGACTTATACAAATTTCTAATTATACAACTGATAGTTATCATCCCTTTAGCCTCAGTCTTAACTCGACCTTCCTCAGAAATAGCATGCAAGAACTATCTATAGAAAATTATTAGTTAAATAATTAATCACTACTTGTGAATTAAATCAAATTTAATTCACTGGACCTATCTCTAGCTCATCTCTTAGTTAGAACTAGTTAAAATGATTTTAACTCAATTAATTGAGTTAACTAATTACAAATCACAAATAAATATAACTGGACCCCCTTAAATCATGGTAGAAATCTACACGCCTCATCTCTAGCCCTCAACTTAAATTTCCTAAGCTAACTCAGTATTTTTGACTTAGTTAACTAATACAAGTTTTCATGAGATGAAATTACAGATTCTCTTCTAATTTAATTAAGGGGAAATTAAATCAGAAGCCCCCTTGGGTGTCATTTCTTGTTTCCATTTCAACATAATAATGGAATCCCACACCTGCGCATATGAGTGTAGGAGAGATAAAATTGTGGTACATGAGTTACCCCGACCTTTGTTTTTCCACCCTTCTTCATATGTCTTTTACCTTTGATTGATTTTTCTTCATAACTACTCGGGGCTCCATGGGATGGAGAGCATGATGTACAATATTGTAGCAATGGATACCACCCTTAAGGTGGTGTATTTCGTCAGATACCATGGGTTAGGAAAATCATGGGTTCCTTAAGGATGTAGGGGGCTCATTTAGGGCCCATAGGAACTAGGATAATGCCCATAGATAAGGGGTAGACTCATGTTTGGCTTTTTGCCACGCGCTAAATTTGTATGTCCCGACCATATTTTGCATTTTGTGGTACATTTCCTATTGAGAGTGGCCAAATTATGCTTTTTCTTTTATTTTTAGCTACATCAACCTCTGGGGCATCGTATTAGGCTCGACCCAAGGTGTGGTCAAGGGGAGGGGGAGGCTAACTATGTGTACCTAGTGGCCACATGTGGACCTGAATGGGAAAATAGATGAATAGGGCTAAAATGAGTGGAAGGGGAGTGATGTAGGTGGTATTGGGAAGCTGAACCACACAACCAAAATCGAGTTTTTCCATGTAGCGCAATACCTAAATTTCATGGCCAGTAGAGGAGATCCCATGGGACTAGGAACAAAGGTAACCATGAAATCGGGATATGGGGACAATAATACATACCTAACCCACTCTTTTCGCCAAATCCCCCCATTAATTCATGCCCAAAAGTTCCAATGACAAGTAAGAAAAAATACTCAACTATACCAATGAAAATCCATACCCATGGGGTTGGGAGGCCCACCTTTAGACATACATTAATAACAGATGGGCTAGGGAACACATGACTAGCTCAGGTGGCGAAGAAAATGGCACATTGAGCTATTTGGGGGCTGCAAGGGGCTGCCGGCTGCCGACTGAGGACCATTTAGGAGAAAAACTTTCTCGTATACACACTAACCACAAGTGATGGGTAATAGGTCAGTACACGCAATGTGACATAGAAAAAAGGAAAATGTACACAATGCATACATACCATAATTCCACTAACTCCCATTGAGAAGATAAGATGCTCATAATCTAAGTGTAGAGACACTTTTTTTTTTTTGAAATAATGGGAAAATTTATCATAACTTAATTGTCAAACTAGTAGTCTATCCATGAATGTAGGCTGACTCATCACTATTATAGACACACTTATGGACAAGGTGCACTAGTTTAATTAGGTAATTTTTTTTGCATTTAATTTTTTTTTTGTTTTTTACTTAAAGTTTCCAAATTAGAATTTAGCTAGATAAATTTTAAATGAAATGTTTTTAATTTGGTAAAATAGTAATTTAAATTGTTAAATTTACATAATCTTTTCCAAAGCATTGAATTAATTTCTATATAAAAACATGCAATTTAAAATGATAATCCAAATTACTAGTTTTCTAACCCCAAAAAAAACCATTTATGTTATTATGTTTATGGTGTGATGTGTAATATACATGTTAAAGAGAAATTTCACTTATCACAAGTCAATATCCTTTAATCATATTTGCACATATTATCTAGAAGAGTGGTTAGGTAGTCAAGTTAGTTATTAGTGTATATTTCTGTAACCTTAAGATCAAAGAACAATTTGGAGAGAAATTCTTAGTGATCACACAACACCATATATAAATTAAAGATTGGTTTACTACCCTTTCCATCATATTCATTATATAAGAGTAATGTATTATCCAATAGATGGAATGAAAAGCAATAAACCACTATCGAATGATACTTCATAGTGCTTATTGTTCACCTAAAATCTTGAACTCCTAATCGTTCACATAAATATTGCTCTTCGAGACCAACTCCTTATTGCAGCTATTTTGAAAATATTGTAATGAGAAATTTTTTATCATGACAAAAATTTGTTGCAACTATTTTGCAAATAGTGTACTTGAAATATTTTTGATCGCCGCTATTTTGCAAATATTGGAATGGGAAAATTTTTGTTATAACAAACAATTTGTTGCAATTATTGTGCAAATAGTGTAAATGGAAAAAAAAATTATGATAGTGTTAATTATGTTGTTTTGAATCATTCTTAACAACTTTATAAATTTAGTTATAATTAAATTTTGTTTTTTTTTTTTAAATTATTGTTATATTTTTTTTTCTTTAAACATATTTGATGAGTTATAAAGAAAAAATTAACACATTTAATTATGACAATTGAATTACTAAAATTGTTAAATTTATATTATTTTAAAATTTACAGTAATATTTTTTAATAACTAATTCATATTTATTGTATCCATCAATATATACTTAAGTCACCAATATTTAAATAATAAAGACATTATTAATTCAAATATTCATTATAATTATTTTAAATATACTTAAAATATTTAAAATTTAAAACCAACACCTATTTATATAATCATATGCTCTCCATTCTTAAAAATATTTTACTAAATAATTTATTATATTTATATATATCATTATTTTTTATTACCTAATTTTTAATATAGTTTAAAATTATGGATCTAAATAAGCTATTACCTTTTTTTCTACTTTATTTTATTGGCATCAAGTCATGGACATGGGTTAATGTCTCTTTGAGATAGACGTAGAGCTCATAGGTCTACATATGAGAACTATATCTTGTTAATAGTTGGCGTGTACCAAGGCATCTTATTCTTTGATGATAGCCCCACAACTTACAAACATGGACCACATTTATTGGCCATTGACTCACTGCCGATGAGAACTCCTTACCATATAATATCCACTAAAATATAAAATAAATTAATTAATTTGCATAATGCCTAGAATTTGTTTAAAACAATTGATCCTCCAACAAAGTCTCGTATTAAATAACCTAATGACATATATAATATCCACTAAAATATAAAAAAATAAAGAAATTAATTCGCATAATGCCTAGAATTTGTTTAAAACAATTAATCCTCCAACAAAGTCTTGTATTAGATAACGTAATGACATATATTTTAGTCTTTTCTCTGCTAGCACTGAAGGCGTGTAGGCCAAGAAACTGTTGCATCAAAGTATGGCGTGTAGGCCAAGAAACTGTGGCATCAAAGTTTTAAAATAACAGAGTTTTTAATATACAGATTATTATATCAGTATTATTAAACTATGTGATTGCTATTGAGCTCAACTAATTTCTTAATTACATTTTATTTTATATAAATATTAATAATTCACAATGATAATCAAACTATTTTTTAATTCACAATTAAAGTAATTTTTCCTGCCTAGCTATAGATATGAATATCATATTCGTAAGTTTATATATAATTAGCAAAACTATATTTAAATATAATTGATATAAGTCTTGGGCTTAAAAAAAATCATTAATACAAAAAAGTCATACAAACTTACTATATATTAATTTTATTTAACTTAATAATAATTTAATCTAATTTTTTTAACTTAATGATAATTTTATTTATTTTATATATATTAATATATTATAAAAAAAAAAATAAAAAAATCGCTTTCTATATAATACATTTCACCAAAAAAATTCGTGTGCCATACCACATCTTGAGGGCATGAATCTTGATCTGTAAACCCTAGATTTGAACCAAATCATAACCGTTTTTAAACCACCAATTGCAAGAAAAGGATTTGAACCAAATCAGAACTGTTTTTAAACCACCAATTGAAAGAAAAAGATTACGGTGAACAACAAAAATTTATAATTTTGGATATATCATGACCGTTTAAACAATGTCTTAAGCGAAATGCAAGCTTTTTAGGATTAAAAAATGAGGTTTTGAGAGCTTCACACGAAAACCTAATCTACAATTTTGGATTATCATGATCATTTAAACCATGTCTTCAGCGGAATGCAAGCACGTAGTTTAATAAAGCCATGAAAAAAAGTTCTACCAACAAGATGTACTAACATTTTTATTTGATGAATTAAACTTCAATTGCATTCATTGTCATGCAAAGAGGGTGATGGGTATATACTTCCCAACCACATTAATAGTTATTTCATACATAATCTCGGACATTATTTCATGTAGGTATAGGGTATTTGTATTGCATTCCTGCATCTGCGGTATATACTGCCCAATCATATTAAATAGCCTATAGTTTGTAAAATAATGGTGGCCTTCAATAACTTAATTATATATATTTTATTTTTTTTGGTACTCGCGAAGACGTGTAGACCAAAAAACCGTGGCATTAAAGTTTTACAATAAGAGAGTTTTATAGTGAAGAAAATAGTAAATAAATAAAAAATAACCATAACTTTTAAATATAAATATAAATAATAATATTATAAATAAATAATTAAATAAATAATATAAAAAATTAAGAATACAAAGTTAGTTCATGTTGGATCTCTATTTTGTATTTTTAATTTTTTTATAATACTTATTTATTTATTCATATATATATATATATTTTTTTTTTCATTCTATTTTTTTTTATTTAAATAATAAAATTAGGTTAATTAATTATCTTGATTTAAATTCCTCGATGGGATGTCAACTTAGTGAGCCAGGTGGGCAGAGGATAGTTGTGGTTGGACCATCTTGAAGCCACGCTCCAACGACCACATTTACCTCCCACGCTTGAGAGGTAATGAGCCTCTAGACCGATGGACTTGCTACAGGAGACGTCAAAGTTATGAGCGGAGCAGGAGAGAAAGTGAGCATTTGGCAATTGCGGATAATGGTGAAAGTTGGCGAGACGGTCCTCCTCGATGTCTAGATGTTGGCTCTCAAGCCCTGGCTTGAGCTATGCCGACAGGAGACGAGGTGGAGGAGACGAGTTGGGTGACTCTGCTAACGAGAATTTGTGGATGGCGGTTGAATGAGTGGCAGAATCTTGGCAGTGGCAACAAAGCGCTGCAACAAGAGCAGCCTGGGGAAGGTGGTGAGTGTGAAACTCCAGCTTGTGTTCCTCCATGATAGTGGCAGCTGGTAAGTGGGACGTGCAGGGAAGGCAGACCCTCAGCCAGGGCTCGGGGTGGTATTTCTTTGGGCTCATAGACCCTTTTGGTTCTCCTATGACCAGGATCTGCAGAGGGTGGTGGATTACTGTGACAATAGAAGGTTGTGGTGCAATTGATGGTGGAGTAGTGGTTCTTTTATGCGGTGCACGGGATGAATAGAAGCGGTTTCGGGGATGGTGCTGTGGCGTTAGGGTCTGCTTGGCATGCGGTTAATTGGAGCTGCATCACAAATAGAGGTTGGCAGGTTGTCGGCAAGCGCATGCCATGAGAGAGGGGGTGTGCATGACGATGAGGCTTTGGACGCGGGATGTCGAGTTGACGGCTGCCCGAGGACTCTAGTTCGCACTCGGAATCCACCGAGAGCCAACACTCGGTGGCGGCTATGGCAGTCTCTCTCGCTCAATCACTGGGACAGGTAGAGGCTCTAGTCACCCTTGAAATGATTTCAACACAACTCCAACATATCCAACTCAACATGGATGCTCTACATGAACAAAGGTATGAGGATCACAACAAACTAGTGGCCTATATCAATGACATTCAACACCCGCATAACGAGATCCTTGAAGCTCTGGATAGTCTGTACCGACTTATGAGGCGCTCACACGACCACCTCCGAGCTTTAGAGGCCCAAGTGGACAACATCGACTACCATGTGGATAACCAAGGATGCATCTTTGTTGGTCCTCCGACAGGTCCTCTGAACCCACCCCCATGATGTTATGTTTGATTTGGATGTTTTGTAAATTTGTACGGATAATAACCAAGAGCATCGTGTGTGTTGGCGAGCACCCAAATCAGTCTTGGCACTTCTTGCCTCTCGGGTTGCCTAGATGTAATACAACAATGTTGTTTTCTGATGTAATTTTTGCTATGATAATATAAAATAGACTTTGACCAACAAATTTTTTATCTTGTTTTAAATTTAAATTTTATTTATTCGATTTTTTCCATTTTATAATTACTATCTATAGTTTTATTATTTAGAATAGTTAAATTTGATCTTATTATGTTTATTTATTTATTTGTTTGTTTTCATTTTCTTATTACTATTTTTCAGTTTTATTGTTTAGAATAATTATGTTTGACTTTATTATTACTCCGCTTTGCTTTGATTAAAATATTAATATTAATAGAATTAATTTAATTTTTTTTTATTTACTACCGATTTTCCATCCATTACTTTATTTTAATTAAAAATTGTTGATTAATTAATGATAATTTTTTAGTCAAAACTAGTTGTTATATTCTAACGCCTAGAAAAGACCTCTCTTCATCTATTTAATTTAATGTCATGATCTTGTTCTTCATCTTGTAGTGAAGATGAACCAGACTGGATGGTTCGAAATGGGTAGACTAAAAGCTTTTTTATGTGATTTTTAGGGATACATCAATATTATTAAACTATCTAATTGTTATTTCATTTAATGGGGTTTCGTCTAAAAAAAACTTAGTTATGTTTTTTTGGCTCGATATATTTACCTTCAGCATTCCACATTCATTTGCATATAACAAATTGATAATAATTGCAAACACAAGAAACATGCAATTCATTTAAAAAGGTTTATTGACTCTATATAATTAGGATAAGTGATATTATAGTGCTATATCACTAGAGAAATAAATTTGAACTTCTTAGCATTATTTTGTTCAAGAGGAGCACTTCCAGAACTAGGCTAAGTCACCTCAAAATAGGTATGTTTCCTGTGAGAGCCTCTTTTTAGCGTTGTATTTCTAAGGAAACTAACTCTAAAAACCTATTTAAATTTCATCCAAAAAGAGACAAAACCAATAGAAAGAGTGTACTAAGCTTAGGATGGGAGCATGGAGTGGAGTATGGGTGTGAAGATACTCAAGAGTAGATGGTACCCTTTTTTCCTCCTAGAATTGGTGATACTTAAGAAAAATAAGGGGTTGTTGTAGGTGCCACAACACAACATTAATATTTACGGTAACAAATTAAACACACATGCTTCCATAATAAAATTTTTACACTTTCTCTCCAAACTAGAAATTAGAAGCATAAGTAAATGAAATAAAAGGAGAAAGTAAGTAACAACTTCAAGCAAGTAATGAGATATATGAATGAAGTGACAACACACTTTAACTACACAACTAGATCTATGAAATGCAATGACAAATTATATTACAAAATATAAAGAATAAATATATAGGGTATACTAGATATAGGGGGGCCTTCCTCTAAACACAATCTAGGAGAACACTATAAAACACTACTAGAAGTGTACAACAAAATCTCTCTATAGTTTACTATCCAAATACGAAGTTATGGAGGAGTATTATAGTCCCTACATAGCTATGGTCATGCACATCAAATGGTTGATTTAAAATGAATAATAACTATCATAACTCCTCCCCCACCCCCCACAAGGCTAGTATCTCTCTATATTTATGATTATAGTCTACAAATCATAAAAGAAAGACGTTGTAACCATACAAAATAATCCCGTCACTACAAGGAAAAGAATCTCTAGCGGAGGTTATAAAGGAGGTTTTTAGTGTTATAAAATTGGCCAGAATTGTCAAAAAAACATTTGATAAAACATCCGTTTTAGGATACAGAGGTTTTGGCAGAGCTTTTAACAGAGAGTCAACACAACTAAAAAAAAAATGAGTGACTAGAAGTTCTTACTGATGTTTTTTCCTCGGCGCGCCACTCTGGCTTTAACACACCGGTGTGTACATGTAGATGGAGCCCCGGAGCGGTCTCAATCAAACGTATCGGGTAGTTTAGATGTAAAACCGCATTGGGCAGAGTGTTGGTCATACAATGCATGAGGCCCTTCTAATTGGTCTTGGGATTTGTGCGGTGCCCATAGGTTTTATGAAGGCGACGGTGCGTATACTTATATAAACGCACAGGTGTGCCGTATCATAGCAAGGCACAAAGATTTATAATTGGCATCGTTATTCATGCGATGCCCATCGATCATAAAAATGCACTAGTGCTTATAGATACATAAATGGCCCGGTGCACAGTATCACACAAATGCACTGATATTTATAACTGGTATCGGTGTTTGTGTGGTGCTCGTAGATCGTAAAATGGCACCGGTGCGTATAGACACATAAACACACTGGTGTACAGTTACTTACACACACCAGTTTTCATTTTGTATTTTTTAGAAACAGCAACCTATGACAGTCCAATTATTTTGATTGTTTTAATATCATTATTCATGAAAAATCGACACATCTTATAACAATATTCATATTAATTACATTTTTATGCATGCATTTGAATGTGATGTTTGGATTAATTTGTTATATCATATCATAATTATTGTGGTTTTTTAAAATTCATTATTCATCGAAAGTCGACACAGATATATATTATAACAATATTCATATGAATTAAACTTTTATTACTGCATTTCAGAACGACAATGGAGAACGCAATAACGACAATGAAGAATGCAATAGAACAAATCAAAACATATTTTACGATTATATATATATATATATATATATATATATATATATGAATAAGACATTCTTTATCGCTAAAATGGGACAATTATTGGTATCCTTTGTCTTTCAATTGGGACACTATGTCATTACATTAAACAAAATGTCGATTTCACGAGACATATTTCAAAAATAAACGCCTTGCTTTGATGTCGAAACATAGTGATCATCATTGATAAGCAGGCTAGCATCCTTACTTGAGCTACTTCCATGACTTGGGTTATTTTCGGGGAATGTTTTATTCATAGCGTTCATTGTTTTCTTCTTCTTCACCTTCCATCTGCAAACATAAAAATAAACTGAAATGAGTGTATATACATTGGTGAGAATAATGAAAATTTCAATATTAAATAATATACATCAATGTAAATCGAAAATAAAAATGACGTACCATAGCAACAATTGACTCATAAACTATACACATTCTTTCAAAACCATGTACCATGCCATCTTTCAAAATTTCATTTGTTGGCGCAGTTCCATACTTTGTTTCCTGCAAGTTATATACCCCATAGCAAATCATATATTTAATATAAAAGATTTGTTTGTTCTATTAATTATAGAAAGAACTAAGTAAAACAAGATCGATAGATGCTTACAAATTCCACAATTAATTTCTGATATGCCAACATATACTCACAACCCATATTTAACCCAATTTCAATCAATTCGTCTGATGGTTCTTCTTTGTATGTTAGCATTTGTTTGAAGACATTCAATGATGATTTTTGTAAAACAACTTAAAAAATACAAAAATGAAATCTAGTTAAGTTGTTATAAGGAAGTAACAATTACTCACAAACTTAGAGATCAACCCTTTTCTTCCTTGTCATCCTATTTTATGTGCTGAATGGGTTCCATTTTCTTTTCTTTTCTACAAGAAATTTTCTGAAAATTTATATTTAATGCTAAATTTTTTATTTATTGTACCTAATGATTGAAAAATTCAATGATTACATATTACATTTGAAGCACGTTGTTGTTGAGATGACTCCTCCCGCGATGCAATTTTGTCCATTTCTTTGAACATCTCCTTGTACACCTTTTTGGACATTCCTACTAGCATATTTCTGATATCAGCTCGTTCATCTTTTGAGATTTTCATAATCTTCCTGAAAATATAACATGACAATAAAATATTTAATTTTTATATTGATATATGAAAAGAAAATATAACAAAAGTGATATTTATAAATAATTCTAGACAAACATTTAAAGGAATATTACATTTTCATTCCTTCTTTTTTGTTGTTGTACATTTTTTCTATTAAAAGTGTGACATGTCTCATTGACCAATTCTCTGGAAACTCTTCCTGTAGTTACATAAAATTTGGTTCTTGGAATCATTGGATTGATTTTTGTATTGTAAGTGGAAAGAATGTCTATACATTTGTTCCACTATATCCCTCAAACTTTTGTAAAAAGTTTGACCCCTTTCGTTAACTTCCAGCACCACTCCAAATGAGCGAAGGAGCAATTCATTTTCATTTTCATGTTCTATTCTTTTTCTTTTCTTAGAACAACATTCCTTTTCTGAGTTGTGGGTCCCTGTAGAACATTAAACATATTTCAATTAATAAATTGTTTGACACATGTTATCTAATAATTTTAAGTATATTATTAATGATAATTAAAAAAAGAAACTCATATTGGATCGATAGTATTTTTTCATTCACCTGATTCATACTTTCACAATTTTTCCATTAAGCTTTTACACTCTTCTGGTCTTAGATAAAAAATAATCATATCAAGCTTCATCATTTTGTGGCTCTGCATGATACACAACAAACAATACATATTAGTTAAACTTACATATTTTTCAAAAATAATATTTTTTATAAATAATTTACAAAGAACTTGCCTTTTTTTATTTTGTTGATATGTTATCAGTATTTTTGTTACTTGATCTCTTGTCAGTCATTTTTTTATCAATCTGAAACCTGTACCATATCATTCTTTAATATATTTATAAATAAATTCTCAACTTTTCAGGTACAAAATAAATCTCAAGAAACAGGTGCGCCATTCATAATGTACGCATCGACTTCGGTGCGTGGGGGTCTTATAAATGCACCACACAAACATTATAATAGACCATATCATGCTCTATGTCAACAAGGAGCATCGGTGTGTTACATATTAACCACCACACCGATTAACACAGAAAAAATAATAAAAATCGTTCAGTGTTAGTTTTGTAGCGTAAACGCCATGCGCAAATAAGTGACCACCATACGGTGCTCTCTGTCAACTAGGAGACCCGGTGCAGTGCGTTATATGTTACATGGTGCACCGATTAACACAAAACCATACGGTGTGTGTTATTATAGACGCACCACAAAAACAGTGTAATAGAGTACATTGCTATCCTCGTAACATGGCGCACCGGTGCCCTATTTCAGATATGGTGCACCGATTTAGAATTTTTTTTTCAATTTTTGTATTACATAGTACTTGCACAGTGTGCTGTATAATACAACGCACCAGTGCTCTAGGGTACGCAGGGCACACCGTTAAAGAAAAATCCATTTTTCCCAAAAATTCACGTAATGGCCAAATGGATTAGGATCCAACTATGCAAGTCGTCCCGTGGGTTGGATGTCAATCTAAAATGAAGAAACCTGATTCGGAAATCATAGAAAAAGGGAGAAGAAAGGGAAAAAACAAAAAAATGAAGGGTTTAGGGTAAAAATGGATAAAACTATAGAAAAAGTAAAAAAAAAAAAAAAATCAAATTTAAGCACGATATGGTTTGAAATTTTATGATACAGGGTTTGAATCACCAGAGGTTTAGTTTCTGATTGTCTGAATACGTCTGTTCGAACGTATTTCACTGCTCCACAGTGCCCTTGTGCTCTGTTTCTCCAGGGCTGTCTCCTGCAAATATCTAGCTATAAATTTTAGCAAAAATAGTGAAATAATGAAAAGTGTTTAGTATTTAAAGAATTATTTTATTCAATGCGATTTTCGAAAATATTTTGCCACCCATTTTTCAAATTGCCTCTTTTGTTTTTTCACTTAAAGAAAATAGAGTTGCGCTTTTTTTATTTATGTTTATTCGTGATCGGTGCAGAATATTTGTGAAGCATTAGGATGTCTGATTAATATGATGCACCGACGCGTGTTATGATGATAAGCGCACCAAACTATATGAAGTTCTTTTTTTTGTATGTAAAATCATAATAAAATAATGATAATTCTAAAGTACATGAATTTATTTTCATTATTTTCTAAACTTTATTATGTTACAAAAATTCATATTATTCTAGATTTGTTATTTTACAATTATTTGCAAATTTACAAATTTAAATATTTTAATAAAATCATTTCACATTAATACAATTAAAATTTTCACATTAATAAAATTAAAAATTTACAAATATTTTACATACAATTACAATTAAAATTACAATTACAATTACAATTATAATTACAATTACAATTATAATTACAATTACAATTTTACAATTAATTTCACATACAATTACAATTAGAATTACAATTAAAATTTTAATTTTACATACTATTACATTTACATAGAATTACATTTACAATTACAATTACAATTTTACAAATATTTTACATACAATTACAATTACAATTTTACAATTTTACATATAATTGGAATTAAAATTACAATTTTACAATTTTTTCATTAAATATTTTACATATAATTAGAGTTAAAAATACAATTACAAACAGAAATACAATTTTACAATTTACATACAATTAAAATTTTATGATGCATCGGCGCAGAAGAGTTTTGAAGAACCGGTGCGTTATCGTAATCGGATGCCTCGGGCGGGTTTGTACGTTGCGCACAGTGTCTGGTGTGCCAATGTTTAGTGTGCACCGGTACTTTCTATGGTAAAGTGCACCAGTAATTGAGAGCTCAGGAGCATTGGAAAAATGAAAAATCTGGGTTTTTTTTTTTTTTTTTTTTTTTTTTAATTTAACCCTTTTCCAGTGCGCGTGGTTTATAGGTGCACAGGTTCTGTTTCTTATGAACGCACCGGTCGGTTTGTGTTTTGGCGCGTTGTTTTATGACACACCGGTGTGGTTTAGTTATACCGCACCGAGCGGTTTAGGTTTTGGCGCGGTGTTTTACAATGCACTAGCGCGAAAGAGTTTTGAAGCATTGGTGCTCTAGAATAATACGACACACCAGGAGGGTGTGTAGGGAGTGCACAGTGTCTAGTGTGCCAATGTTTTGTGCGCACCGGTGCTTTCGCGATTGAAGATCACCGGTGCGACGTGTAATGATAAGCGCACCGAGAAGAAAACCTCTGCGAAACCCTCCACCTGCTAACCTCCTTTAGTAACCTCCGCTAGAAATGGATGTATGTGGTATTTTTCTGTGGGGTTCCTCAAAAAAATCTGCTAGAGGGTATTTTCCTTATAGTGCCTAAATAAGTGGATGGCACAATGTGAAAACCCTGGTTATCTTTTCCCTTATGTTATTTAACAAAATGGGCTGAGTCAAGGGACACAAATTCCAGGGACTGAGGATGGTTACTTTCTTCAGATATTGAGGGTTCCTTGTAACAAGAAATTTGGTCAATCCTATGACAGTCATTAAAGGTTGGTTAGTGTGTTTTAGCATATTGGTATGTTTGAATTTAAGGAGTTGAAGAAAAGGGACATAGGCCATGCTTTCTTGGAAAATTTAACAAGACAAAAATGACAAATAATTTGTGAGAAGAGTTTTCATGGATAGCTAGGAAAATACAAGTAGAGGTCAACCTTGAAAAGGGGGAACCATCATGGAGAGACAAAATTCGTTGAGGAGGTGTAATAAGGTTGATAATGGAGGAAACAAATTGGGGCATATCCGTGGTGTTGGGAGTTAGTTGAAGTATTCAGTAAGGGAGGAGGAGACCTGCACAACGAAAACTATGAGAGAATATTCATACATCTTGGTTGAGAAATATGAGTATGCGAAAAATTATCTCCACGTGAGTAAGTCTCAGTATGCCTTGGGGGTTGGAGGTTGGAGATGGTCTTCTCTAGATTCCCTTAATAGCCTAGCGTGGAGATGAGGTCCTCAGATTTATTGTAAGGGAAAATTATTAAGTCTCCTTTGTTTTTTCACTTGGTTTTTGCAGTGGGTTCTGGACTCCCTTCATTGGGAAAAACTGATATGTTACATGTCCTCATGGTGGAGGTAGTAGGCCTTTAGACTCTCTTTGCCTTTTTTTCACTATTATGTAGATTGGTGGGTGGAGGTAAGAGAGCCTTTGGAGCCTCTGTCTCAACTATAAGTTGATGTTTAATGCATTGAGAAACCCACCCCAGTCATTGGAATTTGGCTCAGGGGTGACAAATACAAGGGGGATTGGATGAAATAGTATATGGTTGGGTGGAGAGTTGTTGCCCCAAATTCGGATATAGTTATAGATAATTTTATGTACACATACCATATGCCATTGAATATATGTTTGGATTGTGAATTTAGTCACTTGTATTGGTTACCTGAATGCTGCACGATTTACTTGTGAATGAATAAAATGAGGCACTATGGACAAGTTCCTTGTGGTTGTGATTTTTCACTAACATTTGTATGCAGGGAAATATATTTAAATATACATATACACATTAGTGATGTATGCTCAAATTAAAGACAAATATGTAGTCAGTGTGAGTAACTGTGAGTAAGCATTGGGCCAACCATCACGACTTATGTTGATTGATTAAGCATGAATCTTAATTTTTGAATTGAAATAAAGCAAGACTTTGTACATAGAGGGTTTTTAAAGAAAGACATGTTTCCACCTCCCCGCACAACTTAAAATTCACTAGTATGACTGGTATTCTGAGGGGGGGACTCATTGCAATGAATGTAAAAATATGGGAAAATGATTATTCTCATGATTGTGGACTAGATGGAGAGTACGCCCATAAAATTGTAGAAATATATACATGTATATCCATGCGCAAGTTTAGTTAAGTATGGAATGTGGTGTACTTGAGTCAATTATGGCCAATTCGGTCCTTCTGCAATTGTAGTGCCCCATTATTGAATGTCTGTGTAGTGCAATGTTGCAGGAGCACTGTTTTATGGCAGCTAGAGTCAAAGGAATTGTGTTTATAAAATAACCATCATAAATATCTGGTGTTGAACTCTTTAATGAAGTTGGGGTCAGAGTACACTAGCAGAGTTATGCTCTTTTTTTCTTAGTCTCGAGAGAGGCATGTCACTTAATGATAGCAAGGGAAGAGAAAAAACAAACCTCTACCAAATAAACCCATCAAGGAATTGAATCCCTAGATGTTTAAGTGTGGCATGAAGGAAAGGGTCGAGATGACATGTACTGAGCATCTAATCCCAGAAGGTTATAGGAGGAGCATGTGAAGGGAGCGTTGCGATGATAAGGAATGGGACAACGTGGAGAAGCTAGGAGCGAGAAGGAGGCCAGGATGATGTAGAAAGAGCTTATGTATCATTGAAAGGATGGAGGTGGGACCTGCATAGATAAAGTATTGATGTTGTAGTTAATGGGAAAACTCCCTTCCTGGAGTTTATTACATTGAGATATTCCTTTGCAAAATGGTGGTGGAAAAATTCGGATGACCCAGCACCAAGGTGATGTGTAGAGGGAGATGTGGGTTAGTGTGATTGGTTGAGGAAACCAAAAGAAGCGTTGACATATTCTGGTGGGTGAGGGTTGTGAAAAGAAATAGAAGGGTTGGGGGCCAAGGTATTGAGGTTGGCCACATTGTGAGAGCAAAAGACATTAAGTGTTGAAGGTTATTAGAATGGGGTCACACTGATACACACACATATATGCATAAGCATGTATGATTCAGTGGATAAAAGGACATGTTTGAGATGATGGATTATATTAAATATATGCCCCATCATTGATTATAATGTGTATATGATACCTTCGTCACATAGTTTGGGACCGGCCAATTTGGAACTTGGTTCTAGGTCTTGGGTTAAAGTGGTTATATGGAATTTCTAAGGGTCTCACTTAAAATTGATTGACACACACACACACACACACACACACACATATATATATATAGAGAGAGAGAGAGGGAGAGAGAGAGAAATCATGCATGCCACATGGGCCTCACATGAGGATCAAATGGGTGCCACATGAAGATGAAAGGGGAAACAATATTTTTGACCTAATAAGGATTTAAAATATCATAAATTGCAGTCATGGAGTGTGATTGAGACAAAATTTAATTCATTGAAAAAGTCTCACCGACACAAATGCAATGATGACATCCAATTTGAGTTTGGAAACTCATAAAAGTTAAAAATTTTCATTACCCCATTTCTCTAACTATACCAGGGAAGTTGGGTTGGAATAATGGACACATCGACAATGTTAATGGGGTGTGCTTAGACACAACCATTGTGATTTTGGAGTTTATTTGTTTAAGACAAATGTGGTTGCACACTACTACCTCGATGACAAATAAATGGGGTCATTTTTACTACAAAATCAATATGGGTGATGTGGATCATGCAAATAGAGCTAACAACCAAGAAAATCGGGTTTATACTTGATTATATAAAACATCAGTGATGTGGATCATGCAAATAGAGAAAACAACCAAGAAAATTAGGTTGATACTTGAATATATAAAACAAGTTGATTATGGATTTGACTTTCAGATCTATGCCTTAGTTGATGGATGTTAGATCCATTTGAATGACATGGAAGCATACCAACATCATCCCCTACAACATCCATATGCCCTAATTTATCCACAACGGGTGTAGCTATACAGATCATCAAGGCATTATTGGCTGACAGTTTGCTACAGGAGTGCCACCGAATTTCTGAAGATAGTGTTCTACTACAAGGATACTATTGGATTTTTGGAAAATGTCATTAAAAAAAAACAAACCTTTGAAATTAATTACGAAATGAAAAAATATATTCTAATTAGCCATAAAAACACAAAAACTCAAAAAATTTAACAATCACATGTCTAATAAGCTCATATGAAGTGAAACTAGATAATATGTGGTAACGTGAATAATAAATGAGTGAATAGGAAAGGTAAAATAAGTGATAATAGGCTAAATGGTCATTATAGACATTTATAAACCAAGGATCAACATAAAGACTTTATTAAATTATGGTTGGAATTAACAAATGCTAATTATGCTTATTTACCTTATTATGAAGAATGTCTAAAATTTCCTTCTTTTTAAGAATTGAATTTGAATTCTCAATTGGTGTATGAGACCCCCTTGTTTGTGGGACAAAGGACCCACCTCCGCGCAGAGATTTTACTGCTAAGTCTACGAAGGAATACATACTCTACCCCCCATGGTTTTGAACCTGTGACCTGTTAGGAGGAAACACATGCTCTTAACCATTAGGCCCACTCAAGTTGTATAATTCTGGTAATAATTATGGTAAATAGATGTAGAGAATAGTGTTGGTAAATTGGAAAATGTTTAATGCAGTAATATTATATTGTTGCAGAGATTTCTAAAATATATTCCATTAGAGCTTGCCAAAATATATTCCATCACTAATTGGTAAAATTTATGGAGCTTTTACTAGGTAAAATTGCTAATTTTGTCCAGACCATCAGGGTTCAAGTGATTTGGAAAGTTTGATCATGTTTTACATGAAAAATAAGTCCATTGAGGATTCAAAAAATTTGGCAGAAAATTTTGAGTCAATTGGGGTTCAATGGATTTGGAAAGGCTACACGAAAAATTTAGTCCATTAACTCGGAAATGGTTTGGGTTGGTAAATCTCAGATTTAAGTGATGGTCAATGAAATATTAAATACTTTTGAAATTGGGCAGGTATGTAATTTATCAAAATAATGAAGTTGTTAATAAAATGTATCATATTTATTATTTTTATTATTAATCAATATCATTGTATGAACATAAATAAATTAAACTATTAATTAATGATTAACTCAATTAAATGTAATGTGATTTATTCTTGGTTCAATAGATGACGTGGGAGAGCCAAATGGATATGGTGCTAACTTGGAACTACCCCAATGACATGTGGGCTAGGGGTGCCATCTAATTGTCCAAATGGTAGTTTATTAGTAGCATTCACATGGAACCAAGGGTGAAAATATCTCATTTACCATATCTTGATGATCAAGACTAAGATTTTAATAAATTTTATACCACCGAAAATATATTTATGAAAAAAAGGTAATGATGATCTCATAACATAGTTTTGAATTGGATTAGAATAGCGAAAAATTTGATACCCCATGCCTCAACAAGATCCTTAGGGGTTGGGTATGTTACATAGTTGTATTTGAGCTAATAATTAAGCTAGAAAGATGATAATTTGGTAGCATGTATCCTTAATCATGCATTAAGGCATATTATGTATGTTACATTATCCACTATATTTTGACTTGAAATGAAGTCCTTCATTATTTCTCTAAATGGATTGTGCACCATATTGCCTCCTTCTTTCTCCTTGGAATTAATAGCAATATTGAAATCCCCACTAATAATGCACCATGATCCGAAGGGAGATTCCTCCAAATACCCCAATGTGTTTTGACAATGTTGTTTCTCATCTCACACATTGAGCATATACCTATTGATGACATTGGATATTTGTTTAGAAAGAAGATGGGTGAGGGATATTGCCAACTAGTGAGTGGCAGCCTTCACTTGCGAGAGAAAATATCCTAGAGTTCTGCAAGGTAAACAAGCCACCTAAGGCTCCTCCACTTGCACTAAATTAATTCTCTATATGGTTTGACATTTTTGAAGGGATTCTTGCTCCTCAAGCTTTGCCTCTTAGAGGAGTAGGATTTGGGGCTTTTCCTTCATGATTAAATCCTAGATAAGATTTAATTTCCTATGGCCACCCAATCCCTTACAATTCCAAGAGATCAACTTCACTATTTACTAAGGTTTTTGGTAGGTCATCTTATGGGAGGGGTTTTGCCTATCTAATTCCTCAAGTTTCTTGAATTTTTTTCCTAGATGTCCTCAATCATGTGCTGGGTAACCAAGTCTTTATCCTTATCTTCTTGTTATTACCTTTTCTCTTTGTTGAGTTTTCCATTACCTTACTTTTGTTTTTGAAATCCTTTTTTTTTATTGTCTTGTAATTGCAAATTCTTTTTTTAATTTCCATTTGAATATTTCACATGCTAGTGTTTTATCTTAAAAAGAAGGATGGCCAGAGGAAAAAAAAGCCTTGTATGGGTGTGGAAGGAATCTTCTTCAATATTGGGATAAGGGATAGTGATCAAAGGGGCATAGGGCCCAACATATTCTAATAAAAGCATGTAGAAGTCCAAAGAAAAAGGGGCTTTGGGATCCTAAGAAATAGGGGCATGATCCAAGAGGTTGAACATCCTGCTAGAGGGGGGATGCTTCTCAACTTACTTGAATGTGGAGGGTAACATGGAAAGGGCTTAGGAATAGAACAAATAAGATGGGGAGGAGAAGGATAAAAAGGGGGGTGGGGGGAAAGAGGGTGCTCCCTATATAGGGTTCATTTTCTTCTTCTTTGGTTGCTTCCATTGCTCCTATTGTTCATGAGCTTTTTGCATAGTTGTGGTTTTGGGATAGTTCTTAGCAAAATGGCCATGTTCATGGTCATATTTGGATTTGAAGGGGAGGTGGTCATAATCCATTGGTTGAATGAATGAATATTTATCCAAAGGGAGTTAGAACACCTTTGAGAGGCCTTTCTCAAGATATACTTCCACACAAATTCAAGCCCAAGAAAAAGGGCCATTATAAGGTTTAGCTCAATGAATATAGTTTCCTAATGCATTACCTATACTTCTTACAATTTCTTCATTCCACTAGTGGAAGGGAAGGTGCGGAAGCTTGAAAGATACTAACACAAATTAAGGGATGAAATTTTGTAGATGAAAATCAAGGGTTCAATGGTTCAAATGAATACCTTGTGATCCATAGAAGTGCATGTCACTGCAAAAGATCAAGTCACAATCTTCTTTGTCCTTGAGGAGAAAATAAAAACAAACATTTCCATAAGGAAAGAGACAAATTACCTTTGATTTAATTATTGACATTTTTTTCCCATTCAATCCTCACTTTGCGAGTCAAAGTGCCATTTTTCAAGATTGATTAGCTAAATTGGAACCTTCAAAATTTCACATTTGTTCCATTGTTCGAGATTTCTTGGCTAGATTGGAGCCTTCATAATTCCATATAACCGTTTAATAAAGAAAGAAGGCTATTTTTTTTACAGAACATATTACAAAAGAGACTAGCACATGAAAGTATCCTATGTTTGGGACAGGTGGGGAGGACGTCCTTGTAGAGGTCGTGGCCATGGTGGCGGGGAAACCAAGAACTATAGGGTTTCTTCAACACTTAGAATTTCATTATACTGTAGAGGCTTAAATATATTAATTGAATGAAATAATGATAACTACAATTTCTAAAACTTCTTACTAACACATAAAATAAATCAATAAATAAATCAAAACCTTTTTTTTGGTTAGGTTGACCCATGGGGATTTGAACCTTGCATCACATGATTTACATATTACTTCATAACATGACAATTGTTGATTGAGCTACCCCATAAGCTAAATAAATTGAAACTTTATTTCCCTATATTTAAAAATAAAAACAAAAAAACAATAACTATGTTATAATTTTCAAATACTTATAAAATGTTAAAAAATATATTGAATAATATTTCTAAAATTTATAAATAATTATCAACTAAAATAAATAAATAATAAAAATTTATTTCCATTTTACACATAAAAAAAATTAAATAAATTATAATTTCCAACACCACATTCATAAATAAATAATGTTATAAAAAATCTATTAAATATATAAAAATAATTAACAATATAATTTTTTTTTTAATAAATAAAGACATTTAAAATTGGAAAGATAAATTAAATAATCGACTCAAATAATATTTGAGTTGTATTAAAAGATAAATTAAATAATGTTTATTTAAAATATAGTAAAGCCTTATATAGTATTGATTTTTATTCACCTATTAAAAAGATTAATAATAATGAAAATTCTAGTTTAAAAACATTACCTTCTTTCTATCAAAATAAA
Source organism: Pinus albicaulis (assembly GCA_034641835.2). Classification (NCBI taxonomy): domain Eukaryota; kingdom Viridiplantae; phylum Streptophyta; class Pinopsida; order Pinales; family Pinaceae; genus Pinus; species Pinus albicaulis. The sequence continues at coordinate 1,347,770,935 of CM076570.1, read as the reverse complement.
TGAATCAATGCAATTTCATTTATTTATCTTTATTTTTAAATTAAATCTTTCATAGTATGCTTTCATATTCATCATTTGCTCATGATTGTAAGAAAAATAATCAAAATAAAAAAATTCCTTAGTCCTTGCCTCACTATGTGACTATAATATTTATTTCATGGTCAACTTATATTGACTTTGTATTATTTTGTCAAATTTTTGCAATTTTAATGAATGTTTCGAGAAAACGCTAAATATTCCCATTTTCCTGTAAATTGAAAAATAATTTTTGGATTTTTGGATTTTTTTTTCTAATTTTCCATTGGCTGAGCGAGTTCTGATGGGACATAATTCTCTAGTGGAGGGAGATTTATTTTCAATATTTGTCAGCCCCTGAAAAATCATCTTAAAATAAAAGAGGGATAATTTTATGAGTAGCCATTATGTCATTAAATGCTTTGACACTATTGATGCTTGACACTGCTACTATTTCCCAATCATGCTAAAACTAATGAAGTTTTAGGTCCCTTACATAGACGAAGTGGGGGGCCGCGGGGGGGGGGGGGGGGGCATGAGGATATGCTCCATAACATTGATACATTGTGCAGAGTATAGAGGTGTGGAGGAGCCCCCACTCTTGGAGATCCTCTACACCTTTGCACTTCGCACAATGTATTAATGTTTTAGTTTATAAATGCTTGCATTCATTCATATAATTTCATCGTCAAAGTGTTCCAAATTTGGACCATTCATTTGTATAATTTCATCATCAAAGTCTTCCAAATTATGATCTAATGGTTTCTTGTTTTGGTTAATAAAATATTTTTTATCAACGAAGACATTGTGGGAGTGTATTGTGTACAATTAATATTTAGTCAGTAACACATAAATCGCGTTGTAAATTTTTCAGATCTTTCTCACAAAGTTAACAACATCAATGACAGTGCCACTAACATTGTAGGTAAACATAAAATTGATAGGAAAATCTATAAGTCCTCTTTGTGTTTTTATTGAAAAGGTGGATACTGCAATAACATGGATTTATAGGGCACATTATGTTGCCCCCATCCTAAACCTAAACCTAACGACAATAGGCTAGTCCATCGGCAATGGTTCAAACTTCCCAATTCCACATAGAAGAGGATATGACTCATTACATCACCACAACAATGTTTCTTGTATGCTAACTAAAACTCCCTAGCTTTGTCAAATAATGATTTTTTAGTTCAAGTGTAATTTTTAAGGAACCCATGTGTTTTCGCTGCAACAAACACGCTCCAAAATTTTTCCTACACTTGAATTTTGGAGCCCACTAATGATTTTGTGATATTTCATTCCATGTTGTTCATGGTCACTTCATTATTGGTTAATATTTTTTGAGTGTTAAAGTCACTTGCTCACACGTGCTCAGTCCTTGATGAATTCATGAAAAAACTTCTTTCCACACAATCTTAGATAGGAGTTGTGTAGCTCCTGAAGGTAAGGCTTGCACAATCATTATTAACAATGATTGTGCCATCCATAAGGAAAGTGAATTGCACAACCTATGTTGACAATGAGTGCGCAACATCAATTTATAATTTCTCTTGCTTCCAACTGCAATTGTGTTATCGTTCTAGTGAGTTCTTTTTAAACCATCGCTTTTGTTCACCTTTGTTTTCACAAGTGTCACTTTCACTTTCACGTTTTTCATTTTTGCTTTAAAAAGGTTTTTTTTTAACTTTATATTTGCTCTGGCATGTGTTTCTTTCCCCTTCTTTAGATTTTGCAAGTGTCATTTTCACTTTTTCTTATCATCGCAAGTGTCATCTTTCGTTAAGGCAAATGTTGCACTTTACGTAGGGGTGTTATGACACATGTTTAAGAGAAACATTTTGTAATAATGGGTCCTATCTACCATAGATACATGTATGAGACTCACTCCCAAATTCTTATGCACTGTTTTGTTGCTGTCATCACTTGTGTCGCAAAGTGTATCTTAAGTGTCGTACTTGGATGTAAGTGTCACTTTGCTGTCATTTCAATGGGTTCACGTTGATTTTGGGTGTTAAGTGTTCATTTTTGTGTCATTGATCAGTTATGAGTGTGTGATCACGTTCAAATTTTTTTTTGGTTTCACCTTTTCCTCATTGATCCCACACTTAGTTAAATTCTGAAGAGTTCCTTTCCCAACCAACCCTACTTCACTTTTCCTCCCTCAAATGCACATTGTGCAGTTGTAAGCCTTATTTAACATCCTCGTCTTCCTAGAACTGCGGAATGTGTATTCATTTCCTCCAAGGACTGCACATTGTGCAATCACAGTGCCCAGCTGCTGCCTCCTATCCCTTAGAATTGCACAATCTTTCTTCCCAATCATCCTCCCATTGCACATTGCACAGTTTCTATCAAGATTCAACCTTATTATCTCTATGATATTTTCAACTGTGCAATCTAGTGGCCCAGTCTCTCTCTTGAATTGCACACTACACAGTCACACTGGGAAATCCTACCTCACCGTGTCAACGTCTCCCTCAACTGTGTAGTCATGTCTCTCGATCCTCTAGCCACTGTGCATTGCATGGTCACAATCATCATTCCCTCATTCCTACCTCTTGGAACTATGCATTGTGAAATCCCTGAGCCTTCTTCTTTTTCCTACATTCAGTCTCAGGTATGATTGATGAATTATATAAAGAGAGTTAGACTAGGATATTTCTAGATTGATGTCGTCTTGTCATGAGTGAATTTCATTAGTAGGTATTGTATCTTGACATGAAAATACTATGCTTAAGTAGGATGCCAAGGATACCATGCAAGAATACACTTGTGAAGTTGCAAAGACAAGGATGCCCATTAAAAAAGAAGATGAAGGGACATGGAATCATTACAGAAGATGGAACACCAAGATCACATAAAAGATTCCATATCTTCAAGCCTTTTGGAGGAGGAATATTAAGATCATGCAGATACAAAAATAGTAGCCAGAAGAGCATCTTGGCATTGTCACATCATCATGAAGTTCCATGTCATCACTACCAAGTCATGACTTGTACAAGTATCATCACAATTACATATGTGTGAATGTGCCTTTCTGCATCATTTTTGGATGTAATTATTTATTTAAAATAAATATGACAAAATGTAAATATGTGGAAGTCCAAGAGTTTCATGTGGAATATTAAAAGTCACATGTGGAAAAAATAGTTACTAGGAAAAGTCCAAGAGTGTTGTATAAATTCAATATTCACTTGGAAGTCGAAGAGTCATGAGGGAAGATCAAGATTCATGGAGATGTGAAAGGTCATTCCTCTTGTTATAAATACACCCTCACAACTCAAGAAAATGGATTTTGGAGGATATGGCTTTTGATAGCTAGCCTTGGCTTCTCTAGCTTGGCATAAGAGAGGAAAACATTATTTGGAGAAGCAAGAAGTGACTTAATTTTCCAATACTAGAGCTAGTGGCTCACCATTGTAATTGTGCACTTCGATATTTCACTCAATTATCAGAAGATCATTGATCCAAAATATTTTCATGTATGTGGCATGAATATTGTAATACTATTATTTAGATTTTTTGGGTATATGTTATGTTCATATGTACTAAATAAATTGAATTATTTCATTGGCTTTGGCGCTCATCTTGTTGAATGTGTGTTGTATTTACTTTAATTACCGTAGTGTCTATGTGAACTACTTAAATATGTAGTTAATGAATCTTTCCATGCTCCTATGTGCCTCTCTAAGAATAGTTCTATTACTTTCCTTATAGAGACTCACTCTTTACTCCCTTCTCGTGAAAGCCTCCTTTTACACATTACAATTGATGTTTCACAGTGTCAAATTACTTGATAATTTCAAAGGTTATGTGCATACTTTATTATGTTATTTATTGCAGTGAAGGAAAACCTTTGAGTTATGGTGGTCAGGACGATATTTCGGATGGGTCTCCTACTCCAAATGGTGTGAGGTCTAATTGGGACTTCATGCCAAGTAGACCTCCTTAGTCGAGCGATTTCCAACACTGTCAACACCATGAAAACTCTTTTTCGTGACTCAAAATTGATGAATTCCATTGTAAGATGAGACAATTTAATAATGATTTATTCCAAGTTGTGCTAAGAGGAAAAACACCAATAATTTGAGGATAGGTGGAATGCCAAAAACAATCCCATCAGGTTCGTGGTTTTTAGAGAGAACAATGACTAAACAAAACACACAATTAGTTGTATCACCACCATAATTGTGTAATTATGTAAATAATGTGTAGAGGAAGATCATTGTGTGGGAGTGTAGAGCTCCACACTCCCACACAATGAGCATCACTCCCACACAATGATATTCCTCCACATTCTAGAAGAACAAACAAACCAATGACCAGGAAAACCCCATGTCATAAAATAAAATGGGAACAAAAAACCATGCTTCTATGCATCACCACACTCACTACATCCAATATTGCATTCCCTTCCTTGTTTGCATTAGACGTAAATACCTGAAAAATATAGGCTCTGTGTATCATGTCATGTACATTATCGTCACATATAAAGTATATTTCATGCATACACATTAAGTTTGATAAAATAGACATAATACATCACATAAGACACACATGTAGGTCGATAAAAGTGCACTCTCTATATATATAGTCATAAATAATTTAATGAGAATTTCAACATCAATGTAGATGCAATGGCATCTAATATTTAAATGAATTATTGCATTAGAGGCATGTAAATGATGTAAAAAATATTTGGTAATGAAATTATATGATACATGTGCTAATTATTTCCCTTTTTATCTCATGGTTTTACAAATTTAATTTTCTCACATCGGAGTAAGCCAAATTGAATAATAAATTTCGATGATTAACAATGATGTGAAGAATAATTAATATGTTTTATGAATATTAAATTTTAATATAAATTATCTTTTTCCTTCTTACATCCATTAGGGAGTTGCGGAGTTTTCAGAATTCACAGGAAGCTCATTGTGTTGGAGTACAGAGGAATGCAGAGCTCTGCACTCTTTCACAATGAGCTTCCTACACACATTGTGCTTCCTCTGCAAATTATTAGAGCCCTGCTCCACCATTCTCACTTCACCATTCTGCAATTTGCCTCTCCTTGGTCCTGATTACTATTAAGGGAGGATATAATGTTTCTTCCTGTAAAACAATGCGCCAATCACTATGCAATAAAATAAAAAATTTATTGAAGATGCCGCCTTCCAAGCATGGATCAAACTCTGTCAATCAAATTCAAGCTCAACAACCACCAATAGGCATAAAAATAGTGAGGAAATTATTTCAACAATGCTTTTTACAAAATGGAACATCACGACTCCTTAAACCAAGATGAAACCCATTATATTACACATTTTGTGTAGTGGCATTCCCAACTTCACCATGAAAACCACAAAAAAACTATATAGATATAAAATAAATGTGAGGTTTTGATCCAAAAAATTGGTTATCTGTTTGCTTACTAGCTATGGGAATTTTCTCTCCAAGATTCTCACCGATTATGAAAAATGGACACCTATGGTACAAACGTGTTTTCTTGGTCGTTAGTTTGTTTTTTTTGTTGCCGTAAGAATTGTTACATGACACTCTTGTATTTTTGTAAGCTAATAAGCCAAATTTCTAGACAACAAAGTTTGAGAAATAAATATTTCATACTAGGTAATAGGCCTCTTACCCTTTTGTTCTGTCCAAGGATATATGGTCAAAATTTTTTATAGTTTTCACTAACACATAAGTATGCTTTTAAGTTATTGAATAATTCAATTCATTGTCTGATAAGTTTTTACATATGAAATTTATAGGATGTTGTTCACCTTGATCATTTTTTTGCAGAATAATACCCAAAATAACCCCTTCCATTGTGTTGGTATATATGATAAAATCTTTGGAAAATTATAATTTAACCGAAATGGGAGCTCAATCTATGACATATTTGATAGCCAAAAATTCCTTTTGGGATATGTCATCCATTGAAAAGTTGTATCCTATTTTAGTAGGTTGGAAAGTGGTTTGATGATTTTGGTGAAATCAGAAATAAATCCTCATAAAAAATTACTATGCCAATGAAGGATTGGTTTTCTTTCTTGGATTTGGAGGCTAGAAAATTCTTAATAGCCTCAATTATTTCTAGGTCAATATTGATGCAAGTTTTAGAAACAATATGTCCAAGAATGTTTCCTGCACTCACACCAAAAATAGATTTCATAGGGTTTAATGACATTTTGTATTCTCTACACCTTTCAAATATTTGTCTAACGTGATCAAAATGGTCTTTACGACACTTAGAATAAAAAATTAAATCACTGAGATAAAATTGGATGATTTTCATAATGAGGTCATCAGAAGTTATTTGCATAACTCTCTGAAACATGGCATATTCATTAATGATCTTAAAGGGAATGAATTCATAGGAAACAATGATCCATCATTTGATGAATGTGGTTTTGTGATTATCTTCCTTCATGATGTGTATCTAGCCGTAACTAGAGAAATTGTCAAGAAGGAACATCATTTAATATCATGCTACTTGATGAAAAATTAAATCCATATTAGGAAGTACAAAATTGTCTTTCATTCTCACTTTATTTAAAGAGTAATAGCCCACACACAAACGAATGCCACCAATTTTCTTCTAAACTAGGACTAGATTAACCGCCCACTTTAAGTATTTGATATAAAACATAATATGATTAGTCAATAAATTCTCAAGTTCTTTCCTAGTTGTGGTCTCAAGGGTGGGATTAATGGATATTCGCCTTTGCCTAATGGTATTGGAATCTTACTTTATTGGAATGGCATGTCAAATTATGCGAGGATCAAAACCATGTAAATCCTTGTACAACTAGGCAAATACAATATTAAATTCATAGAAAATTTTTATCAAAAACTTTTCCTTTTAATTTATGAACATTGAGCCCTGATTTGAAAATATTTGGTTCTTCTATGGTCCCAATATTCAATGAAAAGGTTTCTCCTAAATTTATTTTTGACTCCTTTTTATGTCCCTCTTTATTGTTTGACACATCGTTGGGTGAAAAATAAATTTGAAGGGGTGAAAGCTGTTAGGGTACTTATTGTTTTTAAGAAAAAATATTTCTTACAAGAAGTTTTATCTCAGATAAATGATTTAAAGCATTCATCATCTGAAAATACCTGCTAATCCTCCTCATTATTTGGAAGATGAAGTCATTATAATGCTTTTAAAATGAAACTAGGAATTTCATATATAACTTGTTATTTAGGACTAACATCATATATATCCAGGTGATCATACATGGAATTTGATTCTTGTGAACATGAGTAATGTGAAATAAATTCATAATTTTTCTTCCAAGAGGCTTGAATATATCACTTAATCAACTTATTTGAAGGAGAATATTCTTTCTTAATTAAATTTACAATAAGTTGAGAGTTGCAAATGTTGGCATTGGTGTCAACAAGGTCATGGTCATGGTAACACTTGTCATATGCATATATGATGGATATTCACTTGGCGGTCCTATTGGTTAGCATGATGTATTGAAAATGAGATGGTTGTGTTGACATTGATTTCAAATCTTGAGGTCATGTAATTATATCAACCTCATGATGATGTAGATTTTTGGACCATGGTGTGTGTTGGTATGTGTTGGCATTGATGTTGATCCTACGATGACGACACACTTGATGGCACAATCATGATTTTCAATGGTAGCATGATGGTCTTGGAGGAGTTGGAATGTGAATTTATATACATGTCATGATGGCTTGTTGATGCTTCTATAGTTTATCATACATATCTACATATGTTAGAGATGATTGATGCCACACTAGTTGAGTTGTCAACTAGGTATTCGTCAAGGTATTCATACTTATTATTCATGGATATGACTTGTAGTGATGTGATGGCTTGATGATGATGCTACAAAGGTTTGCACGTATGTTCAGATGTATTGTAGCTTGTTCAGAGGTCTTATGGAGAGTGGAGAACTTGTTGGAACACTTGTTGACTTTGTTTGTTGACCCTTCTAGGTCATCTTGGTGGTAACACTTGGGAGGAATGTTTGGTCTACTTGAATATGTATTAGAGGCCATGTAAAATTTATGGAGGCTAGTGCAAATACAAGGGAAGGTGATCTAAAAAATGAAGAGGTCCCGAGTTGAAGGACTGATGGTTTCCTTTAGTTTTAGCCAAAGTCGCATGCATATAAGCCTATGGGAGTGGCTGGAATCCTATAGTTACATGGATATAGGATGAAGGGAGTAGCTATAGCTCTAGTTGAGTTCATATAGTTTCAAGGGAGAGACTATGGGATTTCACGATATTTCTTCTATTTTCCTCGCGATGTTCTAAAGGAATTTAGCTTGGAAATTTCCAGAGGCTTCCAGAATTAGTGAAAAAGGCCGCAAAAGGTTTGAAAAGTTCCTCTCATGATGTGAATGCATTTAGTGCACTAGTAGTGACCCTACTGGATTGTTTTGGTCCATTTTTTTCACCTTTGATCTTATCCACAAACTCAATTTATCCCTACATGAGGAGAAATGACGTCATAGAGGTGGAGTAGTGATACCAAATATTTAGTGAAAGGAATACATTTCTAAATCAAATGGTGGTTCGATAGTCTAATGGTAGATGGGTGAGGATCGATTGATCATGGTGCCCTTCATTGGATGGTAATCTGTAGACATATGTAGAGAAAAAAGTCTTTCCAGATGATCAATAGTATCAAGTCTCCTAACCGATGGGATTTGGAATTATGTATATGAGGTTGAGTCTCCATACTGATGGGAGTCAACACACTATGTAAAAGATCAATTGCTTGACATAATATAAATTCATAGGAGAGAAACAAAAACAAGGGTGGTTTTTTTCCCAGTGAATGTTTTTCCACCATATATCATGTGTCTCATGTGTTGATTTTTTATTGTGTTCTTGTTCATGGTTATATTGCTTATATGGTTTTTTTCTTTCTTATAATTTATGAATAGACCTGCTAATGTTTAATGATTTTATTCTAATCAATGTATGTGACTCTGTAAGTGAAGTTAATAAAAGGAAAAAATCATATATAGATCATACTACTGATTCACCCCCCCCTCTCAGTAGTTCTTAAAGGTTTCCAAAAATTGGTATCAGAGCGGGTCTCTTGGTTGCAACTTGATCATTGGAGAGTAGATCTGGGTTTGTTGGCGAAAATTTGAATTTATTTTTTATTTTATTTTTATTTTTTTATTTATTTTTTTCCGAAATGGCTTTCCTCACTTCTACAAATTACAATTCATGGCACAAAAATGTAAAATCTCAATTATTATCTTGTGGATCTAAAATTAGAAGAGTAGCATGCGAAGGTTGTGGGAAAGATCGAGTTGCAGAAATTTTTTTGCAGCAAATTGTTCAAGCACGGTGCATAATTTACAAGAATACCCATTATGATCATATGAAGAGGCTAGTGGGCGTGAATAATGCCAAAGATATGTGGGACAAGCTAGAATCCATTTTTGGTGATGGTACTAGTAACCATTTGGAAATTGAAAAGAAGAGCAATAAGAAGAAGAACAAAAAGAACAAAAATAAGAACAAGAAGAAGAGCCTCTAGAAACAATAATCTTAGTGACAAGAGTCTCATTATTCTAGTGCACATGATTCAACAGATGATGAGAAGAGATCAAAAGATAATGAATCCAAAGGTATAATTGTTAATGATTTTATTTTGAGCTACAATTTTGAGGATTCAGATTTAGATCAAGTCAAGTTGATGCACATAGTGAAGATGAGAATGATATTAAGAGTCTTAGATATGAGATTTATAGAATAACAATTGCATGCAAGGATCAAGAAAAAATATTGCAGATCTATGATGATAAGGAGGCCAAGCTCAAGGAGGAGATTGTGAGCTTAAAAGTTAAATTGGTTGAATTTGAAAAATATGGGGGAGATATGAGGAAACAATTTCAAGAGAAAGAAAAATAGGTTGAGAAATTAGAAGCTAAAGTTGTTTCCTTGAGAAAGCACTTGAATATGGGGAAGAGCACGGTAGCCTTGGATAATTTGCTTGAGATCCAAAGATCACCACTAGATAAATTTGGTCTTGGATTTCAAAAGGGTGAATCTAGTTTGCATGCAAGTAAGAAAACTAAAGAACCCAAGAAACCTGTAGCAAACACCACAAAAAAAAAATATGAGCTCCAAGGAAACAAGAAGTAGATCCAGTAGCCGAATATAAATCAAAATAACCATCAATAGAAAAACCAGTAGAACTAGCAGCCGATCAGGAAAAAAAACCAGCAGCTGAGAAGAAAATCTCAAGGAGTGCCTACATTGAAAATACCTTTTCCTCCTAGATATAATCGTGACAAATTTGTAAAATTTCAAAGGAATCAAATTCCTTTTTCTCCTTTTTCGCATAATGTAGAATGTTACAACATCACAAGTTTGGGCATATTGCAGCAAATTGATGGAGCATATAGTATAGACCATATCAACAAAGATTCCAACAATTCCAACAACCAAGGAGAATGGATAACAGGTATAACTATTTGTTTTATGGTTATTGTAGCTCATGTCACCTATTTGGCAATAAGGGAATAGATTGTAGGTCTAACCAATGGAGGATAAGCACATTTCATGCAAGGTTTAGATATAGCATGAGCACGATAAGAGTTTATTCTCTTAGCCATGTGGAGTGTTATATTTTCCCTAGATTTGGCCATATGGAAAGAGATTGTTTGTTTCCTTGTTACACAAGTCAAAATCATAAAAAGTAGAAAAATCAAAGAGAATCTAGCTCAAGGACAGTGAATCAATAAGGAAAGCATATCAAGGAGAATAAAAAGCATATCAAAGAGGTGAAGAAGCAGCCCAAAAATGTGTGGAGAAATAAGGAGCAACAATTGTTCATCTACTGAAGAGAATTCCCTCCTGTAGTCCACGATTATTCATGCATACTTATAGAGAACTATAGATTATGAGAGGTGCATAACCTTAGGGGCAGCATATGATGGAGTTTTCAACGACATATGATGAGTTATTTTCAACCTCATTCACATTAAGTTCGATAGGATTAGACTGCCTATTGGAGGCATATTGAGCTTAGGAGGAGCTATGCATGGTATTGAGATTCATGATTTATCTTATCTATTTCATTTATTTTCAATAATTTGTTTATAAAAAATTTAAATATGTATTCATTATGTACATTTTTTTTGTTTCCACTAAAAACTAGTTGAAAAGATGCACAACCATACATAGATTGTAATCATGACTCCAACATGTATTGTGATGACATGTGACATGGACCAGCCATGTGTAGGGTGTCATATGATAATTACTACAACCATGTGTTCACAATTGTATGATCATTTCCAAATGGGGAGTTTGTTGGCATTGTTGTGTTGGCGTTGATGTCAACTCTTGAGGTCATGCACTTATGTCAACCTCATGATGATGTATATTGATGGACCATGGTGTGTGTTAGTATATGCTGGAATTGATTTGTTCCTATGATGATGGCACAATCATGATTTTCAATGGTATCATGATGGCCTTGGAGGAGTTTTCATGTGCATTAATATACATGTCATGATGGTTTTTTGATGGTGCTATAGGTAGAGGAGGCTACTACAGTTGATCATACAAATCTACATGTGTTAGAGATGGTTGATGTCACACTAGTTGAGTTGTCAACAAGGGTCTTCATCAAGGTATTCATACTTATGCTTCATGGATATCACTTGTAGTGATGTGATGGCTTGATGATGATGCTATAGAGGTTTTCAGTTATTTTAGATCTGTTGAAGCTTGTTCATAGGTCTGATGGAGGGTGGAGGACTTATTGGCACACTTTCCAACCTTGTTTGTTGGCCATTCTAGGTTAACTTGACAGTGACACTAGGGAGACAATTTTAGTGTACATGTAGATGTGTTAGAGGCCATGTAAAATTTCTAAAGGCTAGTATAGATGCAAGGGAAGGTGATCCAACAAATGGCATAGGTATTGAGTTGAAGGATTGATGGTTTCCTTCTGTTTTAGCCATAGTGGCATGCATATAAGCTATGGGAGTGGCTGGAAAAGTATAGTTGCATGGAGACAGGCTCAAGAGAGAAATTATAGCTCTAGTAGTGTTTATAAATTTCCAAGGGAGTGATTATGGAATTTCACGAGATTTCCTCTGCTTTCATCATGCTGCTTGGAAGGAAATTGGCTTGGAAATTTCCAAAGGATTCAAGAATTACTAGGTCACAAATGGTTTGAAAAGGTCCTCTTATGGTGTGAATGTGTTTAGTGCACTAGTAGTGACTTTATTGGATTGATTTGGTCCAATTTGTGCACCTTTTCTCCTAGCCCCAAGCTCTATTTCGCCCTACATGTTTTATATACTTGACCTTGGACTTGAGGATTGATTGATTACTCTAGTGAGTGAGTGAGAAGGTTGTAGAGAAGGATATTATTCTTCATACCTATTGGAGAGCATAGATGCTTCAGTCTATGAGTGTCAATGACTTAATAATGAGCATATCTGAAGCATGTTGGAGAATAAGATCAGATTTGGGGCTGCTGGTGTAGAGATTGATTGGAGAGTGTTGTATGATTCTGGATAGAGTTTTTATGGAGACTCTGACACTTGTTTTTGTGGGATTTTCTATTAATTTTGGTGCATAGCCTTAGCATTGTATGTTGCTAATTGTA